>CM035148.1:19492887-19772887 GCA_020205605.1 Panax ginseng | reverse complement strand
GTATATATATTAATAAGAGTATATTTTAAAGGGACTAGTTAATGTTAGAGCATTCACAAGAAATTCTCCAATAGACTCTCTATCCCCATATTTGAAGAAAACATCAATAAATCAATATCCAACAGTTTTCTTATCCTTATATAATTCTCTATTTTAATCTCTATATATGATTTGACTTCTCAGAGTGAGGGAATCAAAAGAGCGTTCCCTATTTATGTAAAATTACATTTCACACTCTATTTATTACGATTTTATGTTGGTTAAAGGATCTTATCTCACTTAATTGCTGATTTGGGTATGTCTATATCAATATCATTCATTTTTATTTTTTAAACAAAGAATTTAGAGAAGAAAGAGAACTATAAAAAAAATTTAAAAAACAGTCAAATTTTGATTTTGATCATTTTTGTAAAAAATATTACTACTAATTATAAATTTTATTATTTTATAATTAAAATAATGTTGTTTTAGTTCTCATAAACACATAATGATCGTTGCACATTTTGATTTCTAGCAATATCTATTTTTAAATTAAAATAATTGCAATTTTTAAATTCAAACAACAATTACTTTTAAAAAAAAAAATAGTTACAACGTTCAAAACATGATTGATTCTTGGAACTTTCAAATTTTAACTTTTAAATTTTAAATTTCAAAATTTAATATTTAAGGAATCAATATAAGGAACCTGTTAGGTACATAGTAAAAAAATTGAATCTCTATTCTACAGAATGACCCAATAGCATTGCAGAGTAGGAATAGAGATAAGAAAACTGTTGCGAATGCTTAGGGTCCAAACAAAATTGGGTGATAAATTACGTGTAATAAAACAAAAGTTGTCGAGCAAATAAACGAACATGTAAAATAAATATTCATAAAATAACACAAGATCTAAGGTAGAAAATCGGACAATTAGAAAATTACAAGTCAAATTCTGAATTCATGATGGCCTTACAATAATTTTTCTAAGTTTTATATCCTAAAACTTGAGGTTCCACAATACAGCACACAACTTTTTGCACAAATTAAAAGCTACAAAACTCTTCCACAATACAATTTTTTTGTATAGAATATAAAAGTAGCAAAAACCCTCTCTCTCACGCAAACACAAAACTCACTCACACCTAATTGTGTTATATTTTAACAACTAAACATAAGACTCTAATTATAGAGTATTCACAATTTTTCTCTCCCTACTCAAAATAAGACACTTACAAAATAAAACTCTTACCAAAAATAAAATTCATTCTCATAATTAGACTCCAATATATAATAAATATTTTATTAAAAATAAAGTATCTTTCTTTTTATAATAATAATTTTTTTCTAAATAGCATTGGAGGAGTAACCAAAGTCATGTTTAGAAGACCAGTTGAATACTTGTTAGGAGGACTTACTTTTGGCCGAGGGATCCAATTTAATACTATTTCTGTCCAAAGAGGAGATCTATTTTTCTCTTCCTTAATTTTTAATTTTCAAACATTAGAATTTATATAAATCACATTTAGACATCATAAACTTTATTGATTATTTTTTGCTAATTTTAATTCAAAGGCTAAAATTTTAACAAAAATATCATATGTAATTATATAAATTTATTTTATGCAAATTTCAATATTTACAAAATATAATAATAATTAAGATTCTGGTTTGTATAGAAAGATGGGAGTATTAGGGCCAAAATATAATTTTCTTTTTTCTTTTTTTCTTTTTTGACATTAGAGTTTATTTTAAACATCTCTAGAAACAATAAATGAGATTAATTTTTCTATGTATTCTTTTAAACTATTTACTGAAATTTGATAAACATAATGTGTAACTCAATATAAGAAATTAATTTGTGATACTCTTGTTTTCTTATCTCAACGACTCAACCTAAAGGTAGTGCTAAGGCTAATAATTATTTTTTATGAACAATTAAGCACTTGCTATTTTGAAAATATGAATTGGTCATTTAACTTGGAATAAAATTAAAACTCTTTTTATTTAGATATTTTAGAAAGGATGAAGTAAGGAGGGTGTATTCAATAAATATATTTTTTAAGTGACATACTTTTGTAAAGTTTGTGAATTTTAATGACATTTAAAAAAAAAAATTTAATTATTTTTAAAGACTCCATGAAATAAGTGACATACTTTTATAGACTTTTTACCAAGACTTTGATAAACTTTTGTATACTTTTAATATATTTTGCAGATTACATTAATTATTAAAAAGTCAACAAAGATATTATATTTTAGATGAAATGAGTACGATATTAAATAATATTAAAATATATTGACAATATAACAACCTAATTTGAATAAAAGGCATTGTTGAAGTTAAATTATTAGATCATACACAGTCTATTACAAGAAAATGTCATATTTCATAATTTTTATATTTCATAAAAAAGTCATTTTCTACTAACAATAATATAAAATAATAATTTCTATTTTAAAATTGTTCATTGTCGTTTTCCTATCAAGTCATTATTATTAAACTAACAATTTATAATTTTCAACGAATAACAAAATTTACAAATTTATTACATTTAAAAATAAACATAAAACAAAATACCTCTTTAATACTTACAAATATAATAAGTGAGATTTTTGTTATGGGAGAGAAGAAATATAAAATGATATTAAAATATTTATTATATCCATTTATACCATTGATTCTATTTTGAACCATTAACGTTACTCTCTCTTTTTAAACATTCCTCATTTTTCTCTCTCCTCATATGTTATAATAACTCTCTTTACTTTTGGGATTTTTATTTTAAGATGACCGAGGTAGAGAGAGAAAAAGTGAGAAAGATATATATGTTTTCTTCTCTCTTTTTTTTGTTTGATCTCCTCTATTTATTTCTTATTTGTTCATCTTTTTCCTTTCTCAAATATTTAGAAGTCTTTGAAAGTCTTTAGAGATGAGGTGACTTTGGATATGAGTATCTCTTCTTCTAAAGTCTGTCAAACTCTACTATTTGATAGAAATCTAAAAAATCTATGACTTTTTGAATACCAAAATACTTTATAGACTTTGTAAAAGTTACAATTCAATACCACCTAATTTTTAAAGATATTACAAAAATCGTAATTGAATACCAATAAACTTTTATAAACTAATGTCTTGATTGCTGTAATTCAAAGTTTTATTTGAATACACCCACATAAATAAATAAAGTCTGATTCTAATATTTGCATTTATAGCTTGACAAATTTATTTATTTGTACGTTATCTTGTAAATATATGTAACTTTTAAAATCGATTTATACCCTAAATTTTATATTAAATTAAATAACCTTATATTGTAAGCGAGAATTTAGTCAATAAAGACAGAAAATCAATAAAATTTAATACTCCTGTTGGGTCGTGATATTTCTTATTTTTAGGTCGGGTACATTGGGCCTATTCACATAAACAATCTATGGGGCCTCTATTATTAATTCGTGAAAGTCATTGGGCCCAGTCACCATATTATATCCATTTTAACCTTTAAGTAGAATCTGGTTTAAAGTGGATAAACCCATTAGATATTTTAATATTTGTTACTTTGACTTGTGATGATAAAAAAACATGACGGTTGACCAAAGCTCCTGCCATGCATTAATGTGGATGGGATCATAGCCGGTGGTGAGAAAAAACGATGGCCAAAAGCGTAGATAAACCTTATACAATTACAGAGCCCATCGGATCGTAGGGTGTCGTAAGTAGTAGTGGGTGGCACAATAATCCAAGCAAAGATAGTATAACCTAGCAAGAAGCCATCGCTGCAGAGGCACGTTCTCATACATGTGGATTTTGTTTCATATTCTCTCACATACACACAACCCAAAATTTATTATCTCTCTCTGAACACTGACAAAGACATTCCTCCATTGTTAACCTTGTGAACATATACTAATTCTCACGCTCGAAGCTATCCCCGCCGGGCGAACCGTCGAAGCTTTGTGGTGTTTTATGTATGCGAGGATCGGGACGTCTTACGTGATTGGGACGTTGCGAGAAGATCCTGGCGTTAACATTGGCGCTAGAAGGAGGAGCTGTTTCTAGTGTTCTTGAAGTTTTCAATCACAAATTGTAGGCTTCTACGCCGGAATCCATGGTGAAGAAAGAGTAAAGCGATTACCTCTAAAGGATACCGATGGCTATGACTTCGTCTCACAAAAATGAGTATCTGTCGAGGATTGATTGGGTCCTTCAAAGAATGCTCATGTTGAGTACTGCCCAAGGTGTTTTCGAGGGTTTTCGTTCGGAGAGCCCGGGATGATCTTTGGAAGAAGATTGATTTTTCTTTGCCGAAGAAGACCGACCATGGTCGGAAAAGGGTAGAAGACATACTGCTTAGAATCCTATACCGAAGTGGTCAGACTGACAGACCGATCAAGTTAGAAAGAAGTCTACAGTTTAAAGACATGTCTCGAGGCCTTCCTCGGGATCGAAGCGGCACCCAATGACCATTTTCCGATTGATTGACTAAGAAGGGTATTACGCCTATTGGTCTTCGGATTATGGTCGAAGCGAGTAGATGAAGACCCAACAACCATTTTCCGATTGATTGACCGAGAAGGGTATTACGCCTATTGGTCTTGGGATTATGGTCGAAGCGAGTAGATGAAGACCCAATGACCATTTTCCGATTGATTGGTGAGAAGGGTATTCGCCTATTGGTCTTGGGATTATGGTCGCAGCAGACGAAGGCTCACCATGTGTGATGAAAGTTTCACCGAAGTAATCCGAAATCACACTCCCGAGAGTCCATTAAGGGCACACCGCTCTGTGGGCACTTGTCTTCGGGGAAATCCATCTAAGGTTCTGACTCGGATGGAAAGCAAGCTGAGGAGTCCAACAAAGCCGTTGCAGTTCTTCAGAAAAGCAGAGTTCGTGGATATTGCATACAGATGGATATTCTATTTCGGACATCAGTATAGCAGATTATCAAGGAGTCGATCACAATAACAATTCCACCGCCGATGCATTATCAAAGCTGGCCACTACAGATGCTTATAACTTTGACGACAGATGGCGTCATTTCTTCGGATCAGATGCTGGCAAAGAAGACCAAGTACAAGAGTGTCCATTTTGTTCTCATTGATGAGAATCTTTATCGAAGGACCTTTTTCGTCGTCATTACTTAAACATTTGGTTCCATCCGAAGCAGGGTGTGTTCTTCGGAAAGTTCACAAAGATATTCGTGACAATTATTTGGCCCGAAGTTGTTGACCTACAAAGCACTTCGGCAGCGATATTCTTGAAAGGGGTTGGGGATTCAGCATAAGAAGACCTCGGTGGCTCATCCACAATCAAATGGCAAGTTGAGGTGACCAACAGAATGACGTCATTGAAGCGGGATCAGCTTGCAGATTGGATGAAGCTAAAGGAAGATGGCGGAAGAAATTGCTTTCGGCGATGTTGTGGGCTTACTAGGACTACACAGAGGACTACCATGGAGATTCACCTTTTCGACCGCCTATGGTAATGCGATGCCTTAGTCCTCGTCGAAATTGGATCTCCGATCTTGGTCACCAATACAAAGAAATATACAATGACGAAGGATCAAGGCCAATTTGGATCTGTTAAAGAAGTCGGAGAAGTGGCTCTACTTTAAACCGGCCGCTTATCAACGAAGAGTAGCTAAGCATTATAACAAAGGAGTCAAGCTTCGCAGATTGAGTAGGAGACTTTCGTCCTCGGAGAAGCGGAAGCTTCTACACCTCGTAACACGGAAAGTTAATGCCAAACCTGGGAAGGGCCGTATGAAGTGATCAAGTATCAAAACCGCACTTATCGGTTAAGGGCATTAGATGGTTCCGAAATCAAAAACACTTGGCATCCTTGGCGGACTTGAAAATACTTTCAATAAAGATCAAGTTAATTCATCAGAAGTCTGTATATTATTGTTCATTATCAATAAAAAGTCACTTTTTCACTATTGATCCTGGTCCTATTTGTCCTATGGTCACTATGGTGTAAGGAGGTATGGTAGGACTTGTTGGCCATTCGATGGCAGCCCATTTGTCGTTCTACCCCTAGTGGTAGACGAAGGTCCTATATTGATTTTACCAGGGTGGTAAATCAATGGTCACTATTGATCCTGGTCCTATTTGTCCTATGGTCACTATGGTGTAAGGAGGTATGGTAGGACTTGCTGACCATTCGATGGCAGCCCATTTGTCGTTCTACCCCGAGTGGTAGACGAAGGTCCTATATTGATTTTACCAGGGTGGTAAATCAATGGTCACTATTGATCCTGGTCCTATTTGTCCTATGGTCACTATGATGTAAGGAGGTATGGTAGGACTTACTGGCCATTCGATGGCAGCCCATTTGTCGTTCTACCCCGAGGTAGACGAAGGATCCTATATTGATTTTACCAGGGTGGTAAGTCAATGGTCACAATTGGTCCTTATATCTTGATCCTTATATCTTGATCCTTATATCTTGGTCCTTATATCTTGATCCTTATATATTGGTCCTTATATGATTGCTCCACCCCGAGTGGTAAACAAATGACCGATCTCACACTTCGAAACCGATGAGTATGTGTTACTTTATTTTATTTAAGTGTTGAGTTCAGTCCTTTCTGTTCAGTTAAGTTAAATTCTGTCCATGAAATTCAATTCACTTCGTCTCATACATTAACTATTATATGTCTTAATTGATTCACTGTTTAGGTTCATTTTACTGATATTGAATTATTGACAAGAAACTAACCGAAAACATAGTTCACAATTAAGGAAATTGCAGATTCATCAGGAAAACTAAAACATTCATTCGATCTATTCATTCATGAACTAAATACACCAATATAGGAACATTGACAACCTCCATATATAAAATTTCAAAATGATCCCAAAAACATAAAAAGTTTAAACAGACAAATTTTTATATAAGTCAAAATGAAAGCAGGAAGAACATTTAGGCACCACATTCGTCTTCGGAGTTGAGCAAAGTTGGATCCAGTTGAGCAACAAACAGTTTTTCTTTGCCTCTCTCTCGGCAGTCTTCGTAGCCTTCCGAATAGACTTTCATGATTTCGACGTTAAGTTCGTCCGAATCCCTGTATTCTGCTTGAATCTGCTTTCTCAGCTCTTCGGTCAGAAGATGACCCCTTCCCTCAAGCTCCTTTATTTTATGACGAAGTTTGTGGCGTTTGTTCTTATGTCTCCATTTCTTCGTCACTGGGCTTTCGATTGAGCGTCGCTAAATTTGAATTGCCAAGCTTCGGCCGTCAGAAGAAAATTCCTCATTTTGGCTTCTTGATAGGTTTTTTCTTCGACTTAGCCGGCTCGAGATCGATTAAAGTTTGTTGGTTGGCCGGATGCGTGACCCATTTCTCGTGGCCCTTAGTTCATCGTCGGATGTCTTGAGTCCATTTTGGCTCGATCTAAGTCTCATTGGAGGCCATCGATGGTTTGAATAAGCGTCTTCGTGATTAGTTCTTTTTCTCGAGCCAAGGTCGATCTCAAAGATGTTTATTTCTTGTCTCATGAAATCTTCCTCGGCTTCCCACATTTATGTGCCTTGGACGCAAACGCTCAAGACAACATTGGCTGCGTATGTTCAAACAAGACTCAAGTCAATACCCAAATATCCAAGAAGAAGAGAGATATAGGAAATAAAGAAATGCTTATTTACCTTAGCGGATAAGCTCATCCCTTCATCGAGCGATTTAAAATGTCGTGTGATCACTGAACCGATGATCGTCAGTGTTCCTTACGAAGGCCCCGAATAGGTCGAACGAAAAGTTAGCATTGAATCTAGGCCACAGAGTCGGAGATCCCATGGCCTCGGCATGATAACCCCGACCGAAGGGCCAAGGTCGTTCAAAGTAGAGGTCTTGAACTTTCTGGGAAGGAGTGGTTGCTTTCGAAGAAGAGTAGGTTCAGTTCGCCTGCGTCTACGGTCTCGGGAGATGGAGATTTATTTGGATTTGGGTACTTGGGCGGGGAGCGGCGAATCAGAGCTTAGATGGGGTCGGTGTCTCTTTCTCTTCTCGGGCCGAGTTTGGATAACATCATCATGATCACCCTCTTCGGCAATCTGTATCTCTACAGAGGGCATGAAGGGAAGAACGATCGAAGATTGGGGCACCCTAAGCTCTTCGGCGGTCAGAGGTGTTATTTTGCTTTTCAATTTTTTGGTTAGAAGGATGCTTCTTCGATCGGGACGATCGAGTAAGCCTCCTCGTCGAGGTATGGATGTGGTGGATGGCTCGACTTCTGGGGTGGTTTCAGAAGGGATTGGAAAGGTTTTTGATCTTGGTTTTCTGATTTCCCTCCTCTTCTGATGAGGACGGAGGGTTTCGTCCGGAACTGGAACCTCATCAGCTTTTGGTTCATCAGTTCTGAACTCATCTGTATGTATCTCCGGAATCGGTTCGACTTCGGGAGTAACTTGTCTTGAGTTTCAATGACTTAGAAGACCTTGGGACAAAAAATCTTGAACTCTTTTATCTCTAAAGAGCTCGGTTTGATCAAAGATCTTGCATAACCAAAACAACTCGTGTTAGAATCCACATTATAAAAGCATTTTCAAAAATTTAGTATACATATAAAATAGACCGATACTTACATTTATGGTCATATAACCACGCTTTGCTTCGAGAGAGAGTCCGTACTTCCACTCCTCCTCGGGGAAATTGTCAAAAGTTCCATCATTTCTATTTCTCTTTCTTGAAATGTCTCCAAAGTCGCAGAGATCTTCTCGTCGGTGGCCCGATTCGGTAGGGAAGAGATTTGGGGCCTTTGACGTAGAACCACTTTTCATGCCGAATTGTGTTGCTCAAGGCGTGTTCACCAAATGACGCCTCTCGAACTTCTCTCTTACTTCGGAGAATGCTTGCTAATGGCCTTGAACCCTTCTCCCTAGATTGTACTATTTTGTATCTTGTGAAGAAGAAATGCAGGAGGGCTCCACGCCCAATTGTGATGAAGGCCACGAAGGCCAAGATATGAATGTATGAGTTCGGTGATTAGTTGGTGAACCCCACCCCGTAAACCCCAACAAGGTTACTATGAAGATATGCAAAGGAAGCGAACCCCCTTCTCCAACAGAGTCACAGGGCAGTAGTCCAACCTTCGGCCGTTGGTACATCTTTTCACCGGATCTAGGAACCCTAAGCGCATGGGTATCCAGGGATGTGATATCGAGTGAATCCTCTTTAGTTCAAATTTGTGTGACGATCGAGGAGTATTGGCACGCGAGAATCGCTCAGTACTCTAGTAGGAGAGGAGGAGTGTTGGGATTTTTGGGGAGGATTCTTATCGATTTTCGACCCCTTTGGGTTCGATGTCGAGGCTCCTTCATGAAAGCGGCAGTGGTAGGATTTGGTGGAACGACTGTGAGTGGGGTTACCAGTATAGGAGAGCCTTGTTCAGAATTTTAGGAAGCCATTGTTGACAAGTTGCAGAAGAAAAGAGAAAGTTCAGAAAGTTAGAGAGTTCAAAAGGCGCTCGAATTTCAAATGGGCAGGTAAAACTGTCAAAATTGGTAAAGTTACCTTTTATCTTTGCATTTACGGTGTTCAAGGCCGACTCATTAAATGTTAGTAATGATTTGGAATTTGAATGGGAAGGGTCCGGTTCCGGGTCCGGGTCCATGTATCTATTAAATAGGGCTTTTCTGATTTGGGCCTCCAGTCTCTTCTCCTTTCATTTCGTGAACAGCGATTGGGTACACTTCAATTATCTCCTACTATGGACCTTTAGTAAACTATCTTGGGCCATTCATAGTTTTCCACTAAACATTCATTTTAACAAAAAACTAGGGGCAATGTTGGGTCGTGATATTTCCTATTTTTAGGTTTCAGGTACATTGGGCCTATTCACATAAACAATCTATGGGGCCTCTATTATTAATCCGTGAAAGTCATTTGGGCTCGACCACCATATTATATCCGTTTTAACCTTTAAAGTAAGAATCGGTCTAGTGGATCGACCCATTAGATATTTTAATATCATTACTTTGACTTGTGATGATGAAAAAAGCATGACGGTTGACGAGGCTCCGCCATGCATTAATGTGGATGGGATCATAGCATACTTGCACGTGATGAAAACGATGCCAAAAGCATAAATAAACCTTATACTGATCGGCAGAGCCCATCAGATCAGAGGGGGTGTCAGGTAGTAGTGGGTGGCACAGTAATCCAAGCAAAGATAGTATAACCTAGCAAGGAAGCCATCGTCTAGAGGTACGTTCTCATACATGTGGATTTTGTTTCATATTCTCTCACATACACACAACCGAAATTTATTATCTCTCTCTAGACACTAGACAGTACATTCCTCCATTGTTAACCTTGTGAACATATACTAATTCTCACGCCTGAGCTATCCCCCGACGGAACCGCCGTCAAGCTTGTGGTGTTTACCGTGTTTACTGTACAGGATCAGGACGTCTTACGTGATTGGGACGTGGCAGAAGATCCTGGCGTTAACAACTCTTAAGACATTTATCATCAAACAAAGGAAGCAACAAATATTCAAATAAAGAAAATAATTAAAGTTAAATTTTAATATAAAAGTTAATTTGTTGGTGATAAACTGGAACTTATGATAATTCTTCATGAAAACCTTTTTCAATTTCTTTTTTATCATTTCAAAATTACCAGCGATTTTTTTCCTTTTTTAAAAATAAATAAATAATAATTTCGTTGCACCCCTAAACAAACAGTCCTTAAGTTCACTTTTATCACTCCACTTCTAGGGTTTCGCCATCTTCCCCAAATCGCTGCTAGTGATTCTCAGTCAAAATTCCAGCGGGGACTTCCGATCAGGTAATCTGCTCATTTCTATCCCTTCTTTCCTCCTCTACTTGGGAGACCAATAATTGAAATCATATATCGTTCCTTAATCTACAGTTGCGACAATATTGTAATTCAGTGCACTCTGTTTCGAGAATGTTTGAGGAAGAAGAGAGAAAAGAAACCAGTTCCCCAATTGAAGATGATGTCAAATTGAGGTCAGAAAGTCGGAAAAGCAAACGTAAGAAGCAGTTGATGAAGGAAGCTGAGAAGGCTGACAAGCGTGGAGTTTGTTATTTGAGCCACATTCCTCCGAAAATGGATCCTTTGAAGCTCCGCCAACTTCTATCTCAATATGGAGAAATTCAACGAATTTATCTTACCCCTGAAAGTAATTTGTTACCTCTCTTATATTCTAATACGTTTGATTCATAACTTTGTGTCAAACTCCATTTTTTTTTATTATAATTCTTACGGATTGTGAAAAAATAATGATTGCAGGAATTTTAGTCTCTGAGCATTATTTAGTGCATTATCATCTTCCAAGCTAGGTTTTATTTAGTTATTAAATTCTTTTATTTAATTTGTTTCTACAGACCCTGATGCTCGACTGCATCGCAAACGGGCTGGTGGATATCGAGGACAAAAGTTCTCAGAAGGGTAAGTGTTCTAGAGTTTATCCCGATGTTTTACTAGTATTGAATAACGTCTCAATGCACCCATCTGAATGTATGCTAGGCACACTTTTGTTTCTGAAGGTACAAGGACTAATGTGAATGTTATTCATTTATTTCTTTCTGTTAGAGTTTATTTCCAATGTATTACATTGGTTTCATCAGCATTGCAGTAAAATAGCCTGTGGGTGAATGCAGATGGGTTGAATTTACAAAAAAACGCGTTGCAAAGAAGGTTGCTGAAACAATTAACGGTGAACAAATTGGTATGCAGCTTAATTGAGTTTGTCATTTATTGTCCGTCTATAGGTCTAAGGTTTATCTTTATTACCTTCTTCTGATGTTTATGAAAACTGAATTGAGCCTACTCTGAGCTGGAATTAATGATTGGAGTGTTTATATAATTCAGCAATGTGTGACATCAACTGCCAAATGAATCTCTAAATCGATAATCCAATTTGATATAATTTTTGAGAATTATGTATATCTGATGTATGTAAATTTTATTAGATCTTTTATTTTTTGGGCGTGATGTTTTTTTGTCAGAACAAGGTTTACCCTGATTCCATGATTTCCTTTATTGGTTTTATGGTCAACTTTTCCTTGTGGCCCATTGGAATTGTTTTGGCCTTGAATGACGCAAATTGTGTTTTATGTTATTCTCTTGCTTTTTGTATACTACTACATGGCTATGTTTGTGCTAAAATTGATGGGTGGATAGGACTATTTTTGCAAACAAATGCAAGTGTAGTCAATATATGTACTATACATTTCATAGATTGTCTGATGAGTTTCCTTCTATAACTTGTGCAGTCTGGCAAACATCATGTTCAAATAAGTCATTTTCTTCATTTAATAGCTAGTATATTATCTAATTTGCATTCTTTTTTCATCCTCAGGTGGGAGGAAGAGATCAATATTCTATTATGATCGTTGGAACATCAAGTACTTAAGTAAATTTAAATGGGATGATCTCACCGAAGAGATCGGTACATAACACCTATAACTTTTTTGGTGTATATTTTGGTGCTTAACCAGGCCATCAACTAACATAAACCTTTTCTTACTGCACTGCAGCCTACAAGAGTGCCACCCGGGAACAAAAACTAGCATTGGACATGTCAGCTGCTAAGCGTGAGAGGGACTTTTACCTCTCTAAAGTCGACCAATCGCATGCTTTAAAGCATATAGACGAACGATTGCAGAAGGTAACCATAATAACTTTCATTATTATGTTATAACTGCTTATGTTCCGGATATTAGAATAAATATCGGACGAAATAGAACCCCCTCTATCAAGATGCCCGTTCCCCCAAGAAAAACGAAAAGAGAAACCCAAGAGCAAGGCTTAATGTAATGTCCTCAACTTGAAACTGGAAATGTACCTACCAAAAAGAAACTTAAAACTAGATATGTCACATTATTGAACTTACAAACCTTTCAACCTTCATCATGAACTTACCACCCCCAGTGTATCCCAATATATTTTCATAATTGGATTCCAAAAGTATAATACCTGCATTAGACTTTAAGTTAATATTGATTGAACCACAATTTTCATGTTGGACTCCAGATTACAAGCAAGGCAGCATTAATATTTAGCAAAAAAAAAAGTCCATTCGTATTGATTAAGGACTATATACTTTTCAAGAATGATAACCTCTTCCCCTTGTCTTTGCTATTCTCTTTCAAGTCAATAATTGTGGATTTGCAGACTGCAACTCTTTGACTTGAGTTTGTTGTAAGCTTCGTTAGTTCCTTGGTTGGTTTAGCTGATTTTAGTTAATGCACTAGAAGAAAAAACTTGGGATTTGTGTTTGAAATATGAATGAAGAGAAACACTGACACAAGCAATACGAATTTGGCCTTTGCGATCTGTTTGCAGATAAATAATGAAGGTTGCTGAAAACCTTAAAGAGCATCTAGGTTATGTCAATTAACTACCTGTTTACTAAACTTCCCTAAATTTTTGTAATGTAACCAAATGATAGAGAATGAAATCTCACATAATATCACAAGAATAACAGTTAATATTGATAAACTTGAAGAAATATTTTAGTAGTTGTTGATTTAAGGGATGTTGAGACTTGAGAGCAATGAGGAATAACCAGTGAAATTATTCTGTATTCATGGAGCAACTCATACTGTTCTCCGCAAATCAAAAAAGACTAAAAGAGTAACAAAAAAAGAGGAGGGATAGGAGACATAGTACTTTGAAGAGTAGAGGATGGACGGTTTGAGTTTTCTTTTTTAAAAATAAAATATTAGGAGTTACTTATCAAAAAATTAAAAGATATAAAATGTTTACACCATTAAATTATGTTAGAGAGTTTTAAAGGATGTTTACCTAGACAGACAAGAGGGAGAATCTCGAAACATGTGAACCATAGAAAAAAAGAGGGAGAGGAGACAGAGAGTGACAGTACTTTGAAGAGGAGAATGATGTAAGGTTTGAGTTTTCTTTTCTTAAAATAAAATATTAGGAGTTACTTGTCAAAAAATTAAAAGATATAAAAAGTTTCCGCCATTAAATTATGTAAGAGAGCTTAGAGGATGTTTGCCTAGACAGACGACAGGGAGTCACTCGAAACATGTGAACCATAGTTGTAGGTTGTGTACTAGAGAGCTCAGTCACATGCAGTAGAGGTCCACTCCGTCTAGATAGCCTTCCACCTACACGGGGAGAGAAAGTAAGAGATTATGCAGCAGTTCCCATAACCCTAATTTACTCTGAGCTTTTTTATTTTATATATCCCCCTCTCCCCTTTTCTCTCTTTCTTTGCACAAACTGCCAGAAATTCATTGTTCTGAATCTCAAAGAATTTGATTTTTTTTCATATTTTATTTCTCAAATTGTGAAGTTTGGTGTCCGGTTTAATTCTTTCGAGTACGCTGCCCAGTCCTGGAAAAATCTGAACTTTAACATCTGTTTTCTGGCTTGTGCAGAAGCAAAAAGTACTCCAAGAATCAGGAGCAACGTCTCAGCTTTCAGATAACCAGAAGGCACAGAAGGTGATGCGACAATTTACTCAAACACGACCAGTTGCTGATAAAGCTGGAGAAAGGAACCGACCTCTATCCAAGGATATTCTGGCCGGAGTGAGTGTACTTGTGTTTATTGGCATGTTCTCCGCTTGCATATTTCTAGAATATCATTTAGGTTAACTCAAACTTCATTGTATGCACGTTGCAGGTATTTGGTGGTTCCTCATGATAGACTTTTGTGTGTGTGTGGGTGTGGGGGGATGTACTGGTTCTTGTGGTAACTTGAAGCTTGTGATGTTTAAGGAACCTAATGCTGAGTACCTCATCCTTCACTTCATTTTGTAACTTATAGTGATCTATGAAACTATATATTGGTTGAGTTGCCTGCACATTTAATCGAATGAGCTTTCTATAAAGATGTTTTTCTTTTACTATTCATCTAGTATTGCAGCTGCAATCAATTCCATGGCCATTGATACAAGTAGAACAATTATTAACTTCACCGTGACAGCAGCTCCACATCAGAAACTTGTATTCTGGAGTATCAGTAATGAATGGTCAACCGGAAATAGATAAAGGCCATTAGCTTTTATGATAGGACTACTGGACTAGGCCCTCGTTCCTTTGGATGCCTGTTTTTTGAAGCATTTACAAGGAAATCTTTCCTGCTCAAGTGTTATTTTATTGCTAACAACATCATCATAATTCAGCAGAATATATATATATATATATATATATATATATATATATATATACACACACACTGGTCAGGATCAAGAGCATTCTCCTTAAATAGCATTCCTCCTTAAATAGCATTTTTTTTTATTAAAACTACGTCGTTTTGAAAAAACGCGATGATATTTTTATAAATACGCGATGACATTGTATTTACAAAAAATCTGAATATCTCGTAGTTCTAACGAAAGGAATAATAGTTCATTTAAGTAGGAATAATAGGGATCTCAAATTTTGGTATATTTTTAAAAGTTGAGTAATCATGATAACACATGAGATATAAGATTCCAAAATTTTAATATAATTTTTTTCTCTGTTTCTCAATATCAATATCCATTGGATGATCAAACAATTGTCCGCCGAAAATAACAAATACACTCTCTTAGTTTTAAAATAGGAGATTATTATTAATTTTTTAAAATTAATTTAAATTATTTTTAAATTTAACGTTGGTTGGTGATGAATATTATAAATTATTTAAAAAATATTATTTATTATAAGATTTATAATTTGTGATGAATTTTAAACTTAAAATGTTTGGAAGGGAATGGAGTGAGTATTACTCACAACTCATTTTTGGTCTCCGTTTTAATTAATGAGATGTTGACATAGAAAATGGAGATATTAGACGTTTGTGAATGAAATTGAGTTGTGTCAACATGCTCAATTCCCTGGTTTATACGTGATTGGGATTTGAGCTCCTTAATATGGCGGTTGTAATTTTCAGCTCTTGATCCACATGAAATAACAATCTTTATACTAGTGGACTAAATTTCTATACTATAACATTATACTTTGTTAGATTTCCCAAATTGCTAGCTTAACTGCTTCCAAAAATACAACACAGGGCATTTACATACATATATGTTGGGTGTAAATCAGCCGATTTTCAGCAAACATCAGATTTAACTCGACTCAAAAAAATTGAGTTTGAATTCGACTCAAATTTGGTAAGGGATTTCTAATTATTTGGACCTATTCGTCTTGTAAGTATTCGACTCGTTTACTAAACGAGTTACTTATGAGCCTTTAAATCGAGTTTCGCATACTAAATTGATTACTGAACTACTGAACTAATGTTTACATATATAAGTTTTTCACTTTTATTTATGTAAATAAATTACAAAGAATGTAATACAAATTGACAATTAATTTATTGATTTATTCAAGTTCAAGCTTACACAATTTCATACTACATTTTATAAATTATAAAGATTGATACAAATATCACATATTTAGCTTGCTAGTATGGATCATACCAGTATTTAAATATGATCCATCGAGTAAGTGTTTGAGAAAAAATGAAATATTTGAACCCTAATCTGAACGAATGCTCGAATTTGACTCATGTATCATTAAACAAAAATTTATTTATTTTAATATGGATTGGATTCGACTCGAATCAATTTAGAATTCGAGTTTGGATCATATTTTCTAGCCGGTCTCAAGTCCGAGTCGAGTACCAGCTCAGCTTACACCCATACATATATGTTTATATATGTCCATCAGGGATTTATTCAAACTATTCTTGGATTCAATTACAAAGCAATCTTCTTTCTTGCTCTCCTCAAGACAAAGTACACATAATTACTCAAAGTTGTTGATATTGCCAAAGTAAAAAGTTGTTGTCAAAAGCAAACATACATACATACATACTTGCATACATTTAGCGATACTTGTTATTACTCTAGCAGCAGCAGCAGCATTTATTTTCGGCAATGTCAACTACCTTAATCTAGACGAGAATTCATTCATATATTTGACTTGGTATGTATTAACTAATAAATTGATCATCCCCATTAACCTAAGAGATTCTCCTAGTACCTAGAAGAAAAGTAGTCGTGAAGATTAAGATGATGAGGCTTGTCAAGATATTTGAGAGGGGTAGGGGTGACCTGCATGAACAAATAGTTGTCTGCAAAAAGATCACCAAATTGGGAAAAACTCTTGAAAACATTAGACCATGAACCAAAATCACCTTCCCTTTCCCCCTCAAGAATTTCTTCAAGCTTGGAATCGTAATCTTCACTTTCCTCCTCCTTGTCTCAACTTTCCTATACCTTCTTGACCACCTTCTAATTGCCCTCCCAATTACTCTTCCCGATCTCTCTTCAACATCATCAAAACCTCCTTCATTTCTCAGTCTTTGGTAGGAAATTGTGGCTCCTGAGGCCATTTCAACAGAGATAGAGAGATGGAAATTGGGGGTGGTGGTTTTGTTTTGGAGAGAACCAAGAAAATATATCAAGAGTCTGCCCCCGTCTTTTGTTTCTGAATTTATTGTGGGGTTTACAAAAGCAGTTGAGCTCATTCAATGCAGGAAAGTGGAAACAGAGCTAATTGGAGTGCTTGCTGGGTGGCCAAGTGTTGTGCCACCTTGGTAGATTATCCATGGCTACACGTGTATGGGTTGTTTCTTCATTTATTTATTTTCCCTTTTTGTAGGCCTTTTTCTTGTGAATACACCAGTTTTTTTAACTGAATATAGAAATGTACACCAGTTGATCAGAGAAATCTCTACTACTCCCATATGAAATACATACACGGCAAGTACACCCAGAAGGAACGAATTTAAACTTGTTAATTAACAATTACAAATAATTTCAATAAGTAACCAAAAAACTATCCCAAGGCACACGAACAAACAACCTAGTAGAGTTTTATTCTAGTTTGAATTGGACTTCGACAAATGGGGCACAACTGGAGATCTTGTCCACACTCGCGACATGTCTGCCGGAAAGAGAGATTCAAATCTTAAATGTTAATATCGCAACTTACAATAATTACCTCCGAGTCTTGATGAAAATAGAAAAGAAATTACCTGATGCCCACAACCGAAAGCCATGTCCTTTGAGTTGCTCAGGCAAATTGGGCAAACCTGTGCAAATGCATGGAAAATATTAGCACTACTCACGGCCCTCTAGCTCATAAAAATAGGTCCCCAACTTCGACTATATAACATGCAAACACTATTCAGCAAGCGCTATATACAAGTATTAATAATTATAAATTAAAATAGCTTACCAAGTTCTCAAAAGTAGAGCTTGTAACAGGTGGTGCCGAGCCAACAGGACTGCTATAAGCATTATAAGGAGGAGAGCTAGGCTTGAAACTAGTTGAATGTGAAGGTTTAGAGCTGCTAAAAGAAGCTGCACCATATACAGGAGGAGGCAGCGGAACCCTATGAGGAGCATTCCCTTTTCGACTACTGTGCTCCAGCAAAGATAAAACAAAACAATTACAGCTGGTCAACTTTTTGCCAAGAGGTAATATGGCGTGAAAATATAAAAAGTAATGATCAATTACCCCAATATATTGAGCTCTATGGTTGCTTTATATTGAGAAGGAATTTCCATCAAAGCTGAGAGAGCAAATTCAGTTTCTTTTCGGGACGTGGAGAGCTTCTTGGCCATGATTTCCGTAAAATTGACAAACTAAAGAGAGAGTAATTCATCCAACTCGAGCATTCCCAATGATAATATGTAACATATAAAAGGCACTGGAAATTGAGGTCATATAATGGTATAATTAACGATAACTTACCTGGAAATTATCAAATGCCCGTGCAGGGATGTTATCATCAAATTCCCTCATCATGTCCCAGGGTCCATCTCCCACTCCAACTAATACAATAGAGAGGGGAAGATTGCTGAAAAGAAAAAAAAATTATATACAAAATGAGCTCATAAACAGAAAATTATTCTGTCTATTATTAGAGAAAATAAGTTACTCTTCATATTACCTTGCTTTGACAATTGCTTCAACAGTTTTCTGCTCCTGTGGACTCAATCGACCACGCTCAGTATCGACACTTCTTGTTACCTGCATTGATAAACGAATTGGCCAGTGTAACACAGAAAACAATTTAAAATAAACTAGGATACTACTAGTCACTAGTCAGTGAAATCAAGACATCAATATAGATATCACAAGGATAGAGGATAAGTAGAATAACAGCCACCAATATATCCTCTACTGTGTCTTAATTTTGTTCATATATAATACTTCCTCCATCCCAAAAAAAAAAGAGTCCTGCTTTCTTTGTATTTCAAAGAAAAGATAGAACGGTACTCCCTTTCTATCAATAAGGATATGTAGATGCTGAACATACATCTTAAATGCATCAAAGAGATATACCTGTCCATCTGCAATAATTACTAATACATGGTACTGGCCACCACTTTGCTCAACAATTGTCGTGGCCATTTCAACGAAGGAGCAAATAGCGTTGGTCCTAAAAAGAAAATAATGATAGAAAATCAAATTTTAAGGAAGAATGATTAAACTTAAGGATGTAAAGCAGCAACAAGTCAATGATTGAATAAACTTCAAACCTGCAAGCCGTATATGAGGGACGATTTCTCTGTACCGGCTCAACACTTCCTCAAATCCATTACAAAATCTACCGTCTTCTGGATAGAAACTAAAGACATCTTGATCATGTGTTGATGCTGTCATAATTCAAAGAAGACCAAAAGATACTCATTTCCAATATTCAAATACTAAGCATATAGAATCATTATCTAACAGAAATATACCATCGCCGAATCCATAACAGGGAATCAGATTGTCCTCATCAAAAACTGCTAAGGTTTTCCCAATAATAGATATTGCTT
Source organism: Panax ginseng (assembly GCA_020205605.1). NCBI lineage: Eukaryota > Viridiplantae > Streptophyta > Magnoliopsida > Apiales > Araliaceae > Panax > Panax ginseng. The sequence continues at coordinate 19,753,144 of CM035148.1, read as the reverse complement.
GTTCATAGGGATTTAAGCCATCTCCTATGTGATGCAAACTTCGCCTGTTAAATGACTTTGCACCTGTTTTTTCAACAAAGTTAGCATTTTTCACCTAACTCATAATACTAACTTAAGCATTCAGAAAAGGTATACAGAATCAACCCGTCCACTCATTGCTTTTAGTGAAATCAATGCCAACAATGAGATTAGAAGACTCCAGTCCAGCACGTGCAAGCGCCTCAGTTACCTTCAAAACGAAAAAAATAACTTGCTTGTTTATTATTTTTATTGTGATACTCAATGAAGCCCACTCAATAAAAATCAAAAGAACAAAAGTTATCACCCAAATGCCAAATGGATCAAGATACACAATATGTGCACGCACACACTTGAAACTTATGAGAACAACGGGCTATAGAACTTCAAGACTGTATAGTTACACAAACATCCTTCTTCTTTTTCGGTAAGTATTACGCAAACATTCTCTTCTCCCAGAATAAGAAGGTACTATACAGTATGCACAAATATATATAGAGAGAGATGGATTCATATTGCAGTGATGAAACAGTGAAGGTCTTAAATAATTTTTTATGTTGTTTTGATAAGTAAATGTCTCAGATATTTGAATGAACATAAATCACTCTCCCCTTTTTATACAATACTACATAAATTTAGTGTTTATAGTTTTCTTTCTTCTTCCCCCCCTCCCCTTCCCTTCCCTTTCCTTTCTTATAGGAATGTCTTAGTGTTTTCAGTGATTATTTATACTTTTAACCTAAAACTAAACTCAAGGGGTTGATCTTATGGCATGTCAAATCTAACTTATGTCAGTTCTTGAGGAGGATTGATCAGATACACTAAATGGTTGGGTAACTTCATATAATAATATCCAGGCACACCAAATATGTATGCAATAGGCTCTCAATGAAAACATTTGAGAAACGTAAAGTAATTAATACTACAGAAAATTCATGTTATCCTTGGGTAAAGTAAATATCAATAGGAAGCAAGAGATAACTTGCTTAAACACACATATAAAGGCCTAAACATGACATCTTGCAAATATCAAGTTTTTTTAAAATTCTTCAGGAGCTATTACATAAAAAAGGTACCTCTTCTAGTGAATTATAGTTATCAGCAATCCTTGAATACCTCCTGTCAAGCTTCCTATGCGGTGCATGGGTCGGACCGCCATAGTTTTGAGGTGGTGGTGCGTTATACGGTTGCTGGTTGTATGCAGGATAAGGATAAGCCTCCTGGGGAGCTAAATTCTGATTATTTTGAGGATACGCAGGATAAGGATAAGCCTCTTGGGGAGTGTAGTTCTGATTATCTTGAGGAAAGGGTGATTGAAAATAATCACATGAAGTCGAAGAAGTAGACCTTATGGATGAAGACTGCCTGTAACTATCCTCTTTCGAACTGCTTCCTCCCATCTATTCTATTCAATTATCTACACAAACCCCAAAAAAACTTAACAAACCGAAAACCAATCTTTTTAACACCACGACACAGCCAATTGCAAAAAACTTGTCAACACAAATCCCCTAAGATACCAAAATAACTCCTCAAATTAACAACCCAAGAGCCAAAGTTCGAAATAAATACAGATTTAACTTCTAAAATTCTAAATAAGTAGGAATATAAGAATTCAATGGGAAAACCACTTGTCCTTATAAATAAGCCGGCTACAAACGTTTGACCAGTAAAACATAAGCGAGCTAAGTGCCCACCGACCTAAATAGGACCAAAGTAGTTTCTTCTGGAGTTGTACTATGGATATATATTACTAAAGCAATTACTATTTCTTGCAAGACTCCAATATTACGAACAAACCTCGGAACAAAGTATACACACACACGGCATAAATATTTATTATTTATAGATGAGATGAGATGAGATGAGATATCCAAAAGAAAATAAGAAACGTGAACCAAACAAATAAAAGTGAAAAGTTACAGTTCCGGTCAAAGGACTCAAAGCCAAATGTGTTTTCTCCTTGTATGCTTTATGAACTCCTAAATTTCCCTAATTTACCGGTGAATCTTTACCCAACATTACTTAAATTGTTCCGCATTGTTCAAAGATCAAACCTTTTTCTTCTATGAATCCTAAACCCTAGAAATCGATTGTCAAATCCATCAATTTATGGGCTTTCAGAGTTGAAATGATTGACAAAAGTGGGACACACAAACCTGGGTGGGAAAGAAAGATTCTGGGCTGCATCTTTTTCCGGGAATTGATGGATTTACAGTTGTTTAAGGTGCAGAATTCAATGGCGGATCGAATCGTTTAAAAAAATATACAACCTTTTGAATTATTAGTAACTTAGGTTGGCCCAGAGAAGTTTCTCGCCTGGAGAGGAGATGAGATGAGATGATTAGTACGATATAAAGGGTTCTTTTTTTTAAGTGGGAAATTATTTCAGTTGGTGGCATGTGAGGAGGGGAGATCGAAAGGATATACTTGAGGATTTCGTGTTTGGTTGGCCTAATTACGTTACCAAACTTTTGCCTAATCCAATCCACGGTTAGGATTGTTCTTTTCCTGCTTACCCAGTTTATAAATTGAAGATCCCCTCACATAAATACTCTCATATTTCCATAATAAAAGTCCTTATTATTATTTTGGGTAGATCCATGTTAAATATCCATTTTTTTTAATAACCAAATTTTTATATATTTTTTTCTATTATGCCCGTAGTATATCTCATATTTTTCTTATTCTAATTCTCTCTCCATATTTAATAAATACGGAGAGATAATATTTTGAATTGAATAGCTAGAAAGTCACCCTCTCACCTATATTGAAAATAATTAATGACATTATTATGGGCAATTTTGTCATTTTATTACTCTTCTTAATATGCGTGAAAAGTTCACCAAGACTTTTATTAGTAAAATGAAAATTTTGTTTAATAGCGGTTTCATGTTAATAAAATAATTTTAGTATAACTATTATTTTTGTTTAAATTGGAGCGTTTGGAATAGCATAGGTTAAAAAAATTAGGTCATGTTTGAAATACCTGAGAATTAATTTTTGAAAATCATGCAACTTTGGTCAAAAGTTTTAGATAATGCAATAAACATGCAATGCATTGCATAAATTATACTAGAAAGAAGCCAAAGCACAATCAAACAACTTTATTACATTTTCATGTTCAAAAATTGAAACCCACAATAAAACAGGTGGATCGATCGAAATGCATGCTTGTTATAGGTGGATAATTCATTATTAGTATTACTCTCTTCATTTTAAAATTAAATTAAAAATATTATTTAATTTTTTAAATTAAACGATAGTATATTAAATTTTAAATTAATATGAATTTATTTAATTTTAATTAATATAATTATATATATATATATATATATAACAAAAATTATTAATCACACCGCATCAATATTTTATATTTTTATGTTTCTCTGGCTGAGTTGCTCTGGACCGGGTTGGGTCATTTGAGTCCAATATTAGAATACAATAAATGGGCGTTTCCCGCTATTTCAGCTTCAGATCTCCGATACAAGGAAAAAATAAAATAACACTTGGTATTTTTTTTCTCTTTCTCGACTGATGAACACAATTACAGTTATATATATATATTCATTCATTCATTCTTCCCCGTTCTAACATAAAAAGAATAGTGTAGCAGGGTATTGAATTCCATCTAGCTTGAAGGTAACTCCACCACCAACAAATTCATATTTTTCTTAAAATAATTTAATATCTGTCACCAAATTAGGTAATAATAATTCCTATTCTATTGAAGATGATTATTTCCCAATCGTAAGATTTCATTATGCAAAATTCAAGATCTTAACACACTTTAAATGCTGTATTCTGCTTATTATTTATGCAAATCTCCTTGAATCTATTTTACTGAAGAACTGGTGATAATCCCTTCTCTGATCTATTGATGCCATATACTAAAAGTTAGAACAAATTTGATGTGTGGGAGTTACAGATGACGGATTCTGAAATGGAGACTGCATTGGCTAATACCATCATCAATAATCATCTCTCCGTCCAATCAAATGGTGGTTCAGATGAAGAGGTCTCACCTAAGCAGCCATTCATTATTGGTATGGACAATTCCAGTGAGATTATTTCATTCTTATGGGGTTATTTTGTTTTCAACTATTTATTTATAGGCATAATATCCCTTCGTCAGTCCCGGCATCATGTTGATGGACTGATCCATTTTGTTGATTGAAGGTGTTGCTGGGGGAACTGCATCAGGAAAAACAACAGTTTGCAATATGATTATCTCGCAGCTCCGTGATCAACGAGTTGTTCTTTTTAATCAAGTAACGTACTCCCGGCTTGTATGCTAGTTGATGCTATAAGGCAGGACCACTTTTATTTTTTTATTGTTGATAGTAACAGTAAGTGGAAGCAGGCAAATGGTATATTATTTCTGCAGATAAATAATAAATTCCTTCTTGTTATTTTTATTTTTTTCGACGTTTCAAATTCAGTGCCTATAAATCTCCAAAGGGTCTGCTAATTTTGCCATATTATATAAGATTGATTTTGTGGCTTCATTGTGCCTGAAACTACCTGTTCAGTTATATTCTGTAATTAATAGAAAAAGAGGAAACATAGTACAAAAGATGAGATGTTCTGGTATGGATTATGTATAATAACAATTTTACTTATGCCTTCAATCAATTCTGTCACATTTTCCACCACCTTCTCATGGAATAATTTTTTGATTTGTATCAATTAGTTCTTTACATGTTGTTTTCTTTATTTGTCTCTTATGACCATTTACCTATATATTTCACTGATGTGGACTTCTTGATGCACATCTGGTATCATTTTTGTAGGACTCATTTTATCGTCCCCTCAATGATGAACAATTAGATAAAGTTCATGAGTACAATTTTGATCATCCTGGTAAGTATCTTATGTGGATTTTTATTACTTCTACATGGTCTTATGATGTGACCTGCATTCAAATATCATCTAATTCTCTTAATTAGATTTGTTAGTCGTTTAACTATATTTCTAACACTGCCTCTTCACATTATGCTGCTTTTTAGATGCCTTTAATACAGAACTTCTGCTCTCATGCATGGAAACATTAAAAAGCGGGAGGGCAGTCAGCATTCCAAATTATGATTTCAAGATCCATAAGAACATCGAACCATCACGCATGGTAGTAGCCTGAATTTATCAAGTTGGATTTGTTTAGTGCAGGAGAAGTGAAACTTATTCAGGAGTTAGAAGTTGTTTTTGGATGAGCTTGAAGCTTCAATATCAATAACAAAATCACCTTCTGCTGTTCTATGGAAGCATAATGTCCCTTATGAGAACCATAGAACTGCATTAATTTCTATATGAGACCTATTGTGTTCATCTTGTGGTTAATGAATCAAATTGATTATGCATTCTAATTAAGGCCGTTTTTTAATAATAAAATGCAGGTTAACCCCTCAGATGTCATCATTTTAGAAGGAATTTTGGTTCTTCATGATCATTGTGTCCGCGATCTCATGAACATGAAAATCTTTGTTGATACAGGTACTTTCTTTTGTCATTGTTTCCATGTCATGTCTTCTGTATATGGTCGTAGAAGTTATATTTATGTAACATATTAAAGAAGATTAAACAATAATCATAACTTGGTGATTTTGGGAGAAATAGGATCATTGCATTGTTAACAAGACCCATGGTCCTCTAACTCTCATAGTTTCTAAGGTAGCCAGTAAAATAACTTCCTGATTTGACCAGTAAATAATGCCTAAAGATGATAGCCTTTTAATTCTTTAGCTTAGATTGCTATCTTAGAACTAATACAACAAAAAGAAGTGGAAGGGAATACAAAGATCAATTGAGTAGTAAAGGTATAAATTGCACCAGGATATTTAATAAACTTAAGATTGACATGTGATGCGTATCAAATTCTTCCAGACTGCAGAACAGAATGGCAATTTTTTTTTTCAGTTTTTGAGGGGAATGAAATACAAACTGAATTGTGATTGGGTCGTCAGTATTGTTCCTTACACATGTATGATCGTTACAATTTTCACCAGTGCAGATTCTGATTTACGGCTTGCAAGGAGAATACAGCGTGACACTGTCGAGAGGGGAATAAATATTCAGAATGTGCTTGATCAAGTAAGTAGGCCTGCTATTTTGCTGCACAAATTCCATTTAAGGACTACTACTTTGTGATTATATTTAGGTGGCTGTGATCTGTTATAAGTAGGTATAAACACATAAACCTATTACCCATTTACCCTACTCATGCTATTATCCTGATTACCCTATAAATGATAACACTTCTTATGTTAGTGTTTGGCTATTTGGCTGTTTGCTCTACTAATGCATTTGTCAATTGGTGTTAGCAGATTATGATCTCCCCATGACTTAATTATTGTCTTTCAATCCCCAAATATTATGGAATGGAATGGACCAATAAATAAAATAAATATTCTCTTAAACTGTTATGAAATTGAGTGGATCAGTATTATTAGAGTTAGAAGATCACGATAATATTTGGTGATTAGAAATTTTACGTGGTTTGGCCTTTTCAACCGATCCGCTCAATTTCAGAACTTAAAGTTGTGTATTACCTATCAGTCTATTCAATTGTAGATTATGAACTTAGTTCCAGTGATGTGATGCTTACACTTTCTTATAACAACCGTATACTTCTGATTTGCAGTATACTAAATTTGTGAAGCCTAGTTTTGAGGAATTCATCCTCCCATCAAAGAAATATGCTGATATCATCATCCCTCGAGGGGCAGATAACTACGTTGCAATTGACTTGATAGTACAACATATTTTTACGAAGCTTGGGCAGCATAATCTATGTAAAATATATACAAATGTTTTTGTTATACACTCAACATTTCAGGTACCTATCAGCTTCACAATTTCTTATGCAATAGGATTCTGCTAGGCCTCTCTTTTGATCTGGAGATTTTTTTGAATCTATTTACGTTTCTGAACTGGAGTGTAACCTAACTGATGTTTTTCCTTTTGGTTCAGATACGTGGGATGCACACGCTTGTGCGTGATGTTAAAACAACAAAGCACGACTTTGTTTTCTATGCAGATCGACTTATTCGCTTGGTATATAAGTTTCATTTACTGTTACTTCACATTTCCTGAATTCCTTTGTCATGTAATGGAACATGAATATGAGTTAATGTTGTAGGTTGTAGAGCATGGTCTAGGTCACCTACCATTTACTGAAAAGCAGATCATTACTCCTACAGGTAAGTTTACTAGTATCATGTGCTTGCATTTTTCAACAGAGAAAACAACTATATCAATCCGCTGTTCTGTTGTATCTCCATGTCGAAGTTAAATAATTGAAGATGCAGTTAATATGACAGTATAACCTGCAGATAGTCATTTTTGAACTAGATTTTAAACAGTTGAAGGGGAATTAATAGGTGTGGAGAGGGATATCCCATTGGGATTTTTGTTCCTTGGATCCACGAAACAAAAAGTTAAATAAATCGGACCTCAATTAGGAAGATATATAGAGCAGCTAGTTCCTCAGAATTTGTCTTGTCGACAGCTTGTGCTCGTCATCTTTATGTGCCGTATGATTCCAATCAATATTTTAGATTCCCAGATGTGTTTCTTTTAAACCATTCAATACGGGTCATTTGATTTTGTTTGCCATTTGGACGACATGCAGGATCTGTATATACTGGAGTTGTTTTTTGTAAAAGGCTGTGTGGGGTCTCAATCATCAGAAGGTATGCGTCTCTAGCAGTTTGCTCATTCAAAAGAGAGAAATCCGATGTGCTAAACCTCATAAGTTATCACTGCTTCTTTTGAGGTTCTAGTTTTATTAGCTGTATTTACAGGGGCATGAAATACCAACAATGAGTATTAGATAGTTTATACTCGTTTCAAAATAAGTAGATCTATCAAGAGAGTTGGAAGCAGTATCATGTCCGACTGTTTATAAATTGCATAATGATGAGAATTGGAATTTGTAGAACTTCCGGTTACCTTATAAATGTCACTTCCAAATACCTATCCTATAGTTTTCATATAATTGTCGGACAGAGAATCTGTAAAAGTTAAAATAAATGAGCGTTTACATTTCTTTGCCTGAAATTGCATATATAATCCCATAAGTTGAAGTAATCTGACATGGTAGTTCCTTCTGTTACTAGTAAGATTTACCAGACTAAGTGAATATACTTTACACCTCAAGTTTCCTGATGTCAGTGGTGAAAGCATGGAGAATGCATTAAGAGCATGCTGCAAGGGAATCAAAATAGGAAAAATCCTCATCTATGGCGAAGGCAATGACGGCCGGCAGGTTAGTGGTTCCGCATGCATGCATGCGCCTCTCTCTCTAGATCTCAAAAAGAATTTCTGATTGCTACAATTACACTGCCACAGTTGATCTATGAGAAGCTGCCAGCAGATATTGCTAGCCGCCACGTGCTGCTGCTCGATCCAGTTCTTGCTTCAGGTTGACCTGTACGATCGAATTCGTATCATAATTGGTAAGAATGCATTTTCTAATACTTGTGCATTAATTAACAGGAAATTCTGCAGTGAAAGCAATATCTCTACTGGTCAGCAAGGGTGTACCAGAATCTGACATCATTTTCCTTAACCTTATATCAGTAAGTCCTCCGATCCTTGTCATGGTTTACTTTATTCAGTCGAGAGATCTAGTGTTTCTTAACTTGAGTTTATAATGCATGCAGTCCCCTGAAGGAATTAACGCTGTTTGCAAGAAATTCCCAAGGGTAAAGATGGTTACGTCGGAGATTGATGCATCATTAAGCAAGGATTCACGAGTGATCCCAGGCATGGGGGAATTTGGAGATCGCTATTTTGGAACTGATAGTGATTCTGGATTTTTTGTTAAGCACCATGTTAGCAAATAGTCGTCACCAACAATTAACAAAATTGTTTGCTTTGCTTTGCATAAGCTCACCATTTGTCGGCAACTCTCAATGTCTTTATTACTTTCAAACTCATTATTATATAATTAAAAGAAAATTTAAATATGAATAATTTTTTTTTATCATCTTTCTTAAAATGTGCATGCTTTTTCATCTTTTAGCTTTCACAATTTACTTTTTCTTTTTTATGCTAAATGGTGTGCTACTTATTTTCCAACCACAGTCCATCGACCAAATTATGGGAGAACATACTTTGCAGTTGCACCACCTTGGACTTGATCTTGTCACCACTAAAATTGAATTTGATGATGTTTGTTTTCAGCATATATACACCAAACCCTTTTGAACCCCATCTAGCAAGAAGCATTTTGAAATATTTTCAAGTAAACAAATAACTTGAAAAGTACCTACCAAATTACCAATAGTCTAATACAAAATGCAAACATATATTTCTCACCAAAAAAAAACTTGTTGTCCCTTGTGTAAAAGAATCACTCACGGAAACTTCCTCGCCTAATAAACTGAACAAAACATTAAATAGGAAAACAATTCAACAATGTAATGCTGCAACCTCTCCCCTTCTAATTGAAACATATGCAGGGTTTTAAGTAAATATGACCCTCGTAGAAGGATTTGTAGTCGATTACTGGCCCCTGCTCCTTCACCTTTAAACTTTCAAGCTCACTAACTCAATCTTGTGATGTGGACTTAGTTGTCTTCTTCTTCTTCCTCCTCCTCCTCGTCCTCGCTAAGGCACTGGGTCCAATTTCTATAGACTTTCGCTTTTCCCTGAAGAGGAAATAGATCCTCGATAATGTGAGACCTACTTATTCAAACAAAGAAAAGCTACTACAACAATAGTAGAACAAAGAAAACATACTTCTTGGAAAGCTCATTTGCATCATTGTTATTTTCTTCATCACCAACATCTGACGAAAGATATCATCAAGTTAACGAACTAGCTTCAGAATAAGGTGAAATATATATATATATATATGCAAGCAACCGAACCTAGGGGGAGGGCAAAATAGAGGAAGCCTCGATAAATAACCCAAAATTCATAAGGTCCAGGCCAAGCTTACCCCTATAATACACACATAAAGCTTCTCAATTGGACACCAGGAAAGTAATTTATAGCAAAATTCACTGAGAATATTGCACAATTACTATGACTATACACTTAAACAAGTTAAATGTGTTGCAATTAATTGTAGGCAATAAAAACAGTAACCATGAGCAGGCAGCCAAGCCTAATTATATGTAGCCACTTTCAGTCTAAAATTTTCAGTTGTTCCATCGGCTTCTTTCTTAAGAGCAGTGCAAAAAATTCTTCAAACAAAGTCTCGCCTATTATAAATTTTGAATTACAGCTAGTGCCAACGTAAGAGATACGGAAAAGGTCTTACTTTAGACATCAATTTGCAAAAAGAAAAAGATGTAGAGTTTCTTAAAGAAGCTTTTTAGTTATCAGGGAAAGAAATGATAGATGGACATGATGATGAAGTCTTAACCTTTTTACCAGGTTGCAGCAGTTCAGCCACATCAATATGGGAATATACATAGTTAAATAATTATTCAATCATAAATATAAGTATATAACTGTATATATATGTATCCATAATTTGTCAAGTAAATGACATGAACAACTCAAGCAAAGTATGCAAACTTCATAGGCAGTTCTCCATAACAAATGAATCATATGATAATTATTAAAATAAAAATAAAAAAGATAAAATAAACCATTTGACAAGATTAGCAAATCGCTACTAGCAGTTAAAAGGCATTCCTTTCATGTGAAACCTACTGCTTGAAAGATTTGACTGGGAAAGAAGAGGGCACTCACTTTTAAATAATTTAAATTATTTCTTTGGGTATAAAATAAGTCTTTGGCTATTACCTATATGTTAGAACTAAAATCTTATTCTTTATTGTTCTCAAAACTAAAATATATGAAGTCATTATATTTACTTATAAAATAAAAATAAAAACAATCAATTCATTTGACAAATAGTGTAAAATGCCCTGCCAATGGAAACATACCTGGTTCACTAGCATCATCCGTTTCAGGTCCCGACTCCGAACCAGAACCCCATCGATCACCTCCGTCATCAAAGTCCCAACGCTCTCCCAAAGGAGGCATCCAGAAGTCATCTTCTTCATAATCAATGTCCTTATCAGATGGATTCCTCACTTCAGAAATAACTTCATTTACATTCTCCTCCTCCTCCATTTGTTTTTTCTTTTTTTGCTTCTTCTTCCTCAAATCATCTGATTTTTCCTTTCCAATTTTATCTGGTTTCTGTTCACTTGGACCTTCCTTTGTTCCATTTGGTATTTGCTTTTCAGCTTCTTTTTTCTCTGTATTTCAAATAACTCCATGATATAGTAAAATGGCAATTCACCAGATAAACAAAGGGCACTTCAATAGACCAAGCAAAACAACTTTTAGCACTAGAAAATGATGCTTAAATGGTATTCTTTTTATCCATGGAATCAATGTTAATTACGCCACCAATAAACCAAAAAAACTGAGAGATAAGACAAACCTAACATGTTCAGAAATCGTTTTCCATTGATATGCTTCCATATATGCTCCTCAGATTTATTGACAGCAGAGTCCTGTTAGCTTACAGGTCAACTTTGAGCTACAACAACAATAGACCCAAAAACACTATGAAATAAAATTTACTAAATTCAATTTCCTTCTACCAACAGAAATACCCTTCAGAAACCATATAATTCTTCCTTTAAAACACTCTGGCCAGTCATTCATATGAATGAATACCAACATTGTAACCCGGCTAAGTTTCAAAGAGAGAAATTACGAATCAAAATCTATTTAAAGGCTGACTTCATTGTGAGAGCTCATACTGCTAGTGCATCATGAAATTTATCATTTATTCAAAAATTAAAATTTTGCTCTGGCAATAACATTTTTTTCAATTCATAGAACTAACCCACAATAGTGAACAGATGTATGCAATTAAAAAAACATAAAAACCCTAAACCCTAAAAACGAAATGAAAGAGGATGGAGGGGGAATTGGGTTACCGGCTAAGAGGGTCTTGCTGGAACATATTCAAAGGGGTTTTATCGCGGGCCAAAGCGGATTCGATGAGACCCAACCGGCAATGCTTGCTCTGTGCGTACGACTCCCTGGCATGGGCCGGCAACTCATGACCCGTTTACAGGCATTTGAACCGGCCGTTTTCAAGCTCCTTGAACGTCGGTGTAGCCAGTAGATTCTTACCTTCATTATTTCCTTCTCCTTTTTGCTTCTTCCCCATTCCTCTCCCTCTCCCTCTCCTACTCGCTGTTCTTATGGTACCAAAGTCTTTTTAGGCAACAAATGTCAAATGCCAACACCCCCTTTTTTGCATCAGTCGATAAAATGAATTGATGGGTGAGATAAACATAAATATCCTGCCGTAAGGCAAGACAACTTGAAACTAGCTTTTATTTTAATATGAGGACCCCACCATAGTCAACGTGTTGTCGGTTTATTGAAATAAAATGAATTTTAATATTAAATAATGTCCGACCCAAGACAACAGACATCTTTGGTATGTGTCTTTTTATAAAATACTCCGGTCCGCTACATTCTCTTTCTTACGTGTAAGATCCCAAATAATTAATAAATGAAATTTAATTTCCTCTAATTATTATTTTGAAATAGTAAGGGTTGATGTGATTAATGTGGATAATTTACGGGTAAAATACATGAAATATTTCAAAATAAAGCAAGTGGTTATAAAATATTCATTGTTGTCGGGAAATATTCGTTTGGTCGTGGAATATTAAATCATTGTCGGAGAATATTAAATGCGACGGCCAGCGAACCGACCAATGTGGGCCCCATGTAAAAGCGATTGGAGGAAGAAAATGACAAATATAAGTTGTTTAAAAATAACAGGCGTAGTTATTACAGATTTACCTTTGTTGGAATACCCGGTGGTTAAAACACGATGAATCTGGCGTTGTTGAGCAGTAGCACGCGGTATTGCACCAATTATTGACTCTTACGTGAAGGCCTTACTCGATAATGGTACATGATAATTCTTTATTCGGTGTTTTATTTTATTGATTCAATAATTCTTTGCGTTGATATTTTATATTCTTTGTTGTTTTAATAATTGTCATTACACAAGTATTTTTCATTGTCGAAACAATAATTCATATTATCTGAATAATATTATTAGATAACATTATTGGCAATGTCTAGAAAGTTACATCTGAGAGAGGTTTGGTCACCTAATTGCTTGCAAGAAGAGGAGAAATTCTTATTGGAAAGCCCTCTTTCCAGGAAGCGCACGGTTGTCGATATTGTGATTACGTAATATTATTTGTGAATAATTAATTATTGATTCATATGATGAGGAAAATATTGATTTTATGTGGATATAGATGGAGAAAATTTTTAATGTGACAATTGTTGAAAATTGAAATTTTATCTTTTTACGATAAAATAATTCATTTAAATATATATTATTATATTTTAATAATATAATAATGGTGATATTTTTACAATGAATGTGGGATATATGAGTATCTGAGGAGGAAGAGTATTTTTTGTTGCAATAAATGTTTAAAACATGTTAAACACGTTAAATTGGACCCCATTTATTAGTGAAATTTGATTATAGCCTCTAAAATCACCCGTTTATGGATTTGGTCAATTTACATTTGGGAATTTAGAAAAACTTTCTTACGCAAAGTTGTAGAGAATTGGATTTCCTATAAAAACACGCGAGATTGAATTTTACGATAAAAGGGCTATTTATTGTGAATTATTGAAGTTAGAAGCTCAAAATAATTAATTTTGGAAGTTTAAATTATTTTAAATTAGAAAAACGTTTTTTTTATTTTCTTCTAGAAGGTTGGCATGTGTGAATTCTTTGAGATTCAGATTTCAAAGAATAAATATAATATTTTTATAAATATTAATATTTTATTAAATTTTCTGCTTTTGGTGTTACAGCGATTTTCTATAAATAGGTCTTGGGTTAGAATTGAAAATCACCTTTTAAGCTGAAGTTTTTCTCTCTATATTATCGGCGTATTCTTGTGAGTATTTTGAGTATACTTTGAGTATTGCTATACGGTGAAAGTTCAAGATATAATCGATATCCGATTATTCGGTTAAATCTTGATCTTTCGAGGTAAGGATATTATTTTTTTCGTAATGATATTATTTCTTCAATATCATTATCTTTGAAATATTGATCTGAAGTTTTATCAAATTTGGAACTTTTGGTGTCGGGAGTTACTTATTCACGATATCGGTATTTATTCACGATATCTGATCTTATTCACGAATCTTTGACTATTCATGAAAAATAAAAATTTTTCTTTTTGTCCAAAATATCTATTGTGGATACTAGCTTTGATTGTATCCATGTTTTGATCATTCTTGAATTTTACACCACTATGATTATTTTTGAGGTATTTTTAGGCGTGGATAAAGCGAAATGCGAATCATTAATCCTTAATCCTTGTCATTTTGTTTTCTTTGGATTCGTTTATTTAAAAATATTTTTCATCATCCTCGGTCTTAAATGATGATATTATTGAATATCTTTGGCACGTAGTGCAAAGATGAATGATTTATGATGAATATCTTTCACCCGTAGTGCAAAAGATGAATGATTTTCGATGAATATCTTTGGCCCGTAGTCTCAAAGATGAGCAGTGTTTAGATGAACATGACTAAGTGGTGAATGTCCTTGGCTTGTAGTGCGAGGATGAATATTTGATCCCGGATATATATTGATTGATGTTACAGGATAAAAATAGACAATGAACTTTAAAATTCATACATAGAAGATAGTAGTTTGCATTTCTACTTAACTCTTCTAATGAATTATTATTTTCATTGCGAATATTGATTTAAAACTTGTTGTCTATTGTATTCTATTATATTTTTCCTGTTGAAGACTAACGATAATTTTGTTGTATATTATCTTAGTCATAATATTCTTCTTGGGCTAGTCGAGCTCACCCTTTTCCTTTTTGTTCCATTTTTCTTCTCGGAGGAGGCGAGAATATAGCAAAAATGCAGTGGGGTATGGAATGAAAGTTCTAGGAGAGTTGTTTAGTAGTCCTCACCATTGTTGTAAAATAATGTATCAATAATTATGATGAGGATTTATTTGTATGTGGATATTATGCAGATGGCAATATCGTATTTAAACTCACAGCTTTTCTTATTGTAATAATAAAGTTGTAGTTGTTTACATCATGCAGTGTATTGACAACTTCGAGAATGGGGGATGTAGACCTATTTTGGGGTGTCACGGTTGGTGGTATCGAGCTTAGGGATATGATCTCTGGCGGAGATCGGGGAATAGAACCAGGAGGAGAGGCGAGTAAATCCTTCGCTAAAGTGTGTCCTACACAAGCTTATTTGATAGTTGGTCGATTATATAGGGATATTATGTGATATATTGATTTCCTTAATTAACCCTTGTTTTATGGCGAAGATTTGAGAATGTCGATTGAGAATATTAACAATGGAAATGAGACCGTGGAGCGCTTTCAGACTCACCAACGAGGAGAAGCGTCTGACAGTGGTGATGTTCTCCCTGTGAACACACCACCTGGCGAGATGATGAGCGAGGGATATTTAGAAGCTTTTTGCAGTTCATGCAAAATCGACGAGGAGACTCGTGTTCAAAACATATGAGGAAATGATAGCAATTCACGGGTTGTCACAAATGCAAGCAGTTCAAAGAGTTGGGACCACCGAATTTAAGGGAAAGCGGATCCGATCATGGCGAAACATGGGTCAAGCAAATTACCAAGATATTCGATGTCTTGGGATGCTGAGAGAACAGAAGGTTCCATTCGCCACCTTTATGTTCCGTGGCGAGGCAGGTACCATCGGTGGAGTCAGTGTTGCATCCATCCGTCCAAGACTCAAAGGCGTGTCTTGGGGGAGCGTTTGAAACTATTTAATGACAAATACTTTCACGAAAGTGATCGTCATATGAAGGAAGTGGAGTTTATTAGGCTGGGCGAGAACAACATGGCGGTCTCTCGACGAGGCGAAATTTGAAGAGTTATCGAGTTTGCACCTCATTTGGTGGAGAATGAGGAGCGTATGACGCGGATGTTTCGAGAGGTTTGAAACCCCGGCATACGTCGAGATCTCATCTCTCATAAATTTTCTTTCTATTAGGATGTTGTTAATGAGGGCTCAATTGTTAGAAGCGAGATAACGAGTACGGTCGGCCAACCGAGGTACCACAATCGAGGATCATCTGGGAGATAAGAAATCAACAAAACAACAATAACCGGTGGAGAAAGAAAAAGCGGACAAAATGGTAACCACTCGGTGGTAATCATGGCCATGAAAATAGAAGAAGCGAGTCGGGAGGAGATTTTAAAAAGAGGAGATTCAACAACGACCATGTGAAGACAGACGACAAAGAAAGAATCGGTTTCAGAGGAGGAGAACGACCACCGGTCATATCTTTATAAATGCGAAAAAGAGGGACATATCGGTCAAAGCGCCACAACAGTTCGGTATGCTATAATTGTGGAAAGGAAGGACATATCGCTCGAGATACGCAGTAGCGAAACCTAGTTCAATGAGGGACGGTGACTCAAAAGACCATCGAGAAAAGTCAAAGTCAAGCAGTTCTGGAAGAGCGTTTGTTGTGGATTGGTCAAATGCGAGGAACCCAAACGAGGTGATCACGGGTAAGCTATTTATAAATTCTTGTGAAGTTTATACTTTACTAGAATCTGGTCTTACCCATTCATTTATCTCTCCCGCTTGTGCTTTCAACGTTTAAACTTGACTCAGGAGAAATTAGACTTTGACTATCTCGTGGAAACTCAGTTAGGAGAAACTTTCATCACATCCATCGTTTATAAATCTTGTCTAATCCATGTTGGCACCCCTTATCTTAATTGTTGACCTTATCTCTTTAAAGATACTTGCTTTTGATGTGATTTTAGGGATTGATTGGTTAACTACTCATCATGCTTAAAATTGATTGTTTTCGTAAGGTTGTTAGCTTTCATATTCCTAAACAACCTGTTGTTCGAATTCAAGCAACTAAACCATTAAAATCAATCACTGTCATATCTAATCATAAAGCTATTCGTTTATTAAAAAATGGATGTCAAGCTTTCTTAGCCCATGTTATGGATTTGAATAAAGACACGTCAAAATTGAATAATATTCCTGTTGTTATTAACTTTCCTGACGTATTTCCTGAAGAACTTCCGGCCTACCCCGTAGCGTGAAGTTGAATTCTTTATTGACCTTGAACACGATACAAAGCCCATTTCTAAAACCCCATATCGAATGGCTCTATTGAACTTGAGGAGTTAAAGGTCCAACTATGAGGAGTTGTTGGACATTGGTTTCATTAAATCTAGTACATCTCCTTGGGGTGCTCTGTTTTATTTGTAAAGAAGAAAAGCGCGGAGTATGCGACTTTTGTATTGACTATCGGAATTGAACCATGTCCTTTATCAAGAATAGGTATCCTCTACCTCGTATTGATGACTTGTTTGACGATTGCAGAGAAGCACAATTCTTTTCAAAAATCGATCTTCGTTCGGATATCATCAATTTGAAGATTAGAACCGAGGATATTCCAAAGGCGCCTTTAGAACTCGAAGACGGGCATTATGAATTCTTAGTTATGTCTTTCGGATTGACTAATGCTCCTGCGGCTTTCATGGATATGATGAGCGAAAGTATTCAAAGAGTATTTGGATCGGTTCGTTGTTGTCTTTATTGATGACATCCTCATATATTCCAAAAGTAGTGAAGATCATGAGCACCATTTGAAGTTTGGTACTCAAAGGCTTCGTGAAAACAAGCTTTATGCCAAGTTAAAGAAATGCGAGTTACGGCTTGAGGAAGTAGCATTTCTTGGGCATGTGGTGTCAAAACATGGAGTATCATTGACCCGTGAAGATTGAAGCAATACAAAGTTGGGAGCAAAAAGTCGTTTGGATCAAGATCGTAGCTTTTGGGCTTACTGGTGGTTATTATCAAAGATTCGTGGAAGGGTTTTCTCGAATCGCTATCTCGCTAACTCATCTAACTCGGAAGGATACAAAATTCGTTTGGAGCGAAGAGTGCGAGAAGAGTTTCAAGAGCTTAAAAGGAGACTTATTTTAAGACTGTTCTAACAATACCATCGATTCGGATGGATTTGTTATCACTGATGATCTTGGGCAAAAGGGTTAGGATGTGTTCTCATGCAACGTGGGAAAGTCATAGCTTTATGCCTCGCATGACAACTTAAAGAATATGAGAGGAATTATCCTACTCATGATCTAGAGTTAGCGGTGCAATTTGCCATATTAAAGATCTGGAGGCACTATTTATATGGAGAAAGTGGAGATATATTCGGACCATAAAAGCCTTAAATATTTCTTCACTCAAAAAGAACTTAACACGCTGGCGGCGACGTTTGCTCGAGCTATTGAAAGACTACGACCACACTATTCAATACCATCCCCGAAAAGAGCGTGGTAGCCGTGACGTTGAGAAGAAGATCATATGCAGGAATGAGTGCGATGATGTCAAGATATACGATAGAGCCAACTTTAATAGAAAAAGTTAAGGTTGCTTCGAGCCACCCAGGCCGGGATGATGCATATGAAGAAGAAAGTACAAGAAGGAGCTATTTAGGAAGCAAGAATTGATGAAGATGGAATACTTGAGTCCACTCCGGACTTTGTGTTCTAACGATTACGATTTGAAGTACAAGATTATGATGGAGGCACACAATACACCATTTGCAATCCATCCGGGAAGTACTAAAATGTATCGTGATCTTTGACATACATTTTGGTGGAACAATATGAAGAGAGAGATTGCAAAGTTTATCTCAACATGTTTAACTTGTCAACGTGTAAAGGCGGAGCATCAAGTGCCTAAGGGACCATTGCAACCACTTGAGATTCCGAAATGGAAGTGGGAACACATTACCATGGATTTTGTTACGGGACTTCCCACGGTTTCTCAAGGCATAAATGCTATTTGGGTTATTGTTGATAGATTAACCAAGTCTGCTCATTTCTTGCCAATACGGGAGACTTATTCCCTTGAACGTCTTGCTCAAATGTACGTAAATGAGATTGTGAGATTGCATGGCATGCCAGTATCCATAGTTTCGGATCGTGACCCAAGATTCACTTCAAGATTTTGGGTTAGCTTGCAAAAAGCTATGGGTACGGATTTAAGATTCAGTTCGGCATACCATCCTCAAACGGACGGACAATCAGAGAGGACTATTCAAACTCTTGAAGATTTATTAAGACTCGTGTCCTAGACTTGAAGGCGGTTGGGATAAGTATTTACCATTGGTGGAATTCTCCTACAACAACAGGTTATCGAGCAAGTATAGGTGTGGCCCCATTGAAGCATTATATGGGACGAAAGTGTCGCTCTCCAATATGTTGGGATGAGGTGGGTGAAGCAACATTTTTGGGACCCGAGTTAAGACGTATGACTCACCGAAAAGATCCAAATGATTCGACAACGATATAAAGCGGCACAAGATCGACAAAAAGAGTTATGCGGATCTTCATCGAAAGGACGTGGAATTTAGTATAGGGATCATGTATTGTTGCGAAGTTGCTCCATGGAAGGAGTTACAAGATTTGGGAAGAGAGGAAAGCTCAATCCACGATTTATTGGTCCATTTCAAATTCTTGACCAAGTAGGAAATGTAGCCTATAGACTCGCGATTACCTCCAAGTATGTCTCGTGTTCATAATGTGTTTCACATATCGTACTTCGTAAATATGTGAAAGACCCGAACCATGTTATTGAGTTAGAAACCGGACGAGATAGTGAAGACTTAACGTATGAGGAGGTACTGTCAAGATCTTGGATAGGAAGGAGCATATCCTACGACGAAGGTCATACCACAAGTTAAAGTCTTGTGGAGAAACCATCTTATAGAGGAAATGACACGGGAGTTGGAAGCGGAAATGAAAGCGAGGTATCCTCATCTTTTGAAACACACAAGAATACGTACGTCGATTTCGAGGGACGAAATTTCATAAGGAGGGAGGTTGTAAGATCCCAAATAATTAATAAATGAAATTTAATTTCCTCTAATTATTATTTTGAAATAGTAAGGGTTGATGTGATTAATGTGGATAATTTACGGGTAAAATACGCAAATATTTCAAAATAAGCAAGTGGTTATAAAATATTCATTGTTGTAAGGGAATATTCGTTTGGTCGTGGAATATTCAGATCTTTGTCGGGGAATATTAAATGCGACGGACTGCCAATGACCATGTGTGGGCCCCATAACTAAAAAGCGATTGGAGGAAGAAAATGACAAATATAAGTTGTTTAAAAATAACTTGGCGTAGTTGTTACCGCTTTTAATTGTTGGAATACCCGGTGGTTAAAAAACACGATGTCTGGCGTTGTTGAGCAGAAGCATGCGGTATTGCACCAATTATTGACTCTTACGTAAGAAGGCACTACTCAATAATGGTTACTGATAATTCTTTATTCGGTGTTTTATTTTATTGATTCAATAATAATTCTTTGCGTTGATATTTTATATTGCTGTTGTTTTAATAATTGTCATTACACAGTATTTTTCATTGTCGAAACAATAATTCATATTATCTGAATAATATTATTAGATAACATTATTGGCAATGTCTAGAAAGTTCTGTCTAAGGAGAGGTTTGGTCACCTAATTGCGCGCCAGTAAGGAGAAATTCTTATTGGAAAGCCCCTGCTTCTGAGGACGCGCACGGTTGTCAATATTGTGATTCTGTAATATTATTTGTGAATAATTAATTATTGATTCATATGATGAGGAAAATATTGATTTTATGTGGATATAGATGGAGAAAATTTTTAATGTGACAATTGTTGAAAATTGAAATTTTATCTTTTACGATAAAATAATTCATTTAAATATATATATTATTATATTTTAATAATATAATAATGGTGATATTTTTTTACAACGAATGTGGGATATATGAGTATATGAGGAGGAAAGTATTTTTTTGTTGCAATAAATGTTTAAAACATGTTAAACATGTCGATTGGACCCCATTTATTATTGAAATTTGATTATAGCCTCTAAAATCACCCGTTTATGGATTTCGGTCAATTTCTGTTGGGAATTTAGAAAAACTTTCTTCTGCAAAGTTGTAGAGAATTGGATTTCCTATAAAAACACGCGAGATTCGAATTTTCTGATAAAAGGGCTATTTATTGTGAATTATTGAAGTTCTGAAGCTCCGAAATAATTAATTTTTGGAAGTTTAAATTATTTTAAATTAGAAAAACGTTTTTTTTATTTTCTTCTAGAAGGTTGGCATGTGTGAATTCTTTGAGATTCAGATTTCAAAGAATACGTATAATATTTTTATAAATATTAATATTTTATTAAATTTTCGCTTTTGGTGTTCTAAGCAATTTCTATAAATAAGTCTTTAGGTTAGAATTGAAAATCACATTTAAACTGAAGTTTTCTCTCTCTATATTATCGAGCGTATTCTTGTGAGTATTTTGAGTATACTTTGAGTATTGCTATACTGGTGAAAGTTCAAGATATAGTCGATATCCAAAGATTCCAGCTAGGTTAAATCTTGATCTTTCGAGGTAAGGATATTATTTTTTCAGTAATGATATTATTTCTTCAATATCATTATCTTTGAAATATTGATCTGAAGTTTTTATCAAATTTGGAACTTTTGGTGTGTCTGGGTTCTTATTCACGATATCTGGCCTTTATTCACGATATCTGATCTTATTCACGAATCACTGGCCTTTATTCATCTGAAAAATAAAATTTTTCTTTTTGTCCAAAATATCTATTGTGGATACTAGCTTTGATTGTATCCATGTTTTGATCATTCTTGAATTTTACACCACTATGATTATTTTTGAGGTATTTTTAGGCGTGGATAAAGCGAAGTACGAATCATTAATCCTTAATCCTTGTCATTTTGTTTCTTTGGATTCGTTTATTTAAAATATTTTTCATCATCCTCGGTCTTAAAATGATGATATTATTGAATATCTTTGGCCTGTAGTGCAAAGATGAATGATTTATGATGAATATCTTTGGCACGTAGTGTAAAAGATGAATGATTTCGATGAATATCTTTGGCCCAGAAAGTCAAAGATGAAGCAGTGTTTAGATGAACATGACTAAGTGGTGAATGTCCTGGCCCAGAAGTGCAAGGATGAATATTTGATCCGGATATATATTGATTGATGTTACGAGGATAAAATAAACGATGAACTTTAAAATTCATACATAGAAGATAGTAGTTTGCATTCTCTACTTAACTCTTCTAATGAATTATTATTTTCATTTGCGAATATTGATTTAAAACTTGTTGTCTATTGTATTCTATTATATTTTTCTCTGTTGAAGACTAACGATAATTTTGTTGTATATTATCTTAGTCATAATATTCTTTCTTTGGGCTAGTGAGCTCACCTTTTCCTTTTTGTTCCATTTTTCTTCTTCTCGAGAGGCGAATATAGCAAAGACAGTAAGGGTATGGAATGAAAGTTCTAGGGAGAGTTGTTTAGTAGTCCTCACCATTGTTGTAAAATAATGTATCAATAATTATGATGAGGATTTATTTGTATGTGGATATTATGCAGATGGCAATATACGTATTTAAACTCGCAGTTTACTATTGTAATAATAAAGTTGTAGTTGAAGTTGTCTTGAGTGTATTGACAACTCGAATGGGGGATGTAGACCTATTTTGGGGGTGTCACATTACGGTAAAAAACAAAAAAAAAAAAAATTCTCTAAGGGACAAGCTCTTACTAATGTAAAAATAAAAAAAAAAAAAAAAAAATCCAAACCTAAAGACAACTTCTTTTACGGCACAAGTTCTCAAGTTCTTTATTCTTTATTCCAAATAAAATATTTGTTATTTTTTATAACTCTTTCATTTAATAACAAATAAAGAATTATAATTCAAATAAAAAATAATATCCTATTTTATAAAAATATATTTTTATAATTTTTTATTTCTTTATTTTATAAAAATATTTTATATTCTTTATTTGTTATAAAATATTTTAATAATAAATAGCAAATAAAAATAGCAAATATTTTATATTCTTTATTTGTTATAAAATATTTTATATTCTTTATTTTTTATAAAAAATAAGCAAATAAAAATTATAAAAATATTCTTAGGTTGTAAAAAAAAAAAAAAATACCAATAGGGACAAGCTCCTACTATTTAAAAAAAAAAAAAAAAAAAGTGTACTTAATAAAAATTTGTTAAAAAAATTATTTTACTAAGCAGGGACAAGCTCTTTACAATTTGTTAAAAAAAAAAAATGTAAGTAGGACAAGCTCTTTACTACCAAAAAAAAAAAAGTGTACTAGCCGGCTGTTAAAAAAAAATTATTTTATTCAAGCAACTTGCTGCTAAACAGACTCGAACTTCATGAACCTCAAACTCCAAATACACGCTATATGACCACTTGAAAAGCACCACGGGCCTAGTAAGCATTAATTTCAAATGCCCGAGGATATGTCTTTATATTAAAACTTCACCATCCCCCAAAATCTATATTCTTGCATTATTATTATATTACTGAAACAAATATTATTAATAAGTCTATATAATACATATGGGGTTTGATATTTAGAAATAAGTTAATATCTATATTTATTAATGATGATTATTAGTAATGATTTTATATATTAAGCAATGATTTTATTATTAAGAAATGATTTTATACATTTTGATACATTTGATACATTTGATACATTTTTGATATATTTGATACATTTTTGATACATTTGATATATTTGATACATTTGATACATTTTTGATATATTTGATATATTTTTGATACATTTGATATATTTTTGATATATTTGATACATTTTTGATACATTTGATACATTTTGATATATTTGATACATTTGATATATTTTTGATATATTTTGATACATTTTTGATACATTTTGATATCAAATGTATCAAAAATATATCAAAATATATCAAATATATCAAAAATATATAAAATATATCAAAATGTATCAAATGTATCAAAATATATCAATTATCAAAATGTATCAATTATCACAAATGTATCAAAAATATATCAAAAATGTATCAAATGTATAAAATCATTTCTTAATAATAAAATCATTGCTTATATATAAAATTATTACTAATAATCATTGCTTAATAAATATAGATATTAACTTATTTCTAAATATCAAACCCCATATGTATTATATAGACTTATTAATAATATTTGTTTCAGAATATAATAATAATGCAAGAATATAGATTTTGGGATGGTGAAGTTTTAATATAAAGACATATCCTCGGGCCGAAATTAATACCAGGCTGTGGTGTTGTTTGGTGGTCATATGACGTGTGTTCGAGTTTGAGGTCATGAAGTTCGAGTCTGCTTAGCAAAGAAGTTGCTTGAATAAAATAATTTTTTTTTTTAACAAATGCTAAGTACACATTTAATTTGTTTTTTAACAAATCAGAATAAAGTTTATACTACATTACGGTATTAAGACAGCTCATACTGGTGGTATTAAAAATTGAAAAAAAAACCACGTAAGATGCGAATTTTGTCACTTGTCACTACTCATACGGTGGTATTTTATTCAAGCAACTTCTCGCTAAAACAGACTCGAACTCGCAACCTCAAACTCCAAACACACGTCATATGACCACCCGAGAGCACCACTGCCTAGTACATTAATTTCAAACCAAGGATATGTCTTTATATTAAAACTTCACCATCCCCCAAAATCTATATTCTTGCATTATTATTATATTACTGAAACAAATATTATTAATAAGTCTATATAATACATATGGGGTTTGATATTTAGAAATAAGTTAATATCTATATTTATTAAGCAATGATTATTAGTAATGATTTTATATATTAAGCAATGATTTTATTATTAAGAAATGATTTTATTATTAATAAAACTAGTTCAATTAGTCTAATAAGTAATGATGATAATTTTTCAAGTCATTTTGAAATTAATTTACTTATCGAATTTATAAAAGTAATGAAGTATTATTATAATAATAATAATGTGATTATCAATATTAGAAGTATGAGAATATACCAATACTAGTCTTTGCATAACATTAAGAGGAATAGTACATATTACATGTTCATTTTCATAAAAAAAAAAAAAACATAGAATGATTAATACAACCGGCGCTTTATATCTCAGAAGTAGGAAGTAATCTTCATGGATTTCTTGTAGAGCTCTAAAATGCGACGCGATAACGAAAGATCGTGACATCTTCCAAGGACCACTTCTCTTCGTAAATATTACCATTGGCCCTAACTAACGAAGCAGTCAACATACTTGCGGACAAAAATGCCACGATCTGCGTGGTTGGTTTTTTTCCGAATCTTTAAAGTGTCTCATGACAAGGGATTACCATTTGGGCCACTCACGCGATCGGATTACCATTTCGCAAACAAAATGGTATCAAATGTACTGCATGTACAAAGTAGTTGGTTAATAATTTTTAATATTAAAGAACATTATAAAATTAAAATATTTTAAAACTAAACATACCATAACTTTTTGAATTCTCGAGTACATTTCATGTAACTTAATATATACTTTAGTGTCATTGTAGTCTTGCGGGTCAATTATGGTAACCATCCAATCTTTCAATTGCGAATAGGAACAAGACAAAATGGCGTTGATTGGTACTACACACACCGGCATGAATATGTATTTGCATTCGTAAAGGTGGACCAACATCTTGGTTAACATACGGATCGCAAAAACTCCATGCGATATTCACGTTAGTGTATGGCACATAGCCCCTTGAAGATGCATGAAGAATGAATTCATGAAACCAAATTGGGACCACCTTTGTATTCCCGCGACACCGTAGTATTCTCTCTCGTCTCGTAGCAACAACATATAAGCGTCGATGACATGCTCGAATATCCAACTCCCAGGCCCTAAGGATTGCACTGCATTGTGTTCTAATTCATATAACTGGCGCGGATGTGATAAAGGATATAAATCCCCTTCTGGTGCCACCACGTTTCCAAACATATGTTTATTTACAAATGTCTCCTTCCAATCTTTAAGTCTTTTGGATAAGGACCCTTTTGATCCATAAGAGATGTGGTCTCCCGCATCTTGTACCTGATTGAGACCCAAATGTACATTATTATTATATAGCAATAATAATTAAAACCATCACTATTAACATAACTATATATACCTTTTGTGAACTAGATCCTTGGCGCCGAGAAAGTCCATAAATGAAGACTTGGTTGGAATGTAACACTCCTCATAGGTTTGGAAGGTTGGAATGTAACACTCCTCGTAGGCTTGGGTGGTGGGAATGGAGCTCTCCTCGATTACTTGTGGGGTGGGTATGTAGCTCTCTTGTACAACATAATCAGCTTTTTTTTCCCAAGCCCTTCATTGAGTTGTGTGTATTGGGACCTGTGTTCTAAAATTTGTGGGACCCCACTGTCGAGGTATTTGTTTACCTCTTGCTTCAAGTCGTATAGTAGTGCGATTGAAAATCCCAATTATTTTTTGCGAGAACCAACTCGGGAGGCGGTGAGTAGAAATCTTGAAAATTTATCAAGTAACGACTTTCAGACTCTCAACCTCATGTATAAGATAAACACAAATAAATATTATTAACAATAAATATGAATAAATGTAATATTAAGTATTTACTCCAATACATGATTTATTAAAGAAGAATATAATTTTATACCATTTGAATAAGGTGTTGTTGGTTGTAAATGGCCCGAGGCTCATAACAACTATTGTGGTCGACGCTCACGGCCGAGGTCGGTGAATTTTCCAACGTGTAATTTTCCTATACCGGACCATGTAATCATCTATTGGGACATAATCGGCAATTTCAGGTTTGTTGTCTTCGAGATGATCCATGTATGCCTCCCGCATCGAAATATATTCCCTCTCGAGGCCATACAATCCTCGACATCAATAAATTTAAACTTTTTCTCCTTCCTAAGGTCACCGTGGTTTTGGTGGTGATGGTATGCCTCAGATGAACCCGAATCTGTCTCATCACACGATCCGACATCCGAAATTCCACAATATCAAAGTGGATCAAGGGACCCCACAGATCCCAAATAATCGCCTTCAAAATTAAATCCATCGATATCATCATCCCACATTATGTAAGGCCGCCAAACCACATCCCACATAGACTTAATATCTAACTCCCCTCGGTAGAAATGGCAAATGGTGATGGGGATTCTCACGTCTACCTGTGGTAAGCTGTGGGCTCCAAAATAGGACCATGCTAAAGCCCTAGGTAACCATAAGGATGATTGTGGCCAAGGGTTTGGCTTTCCAATACTTACACATTTCATAAGCCCAAATTTGTAACAATGTAACACAACCATTAATGTATTTAACTCCTTTCCTAGTAAAGTATATAAAGATCTCAGACAAATATGCTAACATTCATTGCACCCCAAGAGTAAGTTACACAATCTTGGCGTTGGCAATAAAAGACATATATCGTGGGTGCACACTATTTCTATTCCTATTAGGGAATAATATTGCCCCACACAACCACAATATGTATGCCTTTGTGTGTAGCCTACAACATCTTTACTTGCATTCTCGGGACAATTATTAAAATGTTCGATGCAACCACACTTTAATGAAATTACCTTTGCATTTTTGAACTAAAATATTCATCGACTAATTTATCTCCAAAACAATCCCTAAAATAATTCAAATTGGTGATGTGAAGGGGACCCGTTAAGGGCTTTCCCACCACCCAGTAACCCAAAAAATAAAGTGAACATCCTCTAACGTGATTGTTATTTCTCCACAATTTAAATGAAAAGTATTGGTCTCCGGACGCCATCTCTCGACTAAAGCAGATATCAGACCAAGATCAGTTTGGTGTACAACACCTTGATAACTAAATACTCCAAATCCACATTTATCTAAAAGGATTTTTTGTTTTTTGTCAAAGCCCATTTTGATTATATTTCCGATCAATTATATTGATTTGAGCTTAGTTTTTCCTATCTCCCATGATATATGTCATCGATACATGATCTTGTTGATCATGCAGAGAACACTGGATCAATTGGCCCATATTCCCAACTATCCATCTTTTACAAAAAAATACATCAATTCCATATTAGTATTAAGATGCATGACAAAATCAAGTTAAAAGTAACATGTTTGCAAAAAAATATTAGTATTAAGATACATATTAGTATCAAATGTATCAAAAATATATCAAAAATGTATCAAATGTATCAAATATATCAAAAATATATCAAATGTATCAAAAATGTATCAAATGTATAAAATATGTATCAAATATATCAAAAATTTATCAATTATCACAAATGTATCAAAAATATATTAAAATGTATCAAATGTATCAAATATATAAAAAATGTATCAAATGTATAAAATCATTTCTTAATAATAAAATCATTGCTTAATATATAAAATCATTACTAATAATCATTGCTTAATAAATATAGATATTAACTTATTTCTAAATATCAAACCCCCATATGTATTATATAGACTTATTAATAATATTTGTTTCGTAATATAATAATAATGCAAGAATATAAATTTTGGGGGATGGTGAAGTTTTAATATAAAGACATATCCTTGGTTGAAATTAACAATTTAGGCAAGTGGTGCTCGGATGGTCATATAGCGTGTGTTTGGAGTTTGAGGTCATGAGTTCGAGTGCATTTTTTAGCGTGAAGTTGCTTGAATAAAATAATTTTTTTTAACGGTACGGCTAGTACACATTTAATTTTTTTTTTAATGATAGTAAGCAGAGCTTTATCTGTTAAGTAGAATGTTCATTTCATCTGTTTGGTCCAATTTGGTACATTTTTTTTTTGTATTGTAAGAAACATTCCGGTTGGTATTTTTTTTTTTTTTTTGGTAGTAAGAGCTTGTCGGTTGATTTTTTTTTTTTTTTACTGTAGGAAGAGCTTGTATTTTTATAATTTTTTAGTTCTTTATTTTTATAAAAAATAAAGAATATAAAATATTTTATAACAAATAAAGAATATAAAATATTTCTTTATTTTTATTTCTTTATTTGTTATTAAAATATTTTATAACAAATAAAGAATATAAAATATTTGCAATTGCTATTTGTTATTAAAATATTTTATAACAAATAAAGAATATAAAATAATTCTTTATTTGTTATTAAATGAAAGAGTTAATATCTATATTTATTATTATCCTCTAATATTTTTTTTTTATTTTGTAAAAATATGTCCAATTAGTCTAATTAATATATTAAAATAAATATCATTCTTTAATAAAATATAAAGTGATCATTATAAATCTTGCATTATTTTGTTGTTATTATACAAAAATAATAACAACAACAAGAATAAACACGTCACGTAATATCGCAATTGATAACATGCATTAATGACAACAAAAACAAATACATGCATGGTATTATATCCCTTTAATTCAATAATAAATGCGGTGATAAAAATAACACCAATGAAACTATTAAAAAGCGAACAAATAACAATAAATAAAAACTTACTTGTTGAAGTTTTTTTGCTCCTCTCTTCCTAAATACTTCCTCTCTACTGTTATTTTTATTTTATCTAGCTTGGCAAGTGAACTTTAGTTTGAACAACATATGTTCTCAATAGACGTTTAAATAAGGTGAGTAAGTCCAAGTACATGAATTATTTTAGGACCAAATTCAAACATTAATCTTGTTATGGGTCATGACTTTTTATATTACTTAGAGCTTGCAGGTGTTCTTTCCCGAGGTGTTCTTTCCCGAGGCAATGTGGCAAAAAAAGAAGTCAAACATGGCGGAAAAAGTTTTGTTGCTTTTTCTTTCGTAGGTATAGAAGCTTTCATTTGGGTTTACCCTTTGTTGTTTTGTTTCTTTTATTATATTATTAATAAAACTGCCTTAAGTAGGAAGCTATATCTTAATTATATGAAAAAAAAAATTATATTATTAATAAAACCTTTACGGTAGGTATAGGCTATAATTGACTTCTGAATGAAATTTTTTTCTTCTTCTTAAATGACTCGAACCCGTGACCTCAAGCACCAATCCTCGTCAAATGACCACCTTTGAGCACCACAGGCCTAAATTGTTTTATTTTACCTTGAATTTGTATATATCTTAAAGCAGTTCATTTCCCCAAATTAAATTTCTCAATATTTTATTTTTATTATTATTATATTATTATTACGAATTGAGTATAAAGTCGTTCCATATTATGTAGAATTTATTATGTATGTTTTTTTATTATTTTATTACCATTATTATTATTATTATTATTATAAAGTTGTATCAATTTGGTCTTTTTACCTTTAAATATTGTCGGAGAAAATTCGCTATTTTCTCAAGTTATCTTCTTATCCTTTCATAGAATTTGTTCTACGATATTATTTTCTCTTTTCACCTCTACTCATAATTTGTTTCATCTTGTTGCCCACTTTCACTCGCCGAAAATCAAGTTGAAGTTCGATCGAGCAAAATTCATCACTATTATTCACAAGTAAGTTTTTCAAAATGTCATATAATACATCCGAATTTGTCGATTGAAGTTGAAAGTAATAAATCGATATTGTTAAAATACGTTGGTCAATTATTTTATACGTTGGAAGAGGTTGAATATTTTTATAGATCATATGCGCCATAAAAATGGATTTGAGATTAGAATTGCAACTAGTCATAAACATGCTTATCTGAATGATATCGAGATCTGGCAGTATGTATGTAAGAAAGCGGTATACCAATTGTTGGCAAGAGTTTACGATGATGAAGATAGTAGTAATAAAATAACTAGACAGAGAGACTCGATAGATCGAACAATGTGCAAAGCTAGAATATATGTTGTCCTGATAAGAAAGAAGACAATTGGCGTATTTCTACTTTGTTGAATTAGAAACACAATCATCACTTAGTGACCCCCACCAAAGTAGATTTGATCGAGACTCACGAAATATTAGTCTGTTGCAAGAAATTTAATTGACACTTTAAATAAGTCAAATTATTGGTCCTAGTAAGATGATGAATGTTTTGAGCACAATGGGAGGTGGTTTTGCAAAATGTTCCTTTTCTACGCCAATGTTGAAAATGTGGTGCGAGATTTAAGGCGTGATTCTGCGAGATGAAAATGATGCACATGGCTTCAGTTTGTCAATCATTTGAACAAACTTGCATCGAAGTGCCAAACAAATTTTTTTTCGAGTGAAACCCGGTGAAAACAACCGATAGCTTGTATTTTGTGGGTTGGCCTTCGATCAAGGTTTATGTATCAACTTTTAGGAGCGTTGTGACATTTGATAGTACATCTAGGACAAATAAGTATGGCATGCCGTTTGTTCCATTTGGGGGTCAACCACCATTATCGATCTATATTGTTTGGATTTGCCTTTATTACGAGGCGAGACAGAGGACACTTTTGTTTGGGTTTTACGGATATGGCTTGAAGCCATGGACCTAAAGCACCTACAACCATCATCATTTGATCAAGACAGAGCCATGAGTAATGCTATTGCTACGGTACTTCCAACTAGTCATCATTTATTGTGTTCTTGGCATATTAGCAATAAATTTCTGAAAAAATTGCATCATGTTTATTATGAGCACCCATCGTTCAAAAATGATTTTAACAATTTGTGTGTATAACTCATTGTCCATCGAGGAATTTGAAAAGCGTTGGCATATTCGATAAGTTCCTATGAATTGTATACTAATGAATGGCTTGGAAGTTTGTATGATGTCTGACGAAATGGATTCCAGCGATATACAAAGAGATATTTTTTGGCGGGGAATGACTACCATTGGAAGAAGCGAGAAGCATGAATGCTTTTTGATGAGTATGTTAATGCATCAGCAAGTATTATATTTTGTACCGCAGAGTCAAAAGGTCGTAGAAAGACAGTTTATCGAGGAAAGGAAGGCCGACTACATAACAAAAACATCGTAAAAGGATTATGGTTTTCGGTTCATCTTTAGAAGTTCATCTTTGCTGAAGTGTACACAAAGAGATGTTTAGAGCGTTTCCAGCGTCGATTAATTCGATTCCATGAAATACAATGTTCATAAACTTAGTGAGATGTGTGTCACCGATACTAAGGTTTATCACGATGTATAATGCAGATGCAATCTGAAAGTGGTGGAAGATATAAAGAAGTTGTCAACAATCGACAACCGGGATCAGAATATATAATCGCCAAATGTTTTTCTCACTCGGTGAATTATGCAGCACATCTTGAGATATTTCAAAGAAAGAGTATTTCACAAATACCTAACCAAGGCATGATCCTTCATCGGTGGACAAGAGAGCGTGAACAAAAGCAATGGTGAAGACTTACTCTTTAACTCCACATCTGGCGATTTCGAACAAAATCAAGCAATCTTATTTATAATCATTTGATGGGTGATTACAGGAGAGTTAGCGAGCAAAAGCGGCTTGCTTTCGGTCCCGAGAGGTTAAAAAAGCGTTTAAACCGAATGCACGAGGAAAAGAGTTGGTTGACCAATATGATCCGGATGAGAATATTCTTGAAGCTGGCGGATGGCGACATTGATTGACAGTTGGAGATCCAAATCATGATATGGGATACGATAATGACGATGAAGATGAGAGGTGGAAGAAGAAGAAGAGTTTTTTGCCGCTAATATTTCTCAAACAAAGCCGCATAAAAAACAATCTAGATTCAAGAGTACACTCGAGAAAATCATTCCTTCTAAGACTCATCGAAAATGTGCAATTTGTGGCTTTGAAAGCGGAAACCACGATAAGCGAAATCACTATCGAGTGCTTTGGGATTCTGAGCCAAAAAAATAGGCGTCGGTTGTATTAATCATTCTATGTTTTTTATTTTATGAAAATGAACATGTAATATGTCTTATTCCTCTTAATGTTATTATCGTCTTACTAGTATTGATATAATCTGTATTTAATATTGATAATCGCATTATTATAATTATAATAATACTTCTTTGCTTTTATAATATTGATATATTTAATACATTTTGATATATTTTGATACATTTGATATATTTTGATATATTTGATACATTTTGATACATTTGATATATTTTGATATATTTGATACATTTTTTGATATATTTTTGATACATTTGTGATAATTGATACATTTTGATAATTGATATATTTTTGATACATTTGATACATTTTTGATATATTTTATATATTTTTGATATATTTGATACATTTGATACATTTTGATATATTTTTGATACATTTGATATCAAAAATGTATCAAAAATATATCAAAAATATCAAAAATATCAAATATATCAAAATATCAAAAAAAAATATCAAAATGTATCAAAATATATCAAAAATATATCAAAAATATATCAAAATGTATCAAAAATATAAATATATCAAATGTATCAAAATGTATCAAATGTAAAAATATATCAAATGTATCAAATATATCAAAATATATCAAATATATCAAAAATATATCAAATGTATCAAAAATATATCAAATGTATCAAAATATATATCAAAAATGTATCAAATGTATCAAAAAATGTAAAATGTATCAAATATATCAAAAAAATATATCAAATGTATCAAATATATCAAATATATATCAAATGTATCATAAAATGTATCAAAAATCAAATATATCAAAATATATCAAATATATCAAAATATATCAAATGTATCAAAATTGTATCAAAAAATGTATCAAAATGTATAAAATCATTTCTTAATAATAAAATCATTGCTTAATATATAAAATCATTACTAATAATCATTGCTTAATAAATATAGATATTAACTTATTTCTAAATATCAAACCCCATATGTATTATATAGACTTATTAATAATATTTGTTTCAGTAATATAATAATAATGCAAGAATATAGATTTTTGGGGATGGTGAAGTTTTAATATAAAGACATATCCTTCAATTTGAAATTAATTACTAGGCAAGTGGTGCTCGGGTGGTCGTATGACGTGTGTTTGGAGTTTGAGGTCATGAGTTCGAGTCATTTAGCAATGAGTTGCTTGAATAAAATAATTTTTTTTTTTAAATTGTAATTTAGTACTTTTTTTTTTTTTTTTTAGTAAGAGCTTGTGTCCATTTGGTACATTTTTTTTTTAACGGTAGTAAGAGCTTGTCCCTAAGTTAGTAAAATAATTTTTTTAACAAATTGGCTAATATACTTTTTTTTTTTTTAATGTTAGTAAGAGCTTGTCGGTTGGTATAATTTATTTTTTTTTTTTTTGTAGTAGTAGAGCTTGTCCGGTTGGTATTTTTTTTTTTTGGTAGGAAGAGCTTGTATTTTTATAATTTTTATTTGCTATTTTTATAAAAATAAAGAATATAAAATATTTTATAACAAATAAAGAATATAAAATATTTTTGCTATTTTTATTTCTTATTTGTTATTAAAATATTTTATAACAAATAAAGAATATAAAATATTTTTATAAAAATAGCAAATAAAAATTATAAAAATATATTTTTATAAAATAGGATATTATTTTTATTTGAATTATAATTCTTTATTTGTTATTAAATGAAAGAGTTATAAAAATAACAAATATTTTATTTGGAATAGCAAATAAAGAACTTGAGAACTTATGCAAGTAAGTAAGAAGTTGTCTTAGGTTTGGATTTGTTTTTTTTTATTTTTTTTAATTTTTACGGTAGTAAGAGCTTGTCGGTAGAGGGATTTTTTTTGTTTTGTTTTTTTACGGTAGTAATGTGACACCCCAAAATAGGTCTACATCCCCATTACGAGTTGTCAATACACCTGTGATGAGAAATAACTACAACTTTATTATTACAATATAGTAAAGCGTGAGTTTAAATACGAGATATTGCCATCTGCACAATATCCACATACAAATAAATCCTCATCATAATTATTGATACATTATTTTACAACAATGGTGAGGACTACTAAACAACTCTCCCTAGAACTTTCATTCCATACCCGACTCGTCTTTGCATATTATATTCTCGCCTCACGAGAAGAAAAATGGAACAAAAAGGAAAAGGGTGAGCTCATTAGCCTTGATAAAGAATATTATGACTAAGATAATATACAACAAAATTATCGTTAGTCTTCAACAGAGAAAAATATAATAGAATACAATAGACAACAAGTTTTAAATCAATATTCGCAGTGAAAATAATAATTCATTAGAAGAGTTAAGTAGAGAATGCAAACTACTATCTTCATGTATGAATTTTAAAGTTCATCGTTTATTTTTATCCCCGTAACATCAATCAATATATATCGGGATCAAATATTCATCCTTGCACTTCTGAGCCGAGGACATTCACCGATTGGTCATGTTCATCTAAACACTGTTCATCTTTGCACTACTACGGCCAAAGATATTCATCGAAATCATTCATCTTTGCACTACTGGGCCAAAGATATTCATCATAAATCATTCATCTTCTTGCACTACGGGCCAAAGATATTCAATAATATATCATCATTTAAGATCGAGGATGATGAAAATATTTTTAAATAAAGCGAATCCGGTGAAACAAAATGACAAGGATTAAGGATTAAGTACTTACGTTTTATCCACGTCAAAAATACCTCAAAAATAATCATAGTGGTGTAAAATTCAAGAATGATCAAAACATGGATGCAATCAAAAGCTAGTATCCCTGATAGATATTTTGGACAAAAGAAAAAATTTTATTTTTCGATGAATAGTCTTAGTGATTCGTGAATAGTATCAGATATCGTGAATAGTCTTGATATCGTGAATAGTAACTCCCAGACACCAAAAGTTCCAAATTTGATAAAACTTCAGATCAATATTTGACATAATGATATTGAAGAAATAATATCATTCTGAAAAAAAATAATATCCTTACCTCGAAGATCAAGATTTAAGCTGGAATAATTGGATATAGACTATATCTTGAACTTTCACCGTATAGCAATACTCAAAGTATACTCAAAATACTCACAAGAATACGCTCGATAATATAGAGAAAACTTGGGTTTACGGTGTGATTTTTGTTTTTTTTTTTCTGGTAGTAAGAGCTTGTGGCGGTGGGAGTATTTTATAAAAAGGCATGACAAGATAAATTTGTCTTGGGTCGGGCGATTATTTAATATTAAAAATTCATTTTATTTCAATAAACCGACAACATGTTGACTATGGTGGGGTCCTCATATTAAAATAAAAGCGGTACAAGTTGTGCTTGAAACTTAGGATATTTATGTTTCATCTCGACCATCAATTCATTTTATCAGCCATGACAAAAGGGGGTTGTTGTGACAAGACTACAAAGATTTCTTATGGAAGGGCTCTATATATATATATATATATATATATATATATATATATATATATATATATATTTAAATTACTAATAAAAATATATTAACCATTAACATATATGTGTAAAAATTAAAATTATTATCATTAATTAAAAAAAAATATGTAAATACAATTTTGGGTAATAATGGATCCCTTTAATGGGGTTTCCTCAATTCAGTTATAAAAATAACAGTATGCACATATGTCTCTCTAAGCACAGCTGTATGTTGGAATAATGATTTATATTATAATCAATAAATACGAAACGGTTGGAATATTAGTACATTTATAAATAGTGTACTCAGCTTAGTAGTTTCAAAATACATACTTCATCTAATCATCTCTATTACTCTGCTCTCTAAAATTGCTTTTCTTCAAGAATACATACTCTGTTTTTGGTAGTTTCAAGAACTACATTAATGGCGAATGATCCCCCTGGTTCCCCTCCCTCCTCACATGTAAATACTACCCACGATCTCTTTTTTCTCTCTCTAACCATTATTACTATGGATTATGATTTTCTTTTCTTTGTTTCTTGTTTGAAGGGTTCAAGAGAAGTGAAAGAAAAGAATGTTGATAAAGATTTAACACTGAGTAAAGAAGAAGAGAAAGTAGAGAAATGTAACACTTCTCAAAGGTTTTCTCCATCGGATGATGAATTTATTAATCACTTGAAGAAAAGAGTCGAGGGTCGACTCTCTCCCACAAGTTTGATTAAAAATGTGGACGATGTCTTCAACTGTAGTTCTGATAAACTTTTCAGTGAGTAATCATAATTGTATTGTGCATTTTGTGTGTGTGTGTGTATCGATGTATAGATGTGTTTAAGGTGTCTTTTTTTTTATTTCTCATTTATTTTGATATTCTTGTTAAAATAAAAACAGAGGAAGATGGTTACTTTTTTAGCCCATTGAAACGTATAGTAACAGAGGATGGATTTTGGGAATACAAGAATTGTGACGCCTCCAAAATTAGATATACATCACTCATCTTGAGTCGTCAGATACATGGTACATAATTTAAATACAACTGTCGTGTACGACAAAACATAACTGTGAGTTTGAATATAATTATTGTCTACTAGTGATTATACAAACTCAAAAGGAGTCTTCATTACAATTATTAACACACTATTTCACATGAATAGTGAGGGACTACTAATCTTATCCTCCGGACCGTCACTCAGTTCCCGATTAGTCTCTGCTTTATGTTCTCATTTCAAGAAAAGCAGTGAAAAAAAGGTGAGCTCAACTAGCCCGAAGAAGAAATATTATGACTAAGATAATGCATAATAAATTATCGTTAGCCTTCAACAAAGTGTTAAAGCGATAAAATATAACAACATCAAGTTTAAGCTGCGTGGAACAAGCAATCCATTAAAAGAGTCAAGTAGAGAATAAAATCTACTATCTTTTATGATTTAAAAGGTTTTTCATGACTTTTATCATTTGGGACTCGAATTTTAATAAATAATCCACATCATCGAATCACCCATGCACTACTACTGATGATGATATTCTTTAGTATCACTACCACAAATTATCCATACACTACTGACCCGAGGACATTCGTGTATTCATTAATGGTCATGATCATGCCAACAAGCTGTCCATCAATGCACCTACGGCAAATGATAACTTTTACCACATCATTTATAACATTACGGTCATGATTACAATCGAATAATCCACAGTCATAATCATACCAAGTTCATCTATACACTACAGAGCCACGAGATGACTTTCAACATAATATAAACATAAGGATGATGACAATGATATAAGAATTCAATAAAACAAGTTCAAGAATTAATTTATCCAGGAACTAATAATGTCCAAATTGTCAACATGATACTGCTTTGTAGAGTAAAATTCAAGAATGATCAGAAGAATATTTCCATGAAAAGATCTTTGGATGAAGCGCAAATATCAAGGATATTCTACTAATTTCATGGAGTATAGAAGTCAAAACTTTAACCATTTGAGTATAATAAAGAATGGAATAACAAAAGAAATCACCGTGCATGCGGTGATTGGCGACAGACAAAGTTATTCCAACATAATAATAATAACGGAACCAAGTCAGGTAAAATTTGCACCGACAAGATGTTCCAACAGAATAATAAAAAGACGGAACCAGGTCCGGTGTAAAACACACAGACAGGATGTTCCAACAGAATAATAATAAAAAGGCGGAACCGGTCCGGTATAAAAACACAGAGAGGATGTTCCAACGTAATAATAGAAGAATGTCACCAAGTATAGGGTAAGCATGCGATACAAAGTTATTCCAGCAGAATAATAAGCAATGGAATAACAACAGTTCTCTTCATGAATAAGAAAAATAACACCCCTTACATTAGTAGGAGATTGAATACTACAAGTGGTGTAAGTAGAGAATACTCTTTCTTCTTCTCTCTTATTCTCTATACTTTTCTCTACATAGCTTGAATGAATTTGTGAAAAATAATGAAGCACTTAGGCCTCTATTTATAGAAGATTTCTAGCTTAACACTTGAAATGTGAAAAGGCAAGTGGCTTGATGATTTGGTGATGTGAAAAGAAAAGTGGTTTGACTCATGTAATGTGAAACACCAAGTGGTTTGGCCTTTTGTAATGTGAAACGACAATTGGTTCGGCCTTTGTAATATGAAATGGCAAGTGGTTTGACGTCTGGTAAAGGTAATTACTATTAATGAAGGTAATTACTATCGACGAAGGTAATTACTTATCGACGAATGTAATTACTTATTGACAAAGATAATTCTTATTGATGAAGAGACTCTTAGATGACATATGGGCCCCCCATAAAATAACCAAACTTACCACAAAGCGTCTCATAATAGACTCTTTATATACATCGAGGTTGAATAAATATTACCACAAATCGTTTTATTTTTAATCAACACATATTTAATCTTTCAACAATTATTAATCATTTATAACTTGTCGTCTCAATTATTGATTTAATAATATAACATATTATCTGAGATGATCTTTGTGACAATAATTGAATCAATAATATAAGAGATATGATGCGCAATTCTATTGTAGCAATAATTAAGTATAATTGAGTGACTTTCACGTAAGATCAATAATCAATACAGGTAGTGTGCTACTTGCAACGACCACGCCAGACTTCGTACTTTTTACTAGGGTAGTTCAACAGGTTTTAACAGTAACACCTCCGCCGTTATTTTCATAAAGTATTTTTGTCGTTTTCTCAATCCGACAATAATTCCGTTAATGGGGTCCACTAATGATTGTGCTTGAGTCGCATCGAATATTCCAAACAAAAAGAATATTCTCCCACCAAACGTAATATTTTATAACAACTTGCTTACTTTACAAAATTTATAAATATTACTCACAACTATAACATTATATCAAATTTACTCCATAATATTCAAAAATAATATTGATAAAAAATTCATCTTTATTTATAAAAGTTGGGGTCTTACATTGATTCCCTCCATGCTTATTGTCACCACTTTGATGACTGATATCACCGGTATTATCATTTTGCCGGCTGCTCTCTTTTGGTTTGGTTGACTCATTATCGCGCTCCAATAACTGAGCCCTATTAACAACATCTGAATACAAACACATTTTATGAGAGATAAGATATTGACGTATCTCAGGTTTCAAACCTCTTAAAAACATTCGCGTCATTCTCTCTTCATTATCAACCAAGTGGGACGTAAATCGGGACAACTCGACAAACTTGGCTTCGTACGTACGGCTAAAGATAATCATGTTTTTATCAACGGTCCTGATCATGCCATAAAACAATTCATCCTTGCACTACGGCCAAAGAGAATCCATAGCCATAATCATACCAAAAACTGTC
Source organism: Panax ginseng (assembly GCA_020205605.1). NCBI lineage: Eukaryota > Viridiplantae > Streptophyta > Magnoliopsida > Apiales > Araliaceae > Panax > Panax ginseng. Next base: position 19,713,069 of record CM035148.1, on the reverse strand, counting down.
CATCAATGCACTACGGGCCAATGAGGACTTTTTTTACATCATTTGTAATATTACGGTCATGATTACAAAGAATAATCCACGGTCATAATCATACCAAGTCCATCTATGCATTACGTGCCACGAGATGATTTTCAACATAATATAAACATGAGGATGATGACAATGATATAAGAATTCAATAAAACAAGTTCAAGAATTAATTTATCCAGGAACTAATAACGTCCTCATTGTCAATATGATACTTCTTTGTAGAGTAAAATTCAAGATTTCTCAGAAGAATATTTCCATGAAAAATACTGGATGAAGCGCAAATATCAAGGATATTCCACTAATTTCATGGAGTATAGAAGTCAAAATTTTAATCAACTGAGTATAATACCGAATGGAATAACAAAAGATGTGACGCCCCCAAAATAGGTATACATCACCCATTCTGAGTTGTCAATACATGGTACAGAAACAACTACAACTTTATTAATACAACCATAAAACTGTGAGTTTAAATACAAATATTATCTTCTAGACAATATCTATACCCAAATAAATCCCCATCATAATTATTGATACATTATTTTACAAAAATGGTGAGGACTACTAAACAACTCTCTCTAGAACCTTCATTCTATACCCCGACTAGTACTCACTACATTCTCGCCTTCTGAGAAGAAAAATGGAACAAAAAGGAAAAGGGTGAGCTCATCTAGCCCAGTAAAGAATATTATGACTAAGATAATATACAACAAATTATCGTTAGTCTTCACGGAGAGAAAAAATCGAGAGAATACATTAAACAACAAGTTTTAGATCAATATTCCCGAAAAAAAATATTAATTCATAGAAGAGTTACGTAGAGGATGAAATCTACTAATATCTATAAATTTTAGATCCATCATCATTATTTTATCCCTCGTAACATCAATCAATATTCATCTTAAATCAAATATTCATCTTTGCACCACACAGCCAAAGATATTCATCGATCGGTCATGTTCATCTAAACACTGCTCATCTGCTGCACCACGGGCCAAAGATATTCATCAAGAAATCATTCATCTTTGCACTACAGGCCAAAGATATTCAATAATATCATCATTTAAGACTGAGGATGATGAAAAATATTTTAAAGAAACGAATCCAGTGAAGCAAAAGAACAAATTTTAAGGATTCGCACTTTAAACAATTCCCATTCAAAAATACTTCATAACCAACCAGAGTGGGGTAAAATTCAAGAATGATCAAAACATGGATACAATCAAAGCTAGTATCCAGAATAAATATTTTGGACAAAAAGAAGAAATTTCATTTTTTGGTGAATAGTGTCGTATTCGTGAATAGTGTCGTATACGTGAATAGGTCGATATCGTGAATAGTAACTCTGACACCAAAAGATAGAAATTTCACAAAAAATATCATCACGCTTCGTGAATAGTAACTCATGAATAGTAACTCAAGAATAGTAACTTCGACATGAAAAAGTTCTAAATTTGATAAAAAGTTTCAACCAATATTTCGGCATAATGATATTGAAGAAATAATATCATTTACAAAGAAAATAACATCCCTTACCTCACAAAGACAAGACTTTTAGTAAAAAACAGGATATAGGCTATGACTTGAACTTGCCTTTATATAGCAACACTCAAAGTATACTCAAAAGAATATTTCAATATATCGAGAAAAAATAGAGAAAACTTCAGTTTACGGTGTGATTTTCAATTCTAACCCAAGACCCTATTTATAGGAAATTGCTTAGAACACCAAAGCGTAAAATTGAATATAATATTAATATAATTATACAAATTTTCTTTAGCCTACCTTTTGGTCAAAATACCAGCCACACATGTTAATGATGTCCAAAAAATACAAAAAAACGTTTTTAACAAAAATAATTTAAACTCCAAAAATCAATTCACATCCGATATATCCGAAACTTCAATAATTCACAATAAATAGCTCTTTCATCGAGAAAATTTGAATCTCATGACTTTTTATAGGAAATTCAATTCTCTACAACTTTGCAGAAGAAAGTTTTTCCAAATTCCAAAAAGTAAATTCAACCGAAATTCACAAACCAGGCGATTTTACAAATTTATAATCAAATTTCGATCAATAATTGTGTCCACCAACACACAAAACATGTGTTAAACATTTAATGCCACAAAATACTCTTCCTCTCCTCATATACTCATATATCCCACATTCATTGTAAAATAATATATTTAAAAGAATTATTTTATCGAAAAAGATAAAATATTAATTTTCAACAATTGTCACATTAAAATTTTCCTCCATCTATATCCTCATAAAATCAATATTTTCCTTATCATATATATCAATAATTAATTATTCATAAATAATATTACGAATCACATTATTGACAACCGAGGCGGTTCAGGAAGAGGGGCTTTCAATAAAGATTTCTCACTTCTTTGGCCATGATTAGGTGACCAAACCTCTCTTGTATGTAATTTTCTAGACATTGCCAATAATTTTTTCTAATAATATTATTAGGATAATATGAATTATTGCTCAGATAATAGAAAATCTTGTGTAGTGACAATTATTGAAACAACGGTAATATAAAATATCATCGCAAAGAATTATTGAATCAATAAAATAAAATATTGAATAAAGAATTCATCGTAACAATTATTGAGTAGTGCCTTCTTCACGTAAGAATCAATAATTGGTGCAATCTGCAGTGTCATCTTGTGCAACAACGCGACATCTTGTGTTTTAACCACCGGGTATTCCAATGATATTACCAGAATAATAACTTATTTTTGTCGTTTTCATCCTCCAATCGCTTTTCGTTATGGGGCCCACACATGGATGCGCCGTCGTACGAATATTCCACGACCAAACGAATATTCCCCGACAACAATGAATATTTTATAACTACTTGCTTATTTGAAATATTTGCGCATTTTACCCATAACTAACCACATTAATCAAATCAACCCTTACTATTTCAAAATGATAATTAGAGAAATTAAATCTTTATTTATAAAAAGTTGGGGTCTTACAAAAGATATCACCATGCATGCGGTACTTGGCAGATGCGGTTATTCCAACAGAATAATAATAACGGAACCGGTCGGTGAAATTACACGCTGGCGGGATGTTCAAACAGAATAATAAATGCTGAATAATAAATAATGGAACCGGTCCCACGTATAAGATGATGCGAGGATATTAAGCGAGAATAATAAAGACGAAATAATAAAAATGGAACCAGTCAGAAGACGTATAGCGAGACATGAGGATATTCCGCGAGAATAATAAAAGGCGGAATAATAAAAATGAAACCGGGGCCAAGATAAGATGCATGCAGGATATTCCAATGAGAATAATAGAAGAATGTCACCAAGTATAGGGTAGTCCGTGATACAAAGTTATTCCATGCGAGAATAATAAGCAATGGAATAACAACAGATTCTTCTTCGTGAATAAAAAAAGAATAGCACCCTCTTTACGAGTACAACAAATAATATCCCTTACGAATACAATAAATAATATCCTTACCAGTAAAAGAAAGCTGGATATAAGAGTAGGGAAGTAGCAGAATACTTTTCTTCTTTCTCTCTAAAATTTTCTCTCTCTAGAGTTTCAGTGAATTCGTAAGAAATAATGAAGGAATGAGCTTCTATTTATAGGAGAATGGAAAGGCACTGTGTAAGAATTTCTTCACAGCTGAAATAATTCAAAGACTCACGAATGAAAATTTGATAACCTATAGTTGCAAAAGTCAAGCCTTCCTCCAATAAGATTAAATCAAACAAATATAATATATATCTATATATATAAACCCACACATGCTCAAAAGGAAAACTCACCCACCCGTGAACAACTTGCTAGATTCCTTTCTCCCAAATTCATTTTCTCCCACATAGGCCCCACATGTTCCCCTCCCACCAATATCCACTCACTCATTCAATATATATATATATATATATATATATATATATCATTATACTAGATTATATATATTTATATATATATATTCACACACTCCGCCACTCACATACACATTTTTTACTTTCCCACCAACATGTCCACATCACACACATCCACATCCACACACATCATTCTCACTTCTTTTCCACCATTTTCCACTCACACACACACATATATATATATATATATATATATATATATATATACATCACATACTTATATATATATTAACTCCATCCCTTATACGTAACTCCCTCCCACCCCCATTTTTAAAATTAGTTTTTCAACACATATGGGCCCCACATGTGGGCCCCACCTTTAAATAATTTCTACCGATTATTTTGAAAAATAGGTAAATGGAAGTTTATAAAATAAGCAAAACTGAGTGACTTCTCACGTAAGCATCAATAATCAATACCGTGTGTTACTATGCAACCACGCGTATTACTGTTCTTTTACTACCGAGTAATTCAACAGTATTAACGGTAAAACTTCCGCCGTTATTTTCATAAAAATATTTTTGTCGTTTTCTCAATCCGACAATCATTCCATTGTGGGGTCCACCAATGATTGCGCCGTTGTACAAATATTCCCTGCTAAAACGAATATTCTCCGACCAATCGAATATAATACAACAACTTGCATACTTTGCAAAATTTCCAAATACTACCCACAACTATAACATTATATCAAATCCACACCATAATATTAAAAAAAAATATTTCGAAAAATTTAAATCTTTATTCATAAAACTGGGTCTCACAATCTCCCTCCTTATGGAATTTCACCCTCGAAATTTACGTGACGCACACAGTATCTTAGAGCAGATCGCGGACACTTTCACGATTCTAACTCTCGAGGTATAACCTTTAAAAGCGTAGAATATATTCCGAGATTTAAGCAGTACATCTTCATACGTTACATCATCCCGCTATTTCGTCAGCTTTTAAATCAATAATGTGGTTCGAATTCGCCCACATATTTACGTAACATCGATTACGTTAAAAGCGTTATGAACACGTGAAATACTTAGCGGTAAAACGAGTCTATAAGCCACAATTCCTACTCGATCGAGGATTTCAAATGGGTCAATTAAATCGAGGGTTGAGATTTCCTCTCTTCGTCGATTCTTGCTTTTAGAATAACGCCCTCTTGAACCTTCTTCTTCACATTCGTCAGCTCCGGGTTTGTAGCTTGAGCGGCTTTAACATTATCGATTAAAGTCGATTCTAATCGTATATTCGTTATCTTCACGTGGGTTCGTATATTCGCACTTGTAAACGCATACGATCTTCTACTCAATGCGTCAGCTACCACATTCTCTTTTCTACGATGATATTGAATAGTACGATCGTAATCTTCAATAGCTCGAGCCAACGTCTTTGACGCATGATACGTTCGTTTTAAGTAAAGAAATATTTGAGGGTTTAAGAAATGGGTTTTGTATTGGGGTCACTATAAAATTCGATTTCACGCTCTAGGGGTAGGCTAGGAAGTCCTTCGAGAATACGTCAGGAGATTTATTAACAATAGAAATATCATTTAAAAATTGTGACTCTCATCCAAGACTTGGATAGCACATGAAATGAAGGTTTCTACTAACGAAGTTTCAATCGATAAGTCAAAGTCTAATCTCTCTGGAGTCAAATTTAAACGTTGAGCGCAAGTAAGAGAGATAAAAGCATGGGTAGAACCGGTATCTAATAAGGTATAGACTCCGCAAAAATTTATAATTAACTAACCCGTGATAACTTCGTTCGATTCCTCATCAGGGTAATTCAAAACTCGATGCTGGATTCTCCCAATTATTATCGAAAAAGAGAAATACATATAATCTATTTTAGCTTTCTTGGATCAGACTTCTTTTTCCACAATATCAACGCGTCGTGCGACTTTTACCCATGCATCTTTCATTCTCACTCGTTCAGTTATTTCTTGTTTCAATTGCTCCTCGACATTTGAATTCTCGATTCCAAACTTTAATATCGTATATACTCGCCAAAGAGTGCTTCGCATTCAACCATCGCACATCGGGTAATACAATTTTGAATTATTGCATCCCTTTGTTCTACGATCGATCATTTTTCTTGACCGCTTCTTCTAACTCATGAATATGATTTTGCAATTCTATATTTTGATCAATAAGTTCTTCTAATAAATCATCCTCAGGTTCCTCTTCTTCCTCACTCTCAGTTGCTACATTTGCGACTAGCTTGAGTGCAACTTTTAATTCCTCAATCACCACATGGATATCTCTAATCAAATTATCTTGGTTGCTGATTAGAGGTGTCTCCACGATCTCATGTGCTCCATTGCTATTCTCAACATTTTCATATGCCATTTTCAAACACTGTCACAAAACAAAGGTTAATTAACATATCACATATTATCCCTATATTATGACCGACCAATTAAATACCAAATAAACTTAGGTAGGTCATACTAGCGAATAAATTCCCCATCTCTCCCCTCCTAGTTCTTGTCTCACATCTCAGCCAGGGATCATATCCCTAAGCTTTGATACCAACTGTGATGTCCCCAAAATTAGGTATATGTCACCCATCTTGGGTCGCCAGATACATGGTACAGAATTCAAATATAACTTAATAATACAACTGTCGTGTATAATACGACAAAACATAAACTATGAGTTTGAATACAAATATTATCTACTAGAGACTATACAAACTCAAAAGGAGTCCTCATTATAATTATTATCACACTATTTCACAGAATAGTGAGGACTACTAATGCACCATCTAGGACCGTCACTTTGTTCCCCGACTAGTCCCAGCTAGCCCAGTAAGAAATATTATGACTAAGATAATGCAGAATAAATTATCATTAGTCTCCAACAATGTTAAACTGATAAAATATAATAGACATCAAGTTTAATCTGCAGTGAACAAAGCAATCCATTAAAAGAGTCAAGTAGAGAATAAAATCTACTATCTTTTATGATTTAAAAGGTTTTTTTATCACTTTTATCGCTGAAACTCAGCTTAATAAATAATCCACATCATCGAATCACCCCTGCACTACGGCCAAGGATATTCTTTAGTATCACAACCACGAATTATCCATGCACTATGGCTAAAGATAATCATGTTTTATCAACGGTCCTGATCATGCCATAAAACAATTCATCCTTGCACTACGACCAAAGAGAATCCATAGCCATAATCATACCAAAAACTGTCCATCAATGCACTACGGGCCAATGAGGACTTTTTCCACATCATTTGTAATATTACGGTCATGATTACACCGAATAATCCCTGGTCATAATCATACCAAGTCCATCTATGCATTACAGGCCACAGATGACTTTCAACATAATATAAACATGAGGATGATGACAATGATATAAGAATTCAATAAAACAAGTTCAAGAATTAATTTATCCAGGAACTAATAACGTCCTCATTGTCAATATGATACTTCTTTGTAGAGTAAAATTCAAGATTTCTTAGAAGAATATTTCCATGAAAAATACTGGATGAAGCACAAATATCAAGGATATTCCACTAATTTCATGGAGTATAGAAGTCAAAATTTTAATCAACTGAGTATAATACCGAATGGAATAACAAAAGATATCACCATGCATGCGGTACTTATGATAGAGCGGTTATTCAACAGAATAATAATAACGGAAAACCGGTCGGTGAAATTCACAATCAAGCAGGATGTTCCAAATGAGAATAATAAATGCGGAATAATAAATGATGGAAACGAAGTCCCACAGATAAGATGACAAGATATTAAAACGAGAATAATAAAGGCGGAATAATAAAAATGGATCCAGTCCGGCGTGATAAGATGCATGAGGATATTAAGCGAGAATAATAAAGACGGAATAATAAAAATGGAACCAGTCCCGGATAGATATACAGATAGGATATTAAATGAGAATAATAAAGACAGAGATAATAGAAGAATGTCACCAAGTATAGGGTATTCCGCAGCGATACAAAGTTATTCCAATGTAATAATAAGCAATGGAATAACAACGATTCTCTTCATGAATAAGAAAGAATAACACCCCTTACGAAGTACAACAAATAATATCCCTTACGAGTACAACAAATAATATCCACTACTAGTAAAAAAAGCTGGATATAAGAGTAGGGAAGTAGCAGAATACTTTTCTTCTTTCTCTCTAAAATTTTCTCTCTCTAAAGTTTCAGTGAATTTATAAGAAATAATGAAGGAATGAACTTCTATTTATAGGAGAATGAAAAGGCACTGTGTAAGGATTTCTTCACAGATGAAATAATTCAAAGACTCACGGATGAAAATTTGATAACCTATGGTTGCAAAAGTCAAGCCTTCCTCCAATAAGATTAAATTAAACAAATATAATATATATCTATATATATAAACCCACACATGCTCAAAAGAAAAACTCACCCACCCGTGAACAACTTGCTAGATTCCTTTCTCCCGAATTCATTTTCTCCCACATAAGCCCCACATGTTCCCCTCCCACCAATATCCACTCACTCATTCAATATATATATATATATATATATATATATATATATATATATATATATATATTCACACACTCCACCACTCATATACACATTTTTTACTTTCCCACCAACATGTTCACATCACACACATCCACATCCACACACATCATTCTCACTTCTTTTCCACCATTTCTCACTCACACACAACATATACATATATATATATACACATCACATACTTATATATATTAACTCTGTAAGACCCCAACTTATTATAAATAAAATTGAATTTTCCTTTATTCATTATTCTAAATTAATAAGGGTTAATTTGATATAATTCTTTGGTTATGGGTGAAATGTGCAAAGTTTACAAAATAAGCAAGTGGTTATAAAATATTATTCATTATTGCCGGGAATATTCGTTTGGTCGTGGAATATTCTTTTTTGTCGGGGAATTTACAATGGCAATGATCATTGGTGGGCCCCATAACGGAAAAGCGGTTGGATGAAAGAAAAGCGACAAAGATTGAGTTTTATAAATAATGGCAGTAAATTGTTATCGTTAGACCTTTGTTGGGTTACTCCGGTGGTTAAAATACTGATGTCTGGCGTGGTCGCATAAAGAAGACACCAGTATTACATGCAAAGATTATTATTGATCCTTACGTAAGAAGGCCTTACTAAATAATTATTACGAGTGAATTCTTTGTTCAATATTATATTTTATTGATTCAATAATTGCTGCGTTGATATTTTTTGTATTCTTTGTTGTTTCAATAATTGTCATTACACGTATTTTCCATTATCAAATCAATAATTCATATTATTTGAATAATATTATCGAGATAAAATTATTGGCAATGTCTAGAAAGTTACATCTAAGGAGAGGTTTGGTCACCTAATCAAGGCTGGCCAAGAAGGAGAAATCCTTATTGGAAAGCCCCCCTCTTTCCAGGAGCGGCTAGTTGTATCGATCTTGTGATTCTGTAATATTATTTTTAAATAAGTAATTATTAATTATTATGATAAAGAAAATATTTATTTTATGTGGATATAGATGGAGAAAATTTTAATGTGACAATTGTTGAAAATTAATATTTTATCTTTTTACGATAAAATAATTCATTTAAATATATTATTTTAATAATATATTAACGGTGATATTTTTATAATGAATGTGGGATATATGAGTATATGAGGAGGTAGAGTATTTTGTGGCATTAAATGTTTAACATATGTTTTGTGTGTCGGTGGACACAATTCTTGATAGAAAATTGATTATGTATCGTAAAATCGCTTGGTTTGTGGATTTGGATAATTTCTATTTGGAATTTGGAAAAAATTTCTTCAGAAGTTGTAGAGAATGGAATTTCCCATGGAAAGTCGCGTGTTTTGAATTTTTCGATAACCGAGCTATTTTCTCTGAATTATTGAAGTTTCGGAAGATAAAATAATTTTTATTAAATAATGGGTGGGACCCACTCTTGTTTGACAACATGTGGGTCTTTGGAAATTTATTTTCAAGAGTGGCATGCTGGTCTTTGATGGCTAGCATGCGTAGAAATTTAAAAATAAATAATAATAATTTATTAATTTAGTCTCCTTTTGGCGCTCTAACATTTTCCTATAAATGTAGGCTAAGTTAGAATTGAAAATCACACCGTAAATAAAGTTTCTCTCTTCTCTCTCTAAATTATCGAAGCGTATTCTTGTGAGTATACTTTGAGTGTTGCTATACTGGTCTTGGGTTTACACAAGACTATATCTAGAAATTCGGTCGTAAATACGGTTATTTTGAGGTAAGGGTATTATTTTCTTCTTAAATGATATTTTTCTTCAATATCATTATGCCAAGTATTGGTGAACTTTTTTATCAAATTTGGAACTTGTTGTGTCTGGGGAGTTACTTATTCACGATACTCAGACTTATTCACGATATATCGACCTTTATTCACGAATCTGACCTTTATTCACCGAAAAATAAAATTTTTCTTTTTGTCCAAAATATCTCTATACGGATACTAGCTTTATTGTATCCATGTTTTGATCATTCTTGAATTTTACACCAATATGATTATTTTTGAAGTATTTTTGGACATGGGTAAAACAAAGTACGAATCCTTAATCCTTAATCCTGTCTATTTTGTTTCACTTTGGATTCGTTCCTTTAAAAATGTTTTTCATCATCCTCGGTCCTAAATGGTGATATAAATGAATATCTTTGGCCTGTAGTGCAAAAGATGAACGATTAATCGATGAATATCTTTGGCACAGTAGTGCAAAGATGAGCAGTGTTGAGATGAACATGACCACCTGGTGATCTAAATGAATATCTTTGGCTGTAGTGCAAAAAGATGATTAAAGATGTATATTGATTGTTATTACAGGATAAACTATTGATGATGGACTTTTAAACCTTAGAAGACAAGAGAATTCTTTTCTCTACGTGACTCTTCTAATGGATTGTTGTTTCATTGCATTTGTTGATCTAAAACTTGTTTGTCTATTGTATTCTATTAGATCTTTCCTGTTGAAGACTAACGATAATTTGTTGTATATTATCTTAGTCATAATATTCTTCTTGGGCTAGTTGAGCTCACCCTTTTCCTTTTTATTCCATTTTCTTCTCTCAAGAGGTGAGAACATAAGCAGGATCGAAGTCGTGGGGTATGGAGTGATGGTTCTAGGAAGATGTTTTATCATCCTCACTATTTTTACGTAAAATAGTGTATGAATAATTAATGAGGACTTATTTGGGTGTGTATATTGTCTGAAGACAATATTTATATTTAAACTCACGGTTGTATTGTCAGATTCTACACGACATCTGTATTATCAAAGTTGTAGTTTGTTTTCTATACCTTGTATTTTGGCGACTCAGAATGGGTGTTGTATACCTATTTTGGGGGCGTCACAAACTCCATCCCTTATACGTAACTCCCTCCCACCCCCATTTTTAAAATTAGTTTTTCAACACATACGGGACCCACATGTGGGCCCCACCTTTAAATAATTTCTACCGATTATTTTAAAAAATAGGTAAATGGAGGTCTATAAAATAAGCAAAACTGAGTGACTTCTCACGTAAGCATCAATAATCAATACCGTGTCTTCTTCTTTACGCAACCGCGCAGACATCGTTCTTTTACTACCGAGTAGTTCAACAGTATTAACGGTAAAACTTCCGCCGTTATTTTTCATAAAAATATTTTTGTCGTTTTCTCAATCCGACAATCATTCCGTTGTGGGGTCCACCAATGTTTGCGCCGTTGTACGAATATTCCTTGCTAAAACGAATATTCCCCGACCAATCGAATATAATACAACAGCTTGCATACTTTGCAAAATTTCTAAATACTACCCACAACTATAACATTATATCAAATCCACACCATAATATTAAAAAAAAAAAAATTCAAAAAATTTAAATCTTTATTCATAAAATCTGGGGTCTCACAAAACAGCTCTTGGAACTTCTCCCAAGACATCTTGAGTGCGTCAGGCTGGGTACGTTTTACAGATTCCCACAAGTGATCTGCCTCTTCACGCAACATAAAGGTGGCAAAGGGAACCTTTTGCTCCTCGGAGCATCCCAAGACATCAAATATCTTAGTGATCTGCTTTAATCACGTCTCCGCCTTAAGTGGTTCTAGCTTTCCCAAAAACTCCGATGGTCCCAGCTCCTTGAATTGCTTAGCGGTGACCAACCGTGGATTGCCATTGTTTACTCCTGCATTATGAACAGGAGCCGCCTTCGCCTGATGTTGCATGAATTCTAAAAAGCTCCTAAACGTACAGTCGTTTGTCAATTGATCAGTGTTGTTGTTTACAGGAGGATTATCACCATCCTGTTGCACATTGTCCTGATTATTGATATGTGGAAAATCAACAATCTCCTGTGCTCCATTGCTTATCTCAACATTTTCAGATGCCATTTTCAAATACTGCCACAAAACAAGGGTTAATTAACATATCACATATTATCTCTATACTCGGCCACGTGACCAATTAAATATCAAAAAAAACTTGGGTAGGTCATACTAGCAAAGAATTCCACGTCTCTCCCTCCTAGTTCTAGTCTTACATCTTAGCAGGACCATATCCTAAGCTTTAATGCCAACCGTGGCGCCCCCAAAATTAGGTATACATCACCCATCTTGAGTCGCCAGGATATATGGTATGTAATTCAAATACAACTTAATAATATAAGCTGCCGTGTACAATACGACAAAATATAAAGCTGTGAGTTTGAATATAAATATTGTCTACTTAGAGAGAATACAAACTCAAAAAGAGTCCTCATTACAATTATTATCACACTATTTCATGAATAGTGAGGACTACTAATGCACCATCTAGGACCATCACTCCGTTCGACAGAGCTAGTCCGTTTATATTCTCATTTCACAAGAGAACGGTGAAAAAAGGGTGAGCTCAACTAGCCCAAAAGAAGAAATATTATGACTAAGATAATGCAAAATAATTTATCGTTAGCTTCTTCAACAAATTATTAAAGCGATAAAATATAATAACTATCAAGTTTAACTGTAGTGGAACAAGCAATCCATTTAAAAGAGTCAGTAGAGAATAAAATCTACTATCTTCTATGATTTAAAAGATTTTTCATGACTTTTATCGCTGAGACTCAGCTTAATAAATAATCCACATCATCAAATCATCCCTGCACTACAAGCCAAGGATATTCTTTAGTATCACGACCACGAATTATCCGGGCCAAAGATAATCGTGTATTCATCAACGGTTCTAATCATGCCATAAAATAATTCACCTTTGCACCCTTGGCCGAAGAGAATCCATAGCCATAATTATACAAAAAATTTCCCATCAATGCACTACGGGCCAATGAGGACTTTTTCCATATCATTTGTAACATTAAGGTCATGATTATACCGAATAATCCCTGGTCATAATCATACCAAGTCCATCTATGCACTTTCTGAGCCCAGATGACTTTCAACATAATATAAACATGAGGATGATGACAATGACATAATAATTCAATAAAACAAGTTCAAGAATTAATTTATCCAGGGAACCAATAACGCCCAAATTGTCAACATGATACTGCTTTATGGAGTAAAATTCAAGAATGCTCGTAAGAATATTTCCATGAAAAGATATCTTTGGATGAAGAGCAAATATCAAGGATATTCCACTAATTTCATGAAGTATAGAAGTCAAAACTTTAACCAACCGAGTATAATAAAGAATGGAATAATAAAAGAAATCACCATGCATGCGGTGCTTGAGATAGACAAAGTTATTCCAACGGAATAATAATAATGAGAACCAGGTCAAAGTGAAATTCGCACCGAAGCGGGATGTTTCCAACCGAATAATAAAGAATAGAATAACAACGAAATCACCATGCATGCGGGTACAGATAGACATGTTATTCCAACAGAATACTAAATAACGGAAACGAAGTCATGCGTAATACGTAAGCCAATGAGGATGTTCCAATGTAGAATAATAAAGAGCGGAACCAGTCCCGGCATAAAACGCATGATGAGGATATTCCAAATGTAATAATAAAGAATGGGATAATAGAAGAATTTCACCAAGTATAAGGTATCCAGAGAGTATACTGAGTTATTCCAATGAGAATAATAAAGAATGGAATAATGTAAGTTCTCTTCATGAATACAAAAGAAATAATACCCCTACGAAAGTACAACAAATAATATCCATTATCTTAAGAAGAAGAAAATCTTGGATATAGAAGTAGTGAAGTAGCGAGAACACTTTTCTTCTTCTCTCTATAGTTTCTCTCAGAGTTTGGTGAATTGTAAGAAATAATGAATGAATGAGCTTCTATTTATAAAAAATGGACCGCATAGTAATTAATTCATGAACGGTCCAGATTGATTTACTTTAATCGACCATCCATAATTAAAGCAAAATCTTTTAAATAAAATATAATATATTCTATTTATAATCTAATAAAACGAATAACTTTATAAAAGATTTTACTATGCAAACACTTATCTGGAACCTTATGCAAACACTATGCATAATAAAATATAACATATTCTAATTATTGTCTAATAAAGCAGATAACTTTATAAAAGTATTTTGTTTTATATAAAAAGATTTTACTATATACGAAATACTATCACGCAGACATTTATGCAACACTATGAATAATAGAATATAATATACTCTATTTATATAATAACTTTATAAAAGTATTACATTTTATATAAAAAGTTTTTACATTTTATTACATTAATAATACCAATAAAACAAAACTGATTGACTTATCACATAAGCATCAATAATCAATACCAGTGTCTTCCATGTCAGCAACCACTGCCGTATTATTGTACTTTTAACAGGGTGTTTCACGATTAACGGTAAAACTTCCGCCGTTATTTTCATAAAGTATTTTTGTCGTTTTCTCAATCCGACAATAATTCCGTTAATAGGGGTCCACCAATGATTGTCTTGGTTGTACGAATATTCCATGTTAAAGCGAATATTCCTGACCAATCGAATATTATATAACAACTTGCGTACTTTGCAAAATTTATAAATATTATCCACAACTATAACACTATCTCAAATCCACACCATAATATTCAAAAAAATATTTCGAGAAAATTAAATATTTATTCATAAAAATCTGGGGTCTCACAAGAATACTATGACAACTCTCTCTGAATCGGATGAGAATGGGAATCGAACAAAGGTTGGATTTAAAGAAAAAGCATTCGATTCTTTGAAAAAAATGAAGCGATTCTGCAGAACTAGTTACTTAATTGGGTCATGCAAGAATCTGGTATTCTAATGTTCTTGGTCCCACGCAGAAAAAACCCAACAAGGTAATTTAAAAAGCGATCATAGATTTCGATTAAAGCTGGATTTAATATTTTCTTTTACTTTCATTTGAATCGATGCTTATTGATTAATTTCAAGAACTTATTGTTGTAAGACCGAATTTTATGAAATAAAAGTATTCAATTTTTCTTATAATTACTATTAGGTAAATGGTTAAATTGATAAAAGTTAAAGTTAAGGGTGATATATGAAATTTTTTCAAAATACACAAGTGGTTATAAAATATTCTTGTTGTCGAGGGAATATTCGTTTTTGTCGTGGAATATTCTTTGTCGTCGGGAATATTCGCATTTGACGTCGCATGACCATTTGTGGACCCCTATAATGTAATAAGCTGTCGGATGAAGAAAACGACAAAATTAAGTTTTTATAAATAACGGCGTAATCGTTACCATTAACACTGTTGGAATACCCGGTGGTTAAAATATCTGAAGAATACGCGTGTTTGTTTAAGATATATACACGATTTTACTGATATTTTTGAATTATTGATCCTTACATAAGAAGGTACTACTCAATAATTGTTACAGTAATTACTGTTCAATATTTTATTTATTGATTCAATAATTGTTGCGTTGATATTTTATATTATTGTTGTTTCAATAATTATCACTGCACAATATTTCTCATTATCAGATCAATAATTCATATTATTTGAATAATATTATTAGATAGCATTATTGGCAATGTCTAGAGAGTTCTGTCAAGGAGAGGTTTGGTCACCTAATTGCGTGTCAGTAAGGAGAAATTCTTATTGGAAAGCCCCCTCTTTCACAGGAACTACTTTGGTTGTCATAATTGTGATTCTGTAATATTATTTGTGAATAATTAATTATTAATTTATATGATAAGGAAATATTTATTTGATGTGGATATAAATGATGGATTTATTTATGTGGTTATAAATGAAGGAATTAATTTTGAGGTATTTTATCAGTATTTTTGTCGGAATGAAGGTATTAAAAATTAAATCAGTGTTTTTGAGATCTATTGCGTGAGTTATAATTTTTAATCCGACCGTTGGATCGTTGTAATTTTTGGATATGTTATACATATATAAGTTGAGTATATGTCCACAAATTTTGAACCGTTAAAAATGAACGTATGATTTGTTATGAATTTTAAGAGGTGAATGGTTCAGAAATTGTTGAAGTATCCGAATTTAACATTTTGGTGGAAAATTCTAGAATTGAGTGGGCCCCACTTGTGATTGGTGAAGAAATGTGCTGAATTTTATTTCAAATGTGGTGGGTGGGAATAGTAGCAGGTAAAGCCATCGGAGTTCTGGTCAAGTCTGCTAAAATTTTCCTATAAATAGAGGGCTAAGTTAGAATTGAAAATCACACCAGAAACAAGTTTTCTTTCTCTCTATATTATCAAGCATATTTTTGAGAGTATTTAGATACTTTGAGAGTTGCTATTTAGTAGAAGTTTCCTTTGGTTTTTCATCCGATATTCCAGTCAGAAGTACTGCTCTTTTGAGGTAAGGGATTTTAAGGGTTATTATGTTTTTCAGTTCGTACTTCTTCTGACCTTCAGAAAATTCTGAAAAAATATGAAATGATATGTTGATGAGTTTTATTGATTTTGTCCAAAATTGTGATTTTTGGATGTATAGATTAAGAGTTATGAATTTTATGAGAAAAGACTATTTTAAAAGTAACCGCTTATAACTCCTTATAGTTAACTCCAAAATTGATGAAATTTTTATTGGGAGTACATCTATATAATATTAGTGTACTCTATGAATTTCAGAATTTTTGGATAAAAGTACAATTTATGATAAATGTCTAAATATTCGGCGATTTTGGCCATATGAAAAATAGTAAATGAATTTTAAAAATTCTAAGAAAAATATATGTTCAATATGGGATTATATTCTGCTAAATTCCAGAAAAGAAATATTTTTGGAACTGATTTGGTATTTTTCATGAAAATGGACTAGTTATTAATAAATGAATTAAATATGTTATGTGAAGGAAGAAAATTGAAAAATATGATTTTATGGCTTGAGAATCATATATGTGGTATATGCAGATTTTTTATGAGGGTTTTGGTTATTGGTGATGAAATCTTATAAGTTTGGCATTTTATGATGATTAAATGCATTATTTAGTAAAGTGTAAATAATTAAAATAAATTGTTTATAAGTTTAAGAAATGTTATTCTTTCAATATCATTATACCAAAATATTGGTATGAATTTTATTGTGAAATTTCTACCTTTTGTGTCTAGGTTACTATTCATGAGTTATTATTCACGAGTTATTATTCACAACAAAATTAGTTTCTTTTTCTAACCATATTATAGTTGATTTATGAATATTACTCTGGAGATTAAAACTATATATTGATTATATTGATTTTATTATCATATATAATATTTTTATAACCCTGATGTTGAAATTCTCTTTCACTGGAGTGTAAAGATTAGTAGATTATTGGTATGATCATGACTAGGGTTCTCTTTGGCCAGTAGTGAAAAGTTGAATTGTGACTGGTATGATCATGACCATTGAATTTATAATTGAATATCTTTAGCTTAAGTGCAAAGGTGAATTGATCAACATGGTTATAATTATTGTTTATATAAATTTCGAAATGATTATATATTTCTTTGAGATATTAATATATTTGACTGTAATGCAAATATGAAACTGTTGATGAATATATTTGGCTTGTAGTGCAAATATGAGGAATTGAAGAATATCTTTGGCCTGTAGTGCAAAGATGAATTGTTGATGAATATATTTGGCCATAAAGACAAAGATGAATCATTAATGAATATTCGTGGTAGTAGTGCAAAGATGACTGTTGTTGAATATCTTTGGTCATTAGTGCGAAGATGAATCGTGGATGAATATCTTTGGCCAGAAAGTGCAAAAGATGAATTTATTAGTATGATTATGAAAAGGAACTGTGATTTGGTATAACCATGATCTTTGATGTTTCAGGTAAAGACATGTGATGAAAATTATATTCATCCTGGGTACGAAGAGGAATTTAGAATCACAATTATGATTATGAGATATTCATATAATTGTGGAAAAGAATCATTGATTGATGTTACGAGGATAAAACATTGTTGGTGGACTTTTAACATGGAGAAGATAATAATCGTATTGTATTATCGACTCTTCTAATGGATCGCTTCGTTCATTCACCGCAACTATGGTTGAAATTTTTATCATCTACCATATGTTTCTAAATCTACGATTTGTTATTGATGAAGGCTATTGATAATTTAATTATCTTTAGTCATGATATTCTTTATTGTTAGTCAGGTCTTCACCCTTTTGCTTCACAATTCCTTTCGGGTAATAAAAGTGTAAATTGGTCGAAGTGTGAGAGTAACAAAGGAAGGAATAGAGCGGTCTCTACAGGTGTAGAGTTCTCCTAAATATAGTATAGACAAGTGTGTTGTATACATCTTTTAGTAGTTATATTTGGTGAATCATATAGGGAGAAAGCGAACCCAACGTTGGAAGGGTGTTTTGCCACTATCATACAAGATGTCTAATGACATACAACCTCGTGTCATCATAAGACGAGGTTGTCTTTCATCCACTTTCTTGAGTATATTTACGAGCACTACCTATATAATCTTGGTGGTGTTTATTCAAGTATAATTCTCAATTTGAGACAGTGGAGATAATGATAAGTCGAGAAGACTCACCATTGGGAACAATATGATAAGTAATCTTCTCGTTTTTTTTGGGGGTCTATTGGATTCAACCAATGATAATTACGTGGCCATATGATATCTATCATAACCTAGGCGCATGGCCTCCCATGTACGAAGGTTTCCTTGAGCACTTCCCAAAGATTCTAATTTTTAAAACAGTTTTTGACTATACTTTTATGTAAGGTGTCATTGTGATGTGTTATCCAAGGTTGGGATGAGAGTCACAGTTGGTATATATATTTGTATTCAAACTCACAGTATATGTGTTATTGTATTTTGCACGACAATTGTTGTAATAAAGTTGTAGTTGTTTTTTGTACCATGTATTTGGTGACTCAGAATGAGTTGGATGGAATGGACCTATTTTGGAGTTGTCATCTAAATGCTATTGATTAGTGATTTATTAGCCTATTTCTTTTGTGTGTGTATATATATATACAGGTGGATAAGATAGTTCTGTGCAGGATATATAACAATGATTATCTCAAGAAGGCAGATGCTCCTGATAAAGATTTAACATTGAGTAAAGAAGAAGAGAAAGTAGAGAAATGTAACTGCTCAAAGGTTTGCTCCATCGGATCTTGAAATTTTTACGAATCACTTGAAGAAAAGAGTCGAGGGTCAACCCTCTCCCACAAACTTGATTAAAAATGTGAACGATGTCTTCAACTGTGGTCCTGATAAACTTTTCAGTGAGTAATCATAATTGCATTGTATATTTTGTGTGTGTATGTATCGATGTGTTTAAAGTGTCTTTTTTTTATTTCTCATTTATTTTGATATTCTTGTTCAGGGAAGTATAAAATAAAAACAGAGGAAAAAGGTTACTTTTTTAGCCCATTGAAGGAGTGGAATCGTATAGGAACAGGTGATGGATTTTGGGAATACGAGAATACTTTTACACATGTCCCTGTTTCAAATGGGAATGGGGATCGAATAATGGTTGGACGTAAGATACAGCTTCAGTTCTTTGAAAAAAATGAAACAGTTGCAGAACTAGATACTAATTGGGTCATGCAAGAATACAGTATTCTTAATATTCTTGGTTCTGCTACAGCAGAAGAAGAAGAAGAAGAAGAAGAAGAAGAAGAAGAAGAAGAAGAAGAAGAAGAAGAAGAAGAAGAAGAAGAAGAAGAAGAAGAAGAAGAAGATATTGCTGAAAATGATCATCCTAATTATCGATCCAATTCATCAGAAAATAACTGGATGATGATAATAGTGGTGATGATACTTCTCATGATCAATCCTCCTGTGGAGAAAATCAACTTGATGATGATGCTGATACTCAGCCCTCCTCTTCAGAAAATTAACATGATGATGATGTTCATAGAAAGACTCCTGATCATTGAAATTTGCAAGTCGTAAAAAAACTGTTTCTATATCATAGACTAGGAAGTTTTGAGAAGAATGTTGTAGCCATTAAAGTGGTAGGCAAAAAAAAGTAGTAGTAGTTGTAGTAGCTTTTAGTTGTGATGAATGGAAATGTTTGACCATGCCAGAAAATCATATTTGAATGAGATTATTATCCTGTGCTGAATGGAAATGTATGTGCCTCATAAATATAAAGGCAGGCAAAAACCCTGGGAAAATCTAGTCAAATTAATTAATATTTCTGTTGGAAATTATTACTTAATATATTTAGGTCATATTGTTTTAGAAAGAAAAAGGAGGAGCAGTAGACTGCATTAATTTAATATTTTATTATGTTATACATGCAACCATCATGAACTTGTGTTATCAAAAAAAATCATGAACTTGTATATATATTATGCTTTAAATAATCTAGTTAAAGTTTAAAGAGTACTATTATAAATAATTGATAGTACATACAAAAAATGAACTGGTAGTTAAGTTAACTACACAACACAAGGGCCAATTTTCTGTTAAACTTAATTGAATTTCGGATTAACCCACCCCCAACAATTTTAATCCACTTCAAATTAGGAACGCACAGTCCCACTTAAATTCATATAGAAGAGAATCCTATATTGACTCAAATTCAAGCTCTTATTTCTAATAGAAAGATAAATCCCAATATATACTTAACAAGCAAAAGTGGGTATACTCTGTTTTTTTTTATAACAGAGGATATTCAAGAACTAGTAATAATGGCTAATGATAACCATCACCACCACCCCATGGTTGAGGAATGGCCGGACGGTGTTCGGCATCTTCCCATGGATTACCAGCTGATTACCCTCTTCTTGAACGAAAGAGAAGAGGGTCTATATAAACTCATACCCAATAACAGGATTAGATATCTTGATGATATTTTTAGCCCTCCTCCTCCTAAAATCTTCCACTACTTGAACCAAAGAGAAAAGGGTGTATATAAACTCTTACCCAATAAAGGTCTTGATCATGTTTTTAGCTGCTCTCCTCCTAAAATCTTCCGTAAGTACTCACTCATCTCTTACTTTCTTTCTTTTTCTTTCCTTCCTAGATCAATTCAATTAAATTGTGCCTATCCTCTCTCTCTCTATATATATATATACATGTATATATAGATATAGAGAGAGAGAGACATTGATATATAGAAGAAGAAGAAGAAATAAAAGTATGCGTATGTGCATTTAAATTTGTGATTATTAATTAGTTGATCATAATATACAAGTAAAAAAGACTTCATGAGACATAGACATGACATAGCGATTGTGTACTGTGTATATACATTTTTTTTCATATTATTATTATGATTATGAGTTCTAAATAAATGTGGTGTACATGGTACTTAAATGTTTGTTGTATTTAAAAAACAGAGAAGTATAGATTAAAGACCGATGAAAATTGGTTTTTCTATAGCAAATTGAAGAAACACTACTCCAACAGAATGGCAACTGGTGATGGTGAAGGATATTGGAAGAAATGGAGCACTACCAATGTTATCGACGTGGCTGATCAGACCATAATTGGACGCAGGAAAGATCTTCGATTTTATAAATATCGAGGAGGTGGTGCTACTGCAATGAAAACTAACTGGATAATGCACGAATACAGTAGTAGTAGTACTACTACTACTACTAATAATAATAATAATGGTGGTGAGCCCGTAGGCGAGGTAATTAACTACTAGCCTTTTCAATTCCCCTCCATATACTAAAAAAAATTACACTACATTCATCAAAATGCAATCTGTTTCAACTAGATTTTCTACTTTGATCCTTGCAGTTGGATGATGTACTTCTGTTCATGATATACAATACTGATCTTCTCGATAAGCCCCCAGGTGATCTCGGATTTATGTGGCATGGGTCACCTCATTTTTTCTGATCAATCAATCCATCCATCCATCCTTGTGAAATGCCATAATAGTAGACTAGAACTAGAAGTTGCTGTTTGAGGAACAATAAGCAATATTAATGTAGTAGAAAAATAAGCGCAGCTACTTTAATAATAATGGTAAAATTGCAGGAAATTCAGCTTCAGCATGTTTATTTATACTACTAGTCTGTCTTACTAGATGGCTGTTTCCCAATATCTGTAGCAATATTTGTCCTGCTCTATAGTGTTTAAAACCAACATGAGTTTTGCCCGGATGATGCATTATTAGAGTTGCAGAGAGCAGTTGAATGGGAATTGCATTTACACCTTTCCATCTGCTTGCAATGTAGTTGTAGGGGCCTTGCCAAGTTCAAGTAGGGAAATGATTTATATGACCACAAATGTTGGATACAATAAGTTAGTACGACTCCTCCATAATTCCCTTATAATTATGTATTTTACATTTTAAAGTTTACTCATTAGTTTTTGATTTACCTAAAATTAACTAATCATATGAAGTATAAGAATCTTAATTCAATAGAATAATATTGATATATAACCCTAAGCAAATTCAGTGTAGAGGCAGGAGGGGGTCACCAATTTTAACTTTGAAAATAAACAAATAATCCTAATTGGATTCAACGCCGCCTAAATCCTATATCAGAATATTAACGAATCAAGCTTAATTTTTATTATTTTGGGGTCTTGGGTCTTCAAGTTAATGACCCCTTACCCTTACCCTTACCCTTACCCGATAATTAAGTTCAACAGATTTATAGAGATCCTGGATGTCTTTGGTATTGAGGGAAAAATAATATACGTGTGGACAAATATTCAAAGAAATTGAATTCTGATCAACGCGTGTAAGTGAATACGATAAGATAGAATAAGTTTAAATTTATTGCATGATTCTATTGAGATATTAGGATCTCTTCCAATACACTTTTCTTTCAATTTTTCTCAATACACATTTAGCGACACTTTTAACGATGCAATTATTGTGATGGATTGTATGTAGGATAAGTGTGTTATAATTTAATTTGTTTATAATGCATTGGACAAACAATTATTATAACCATCATTTCATATGGATTGTCCGTGTGTGTGTGTATATATATATATAGAATGGATCAGGTCCGGGAGTCCGGACCTGATCAAAAACGGACCAAAATTTATTTATTTATTTTTTGCTTTTTTTTTAAAACAATTAAAAAAAATATTTAATATTTTATGGAACTGAAATTTTTCTATAATATAATGTTTTGGGTGTGATTTAAATACATATACCAAAAAATGGTGGTACAGTCTGCACAGACTGTACATACATGTTTTGTTATACGTACCCAAATCACACCCAATACACTGTATTATGAAAAAATTTCAATTCCATAATTTTTTATTATTTTTTTTTTAGTTGTTTTAAAAAAAACAAACAAACAAAAAAAATGTCCCGACATTAGATCCGTCTGGACTGGATCTTGTCCCTATATATATATATATGCACGTGTCTTTAGATATATGTTATAATTTATAGTATAGTCTATGATCTATCTTGGTGCTTTTATATATTATAGTAAATTCAAATGAAACTTCATGAGACATACATATTCATACACATACTCTCTTCCTCTCCTCCCCTCCCCTGTTATGTGGATGATATATATACCAACACCAAGACACAAAAGTATTTAATTGTTGAATTTGATATTATTATGAGGAGTACTAAAGGTACATTTTCTCCATATACATTTCTCCACAATCCTATAACTCGGAGAACACACAAAACCCCTCTTTCTTCCTCTAAAACCCTCACATTTTCTCCATTATTCTTCTAGAGCCCTCAATAATGAATAAAGAGAGTTGTGGTAGAGATTAGTGAAATGAACAAAGAGAGTTGTGGTAGAGAGTGGGCTGCATAACCTGCTTGCTTTTTACCAATAATAATGCATGCGATCTCATTTCCCAGTATTTCATATTATTTTTTTGTATCAGAAAACTAGATAGATAATACACACAAACAAATTGTACAAGTACCTATTTCTAAGTAGATACATGAAGATAGTATTTGGGAATTGTTCACTCACATGAATGCGAGAGCCTTGCAGAAATATCAATTCCCGTATTATTATTTTACCCTACAACACTATGCTCAAGTTGGCAAGAAATAGGGGAGCAGAAGAAGATGTGTTGTGCACTCCTTTTGTTGGTTCATTGGTGTCTACCATTTATTATTGGGCCCTGCTGAACAATCAACTAAGCCTATATTTCTTCAGAGTTAATCAAGGAAATGAAGACCAATTTTATCATATATGCTATACCTATACCAATCATGGCCAATGCAAAGAGCCACAATTCATAGCTGGTTTTTTCGATCCTTATGCATGTATAGTATAATTGCCCCTGCACTCAGAAAAACAACATTATGCTCCTGCTTAATCTGTGTATAGTTGAATTTTCTTACTAAATTTTTGCCAAGGAAATAACTAATGCAATGAACAAAAAGTAAGAATCTCATAATTACCCAACACCATGAAGACTAGAAGAGAAATCATACAAAGGAAGGTGGCAGATAAAGCCACAGCAATATGCTAATGCATGTCTATCTCTCTTCATTTCCAATTTCATCTTCTCTTCACATGTAAATCAATCACTAATGAATAGCTGATCGACAGAAACATCTTAGGGGGTATTTGTATATTTTCTCTAAAGGACTTTCAATCAGTTCTTGGCCCTGATAGTGTTGTTTTCCTTGATCCTTACTCGGTTGTCCAGCTTGACAAAGCGTTTAAGGTAAATCATATGGGAGAGTTTCTACGTTTTTCCTTCTTAGCTCGCTCAGTGCGGGACGTTTATCAAGAAGGTGCCACAGCCAATCTGGGTATTCAGAGTCTGCCAAAAATTTTGGGGTCTGCTCCATCCTTAAGGATATTGGCACCAACCACTGTAGTGGACTTGACATCTTTGCTGAGGATTGACGCCGTTGGACCATCAGCAGTTGCACCCCCTTTAGAGCCTTTCTTTGCTTTAGCAGCAAATGTTCTGCGACCTACAACCTCAACTACCTCATTGCTGATGTTAATGCTCCTTAAAGATTTTATGATGTTCATTGCCATGACTAAACCCTGCAACAACAATAGTCATAATTGTAAAGAAACAGCACTCATGAATCCAATGAGGTATCACAACTAAGCACAGAAGCACTCTGCGAGAATATCGAATTTAAAATTTTAACCTAAAGTTCCCTAAATAAGGCCACAGAGAACATTTCAGCAGCAATTGCCGAATGACTCTTTGATGGAGGTTGTAGCAAGATCAATTAGATAGTACTCAACTGGAGAAAATTAAAGCTAATTGGGATGAATAGGAAAGTATTTACGCCAAAAGTTTTTAGTCCAAATATCTTTATTTGTGGTCCTTTTTGTCTTAATTCCCACATGCAACAATTGTCTTTAGGACAATAAGGGGTCTAAGATGTTATATGCTTGTAACTATTCAAAAAAAAAAGATGTTATATGATTCTCCTAAAATATATCAAATTATCAACTAAATCCAGATACAAGCTCGTTGTTGTGAAGTACACTCTTCTGTTGGTTTTGAAGTAAGGTAATACCAAGATCCAAGTGAAATTGACTTAAAGATAATCCTCCATGTAATACTGGTTTTGCTTCAGCATCGCATGCTATAAGTGGTGATGATTTGTAAACTAACTTTTCTTAAACAATTCAAAACTAATCATCCAGATCTCCAACCAAAGGCTAGTCCGACACACTTCTAAGATACATGACCTAGGAGTGCTAATTACAAGAATATTTTTCCGATAATAAACAATATGGACTAAAACTTAGCAGAAAGAGTTCCAAGTATAAGAAATATTAGAACTCGGGAATAATATTTTACCAGCAGATACAAAAGCAAAACAAGAAATAGAATATTTGAACTTTTTGTTTTGACTAATAGGAAAAGTTCTGCTCACACAATCAAAATTGGACGAAAAAATTAAAAGAAAAACAAAAGCGCAATTTCACATACATTATACGTAGAGGCTTGAAATCATAGATTTTGAAGGAGAAGGATAGAAATAGGTACCAGTAACCTAGAAACATAGTAATCGAGCATCAAATATAGAAAGACTGAATCTTTTTACCGTTTGCGTTGTCAATCCGAAGGATTGAAGCTGGTATTGTTAAGGCGGACGGATATAAACCCAAGAACACGCCCCTTTGCCTTTTCTGCTCAATAATAGTGCGACAAATAATTTCAACCTTCGATTCCAATCAAAGCTACCTCATAAAAGAGAAAGGCGGTTGTTTGTTTTATTGAAATTAGTACGTGGGTACTGCTGGATGGGCTTGCGGTTTGGGCCGTTCTTTTTATTTGCTTTGGATCCAACCGCAAGTTTGGGACTTTCTGCAGATATTTTGTAGTTTAGCTGTTTAGATGAGACGGTAAATTTGAGCTTTGTACAAAAACATTTCTTTTATGAAAAAGTTTCTTTAAATAGCTAGTTATTAGAAGAAAAAAAAAAGTATATTTCTTCCGTTTCAAATTATATAATTATTATTGATTTTAAAAAAATAAATTTGAGTTAATTTTAAATTTAAAATTGAGATTACTTATACAGAGTAATACTTTTTAGATAATTTATGATTAAAATTAAAAGAATCTATGACAATTTTAAATTTAAAAATATCTTTAAAAAGTCAACAATGGTCAAATAATATAAAAAAATTTAATATATATTATTATATTACCCAAAAAACAATTTTCATATTTAAACTGTTGTAATACGTTTGTTGGCTCACTAACTCACATCTGGAACTGGAAGGGCCTAAAATATTGGAAGAGCGTACTATACACAAACATTAACTGTTACTTTTGCCAGTCTTTCCTCATATTTGGGGTAGAAAAGTCCTTTCCATCTGCTATGTACAATTCCATTTAACCTACCATAGGTTATTATTATAATTTTCAAATAAAATAGTCATTTTTATTTTGGTTAAGCTAATAATATGATACTTGTCTGAAGAATGTTTAATTCAGTTAAATCTTATTTTGGATGAAAAGTTTAAATCAAGTATTGAACAATAACTAACAGTAGAGTCGAGTAGATCAAAAATATATAATACCCGAACTCAGTTCGATAACACTAGAAATCAAGAATGATTGAACTCAATTCAATTAACGAGTCCAGCCAACAATTTATTTAGTTGAGCTGAAAAAATGCATGTAAATAACCAAGCCATATGCTACCCTAGTTACATTCAGAGACGCAAAAATTCATGAGTTTATGAAGATGAAAATAAAAAACAAAAAACTTGCGTATCCTAATTAATTAACCCTCCTGGATGCAAGTATTAGGACCTCTGGAACTGATGGTGCAGCATCTGCCTTATTCTTCAGAAACCTTGAAAAAGGTATAGGACAGAATCATGTTGTTGATACCATCCATTCTTGAATCGGTTTCAAATTCAGGGTCTATGTAAAAGAACACCTACAAAAGCAAGTCACAAGTTTCCACAGCCGTTGCAGATCTGTATATACTACTTACTACTAGTAGAACAAATCCAACAGAGCAAAAGGTTCACTTACAGGCATGTCAATCTGCTCCCCAGGTAGAAGTCTCTGCTCCTCGAAGCAAAAGCATTGTATTTTGTTGAAATAAACTGCAGCCTGAAAAGTGTCACCATTGGTTGCATCAAGTCCCCTTTCGCAAAATAGAACCAAGATAGTTAAACACTTTCATTTACTAGAAAGTTAAGCAAGTCAAAAACCCATTGGGGATTGAAACTTCGCTTCTGCCTAAAAACTAAGGTTCATATTGACTATTGACTAATTATAGTTATCCCTCAAGTGTACTAACAAGGGTAGGAATTCCCACAAATGCAAAACGCTTGGGTGGGGCATGTATACTTTCTAGTAAAAGATAACAAGCCTTCCGCATATTAGAAGAGGAAGTTAAATTAAAAGCATCTGATGTTTTAATTGAGTCATTTGAGGCTCCACCTTTGATCATTAAAAGCCCAAATATTCTATGTGAACATGGAAATTGGACACGATTGTATTTGAATTTCACTTATTTGTAAGAATATTTTTTCATATCCTTATGAATTAGAGGTATTGACGGTGATTTTAAAATCTCGCAATTTTGATCCCCAATGGTGGGTAAAAATACAAATAAGTAAAATTCAAATACACTCGCGTTTAATTTTCATGTCCAATATCCATGTCCATCTAGAAGAGCTCTTAAAAGCCACTAGACATCAGAAGGATATTAAAACCCTCAATGGTAAAGTATCGACTACCTAATGAATAGCTGAAAGGACATACCTTCATAGGGGTAACGTTGTATGTAGATATGCCAGTAATGGGAGTTGAGCTTCGATTTTCAGCAGTGTAAAAAGCAAGAGCACTCTCTCCTGGCTTAACCCTTACCTATAGTTATAATCAAATTCCAAGACGATTATGATAGAAACCCTGGAAGCTTATAAGGCACTTGAGATATAACCTATATCTAGATAGAGACAAACTTATAACTACAGTAATATGTAGCAACGTATTTAATCTCTATATCACATGAACATAAAACTATAGTACCTCTCTCTGTGTTGGAACAAACTTCCAAGGCATTCCATCAGCAACATCAGCATTGAACTGCACCACGATCTCCCTGTAGTTTAATAACAAGAAATCATCAAAAGAAGTTGCATAAAAAACAAGAACAAGGTTTCTATATTGATTGAACTCTAAGGGCAATATATTATCAAGATTTTGCAGGATAAACAGACTTCAATTTATAGATTTAGAACATTTAATGATCCTCTGTTGGTTCAGGTTAGAGTTTGAATTGAGTCCAGCTATTATATCATTATGCTAGTACAAAGATAAAATGATAATGCATCATTTACAAAAAAACTTAAAAGTCTCAAATATAAGTTAACATCTGGTTTGACCAAAACAAACAAGAGTAGATAATGGAACCTAGTCGTTAGGGAGCTGCAGGGCTCAACACAAATCTTAGTATATAAAAGCAAGAACCCACATTTTATCTTCCTTCTCTATTGCAGTACTCTATATTAGAAATCATACTCGTACAAAATAAATAATACTCTCTATGCTCCACAAAAAGAATATTATTTGTACCTTTTTTTAACACAAAAAGAGCCCACTTTTTAGTTATAGTAAAATAAAATAACATAATATCCTCCAAGTTTTTTTTAGCATAATTTACTTATCATACCACAATAATAAACTAACAACTTATTATTTTTATGGGTATACGTGGAATAAAAATATATTCTTAATATTCATAAACTTCATAAACGGGACTCTTTTTGTGGAACAGTGGAAGTGATAAAAGAAAAAGAAAATTGCCCTTGAATATATACTTTGGAAATAAGTATAACAATCTTCATGTAAACTATAGAAATTACTCATGATTCCAATAGCTTTAAACATTATTATTCATACTATTGAATAGATAGCTGCATTATTTGAAAAGCAGATGTCATACCTGCTGGTAACTGTTCCATCTTGAGCATGCCGAGCAATCTTTTCTTCAACACTCTGCATTAAAGCAATGTATTAACTCAATATAATGGGATACTTTCATATTATGATTAGAAAAAAGCATATTTATTGTTTACCTCACGACGCTGAACAGTACCCCCATAACCAGTAGCTTGGCAAAATCTCCTATACAGAGGAACTGCAGCATAACTACATCCCACCATAGCAAAAACCAATCCAGTTAAATATATAAGCATCTTTTTTGATTTTTTTTCTGTAGCAGCATGAGTAGCATATTGGCGGCGAAATCCAGGCAAATAACAAGAACTCCGAGTTCTTAATTGTGGCAAGTCACATCGTGGCATCAAATTGCGAAATTCGCAATGGAACCCTCTTCCATATGTATTGTTACTAGCTCGCTCAAAATTATACTTTGGACCAAGAACTTCGAACAAGCATCTGAAACAAGAAGAATGGGAATATCTTCATGGACAACATTACAAGGAACAAACTGGTCAAATATCATGCACAAGCTAATACCCACCAACATAAAAATACAAATGTAACATTTTGCAAGAAAATATACATGCAGCATTGAGCACCAGCTGATGCTTCAAAAATGTTGAATGTAATTGGGAAGTTATGCCCTTTAATTTTTAACCAAAAGAAGAATGTGATGAGACAAGTCTAGGGCATGTACAGATTAAGTTAACAAATTAGGTGTACATAGCTCGAGCAACAAGCCAAATTAAACCAGCCACATAAACACGCTAAAGGTACCTGGATTCAAAGGAAGCAGGATGAAGAGTTCTATTTAGGAAAGGCAATAGCTGAGTTCTTCTAAAAAACTTTGACCATGACATTTTGGCAGGAATTGGGTACTACCAAAGTACTTCAACTGGCATCTGACACATGAAGAACAGACACCTTAAATTATGCTTGCATATTGCATAAAACAAAAAACCATTGTTTGATAGCCAAAAAAACATATGAAATTGAAGCTGTATAAACCTGTATAAAATGCCTATTATATGGGGCAGATCAAAACCTGAAAGCCCGTGAAGAAGCCAGAGTTTTCCTGGCAATCAAGCAGAGAGTAAAGATAAATTAAACATATCCGCTTGAAGAAATGAAGTTTTCACAAGAAATTGGAGTATATCTGAGTTCAAGTTTAGTTGTGATATGGGCATAGACGCTACATGTAGAGACAGTTAAAGTAGGTTGAAGTGGTTTGGCTTGATTACTAATATTTGTTCTTTTAATTTATAACTTGTTCTTGCTCACCTGCTCAGTTAAATTCATGTTCTCAACTGTTAGCAGTCTAGCAACAAAACACAGATGGCACCATAATGCACAACTGATGTCTTCTATTACAAATGCACAGTGTAATTAAAATAACCAATTGTTTAAGTCCAGTGGGGTGGAAAGAAATTGTTGTTGGAGGATGTATACGGTGAAGCATTTAATCAAACATTTGATATACGTCAACTTAATGAGTCATTTTTTGATACTTACCACTGTCTTAATACCTTGAAAGATAACATCTTTGATCTAAATTCAGAGAATCACCATGAAAGACCAGTCTTAGATTAAAAACATCAGAACACATTATTCACAAACTACATCCTGTATTTAGGTCTGGGAAGAGAAACAAATGGATCCGCTGTTTCTTATACTTAACACCACTACACCAGTATATTTTGCATTGAAGTTGACAGTACTCTATAATTCTGTGAACGCATTGATATCTTAATTCATTGAAAATAAGGCTTTCCCAATTTCTCTGCAATATATTTTATTATCATGAATTACCCCTCAGTGTTATTTTGATTTATTGGCATATTTCAAGTTTATATATAATGTAAAAACACAAAGAGAAAAACATTAAGTTTACAAGCTCGTTGTTGTGAAGTACACCCTTCTGTTGATTTTGGAGCAAGGTAATACAAAGATCCAAGTGAAATTGACTTAAAGATAATCCTCCATGTAATACTGGTTTTGTTTCAGCATCGCATGCTATAAGTGGTGATGATTTGTAAACTAACTTTTCTTAAACAATTCAAAACTAATCATCCAGATCCCCAACCAAAGGCTAGTACGATACACTTCTAAGATACATGACCTAGGAGTGCTAATTATAAGAATATTTTTCCAATAATAAACAATATGGACTAAAACTTAGCAGAAAGAGATATTAGAACTCGGAAATAATATTTTATCAGCAGATACAAAAGCAAAACAAGAAATAGAATATTTGAAACCTCAAAAAGTTTCCATTTGCTTCACAAGCCTCAAATCAATGAGACGAAAGATACATCATGTTTGCAAAGCAGTCAAACCACCAGACAAGATGAATCCAAAATTCAGTACTATTTTAATTGAGCGAGTTGGTAAAGAGAGAAGCAGCCATGTCTCATGAAATCCATGGAACAGGTTCTTATTCTTCTTGATTGTTCTTTTTAAAATATTTAAGGTTTGGTATACACATCATGCTACTGCACTATCAAACACATGGACTACTTTGAAGATGCAAATATAGAAGCTTTCTGATCTTAAAATAGTCTAAGAGTTATTTATCATTAAAATAATATCATTATCATTAAAATCATCTAAGAAGTATTTATCCTGAAATTAATATATTTTTTTTAAAGGTCAAGGATAAGTTCATATATCAGAATCATATCCGCACCAATTAGACTAAATTCAGAATTGAGAAAAGTTTTAGGAGAAAAAATAAACAAAACTCTGAAAGTTGATATGAATAGTTTGGTTTTCTACTACCCTACAAGTGTCATAGCATGAAACAATACAATTAGTATTTACTTTATCAGAAGTCTATAAAACATCTTTTCCTTCACATTTTATCTACACAACTCTTTATTAAATAAATTACTGGTGCGCGAAGTAATCATAAACAGTGTTGAAGAACAATCAGTTAATAAGGTATAGAAAAGTGCAGTCAATCCTCTGTAGATTAGGTGTTGAGATATAACCAACATCTATATACTTATATAAGCCAATAAAAGGATTGATTGTGCCAACCAAAGCGCTCATCATTTCCATGAATTGCTAGGTAAAGACTATCCAGCAAACAGCCTGGCTATATGTTGGAGCAACAAAAACATACAGGAATCCCAATTAGCATTCAAGAGCGTTAATCTATATGAAATAATTTTAATTATTTATTGGTAGTAGTTTCATTGCACAATACTATGAGAATTTCCTTATTTTGCAATACCATTTCTAAAATTGCAACATACATATAAAACTTGTTAATGGGAATGAGATCCTATATCCACACTTTCGGTTAGTTGCTCAGCTGTCATTGGCAAGCATGCTATTAACAAACATCGCCAACTAACTACTATAAAGGGCAAGGTTCAAGTATTTTTTGATACTAACTAAAACCAATGTTAGAGAATATGTACCTAGTTGCTCAAAAAGAGAACAACCAAATTTCAGCTAATTTGGGAGAGAGCTTCACTTAGCAGACCACACAACACTCTTGCATATTTATTTTCTACTCATAAAACTTATTATATCAATCAGTCTCCCTACACCTATGTTAAACCCAGAGGACAAGGTGATATTGCTGATATCTAAGGGTTTTACTTAAACAACATACTCAAGGGATATAAGGGAGACAGATTGCCCCTCTTGACCTTTGAAAAGAGAAACAAATTATCAATGTCCCAAGTTTAATAACTTTAATAAAGATGGTATCAAGGACGAAGCCAGGATTTGATATTGGGGGGCCAAGAATTTTTTTAACAACATTGTTGGGTCGTGATATTTCCTATCTATTGGGCCGGGTACATTGGGCCTTTATTTTTAATCCATTAAAGTCACTGGGCCCAGTCACCATATTATATCCGTTTTAATCTTTTAAGTAAGGTAGGTCCAATTGGATCGACCCATTAGATATTTTAATATACATTACTTTGACTTGTGATGATGAAAAAGCATGACGGTTGACAAGGCTCTCGCCATGCATTAATGTGGATGGGATCATAGCCATTCGTGGTAGAAAAAACAGTGGCCAAAAGCGAGTAGATAAACCTTATACTCTGATCAATGAGAGCCCATCAAATCGGAGGGGTGTCGGTATTAGTGGGTGGCACGATAATCCAAGCAAAGATAGTATAACCTAGCAAGGAAGCCATAAATGCAGAGTGCGTTCTCATACATATTGATTTTCATATTCTCCCACATACATATGATCGAGAATTATTATCTCTCTTGAGGACACTAGGATAAAATTACATTCCTCCATTGTTAACCTTGTGAACACATACTAATTCTCACGCCTGAGCTATCCCCCGACGGAACCGCCGTCAAGCTTGTGGTGTTTACCGTGTTTACTGTGCAGGATCAGGACGTCTTACGTGATTGGGACGTGGCAGAAGATCCTGGCGTTAACATTGGCGCTAGAAGGAGGGTTTTGAGTTCTAGTGTCATTAAAATTTTCAATCACAATCGTTTAACCTACTTCGGAAGATGATGAGGAGTAGGGATGGTATGCTGAAGAAGGCGGCGAAGCATTAGCTCGTCGACGCCTCGTGTTTCGGTGAAGGATCGTCTAGGTCCTTCTAAAAGTGCTCACGAGAGCACGGCCTCTAAGCATAATTCAGGAGATCTCCGTCCGAAGATTCATGGCGGGGCCAGACGAAGATTGGTTTTCGGTGCGGATAAGGAGCGAGATCATGGTCGAGGCAAGTGGAAGGCTCACCCACCGGGACTTATCGTAGAAGTGGTCGGGGAAGATAGAGCCGCTAAGTTAGCGAAGATGGCGGAGACGAAGCGGATAAAGCCATGGAGGTCTGTTAAAGAAAGAGAAGATATAGCAGAACAGATGCTTGGTGTGGCGGGTCTACGGACGAAGCATCTAGCCGTGATCGATCAGAAGGTCGAAGTGGGCATGAGGAGGTGCCACTGGCGAGTAAGGAGGCCAAGCATTCGCAGAGTTTAAGGATCGTTTCGCGGTAGAGGAGAGATCGAGCAGAACTCCGTGGTCTCGAAGAAAGGCAATAATGGTGGCGTTACCTCTCAAAGATCGAGATGACTATAGGCGAAGGAGCATATCGAGCGAGATTATGCCGAAGTCGAGTAAAGGACTATCAGCGTGATCATTCTCACCATAAAGATGATTTGTACAGAGTAGATCAAGAAGTCCCACTAGGGCGGTAGGATCGGCGGGAGGAGGTCGATCCTCCCAAAGGCGGAATGTTGTTGTTCGTGAGAAAGAGGTCTCCCCGGCCGAAGGCGTTGATTTTTAGTGAAGGAGTGAAGGAGCTCGAGAAAGCAATCGGGTGAAGTTCAAAGAAAGTGAAGGACGCTCCGGGAAGAAGGCATCCCTTTTTCCTCGGATATTCTCAAAGAAAGCGGACATCACCAAGAGCGCCTCGCGTGGAAAGTTACGATGGTGCAAGGGATCTTATGACCATAGCGAGCGTTCGGCCATTTAATGGACTATTACGACTTTCATCGATGTCGCTAAGTGCCACACCACATTTATTCTGGCGAGAAAGGATGTGGGCGGTGGTTGGGAACTTTGCCTTGGATTGATATCCTCTTGGACCGAACTTTGTGATAAATTTCATGCCGTTTAGGAGTAAAAGAAGAAGAGGAAAGTCTACGGGTTCTTCAGCGCAGATCCGTGATTTACTGGTGAATCTTTGGGCGATGTATGTAAAGAGGTTCGGAGAGAAGCGATCGGTCGGTGTCCGATCTTAATGATCTCCAGACTGTAGGTTTGTTCCAGAATGGATTGGATCTGGTAAAGTCCGAGAAGTTGGTGAAAAAGTTGATGTTTCACCATCCGAAGAGCTTGGCCGAAGCCTTTGACAAGGCAGAAGGCTATATCGTTATGGAAGAAGCTATGAAACGACTGAAGCATCCTCTTCCGGACCGGTGAAAGAGTCAGTAGCTCCTAAGGCGAAGTTGATCGGAGGAGAGCAGGGGGGTATAATGATCAGACGGAGGCGATTCGAAAAAAATACAATAATTCCTGGCGGCAAGGAAGCAGTCATCCCTCCGTTCCGGCCCCGAAGGTGAATAAGGTCTACACCAAATTAAACACTGATAGATTGATAATTCTGGATCAAATCAGAAATCAACCTTTCTTGAGCCACCCCGTGATAACTATCTAGAACCAGGCGGGGTAACTCTCGTAAGTTTTGTGGGTATATCATCAAGTGGCCGGGCCACGACACCAACGAGTGTTGCAATTTGAAAAGACTTTGTGGAGAGGAAGATTAAGGATGGCTTGTTCAAAAGATATGTGGTAGTGAATGATCGAGAATAATATTAACCGTCTTTATTCAAACGGTTCAAATGGCCCCATCCGCATGCCATGCCAAAGCATGTCATCGATGTGATAACCGGT
Organism: Panax ginseng; assembly: GCA_020205605.1. Lineage (NCBI taxonomy): Eukaryota > Viridiplantae > Streptophyta > Magnoliopsida > Apiales > Araliaceae > Panax > Panax ginseng. Next base: position 19,676,937 of record CM035148.1, on the reverse strand, counting down.
GGATCTGCGGGGAAGTTGATAGGGAGGAAGAGAAGGGCTTACGGATTCGATCACGACCGTGATGATCTCCTCACGAAGGTGGATAGACCATTCCCGGATCGCTATATCATTTCTTGACGCCGACTATCCTTCGGAGCCCATCGAGCCACGTGAGGGGCCTTGGTGATCACAATGATAGTGAGCAAGCACGCACGGGACGTAAGCGCGATGATGATAGATAATGGATCTTGATGGATATTTCAGACGTCCATTACTATCGGAGGATGCACCTTGATGGGCAAAAAATGGAGGTCAAGGCGGGAAGCTCCTTTATACGGCTTCAAAGAACGATCCCGGTTAAAGTTAGAGCACTATTGAACTCCGGTTATCTTGAAGACAAAGACCCCAAAGAAGTCGAAATAGTATGTAAATTTATGTTGTGTACGTTGATTGACTTACAACGTTATTTGGGAAGACTACCACCTAATCGCTTTCTCAAGTCGTGACCTCCATCCCTCATTTCAAAGTCAAGTTCCCCACGGCTCATGGGGTAGGAGAGGTGGCGGGGACTTGGATCTAGCCCGACAATGCTACTAGGAATGCTTATTATCTCCTCCGGAGTGGGGAAATTGACAAAAAAAAAAAGGCGATGGCAATTGAGATTGAGCCCTTTACTAGAAAGTAGTTCGAACCGATGGTGATTCTGCCGGTGGGGACGGAGGAGGTCGAGTTGATCCTGAAAAGCAGACAAGATCGTGAAGATCGGTTCGGGTCTACACGCAGAACCTCTTCTGACAAACCTTATAGAACTCTTACGCTGCTTTATGCGGATATTTTTGCATGGAAACCGAGGGATACGCCAGAGTTAATGGAAGATGGTGAGCATGACTGAATGTAGATCCTCGAAGAAGCCGGATTCGGCGAAAAAGGCGGATCTTTGCGCTTGAAGCGACGAAAATCATTGATGAGGAAATAAAGAAAGCATTGGGTCTGGCCGACTTCATCTATGAAATTGATTATCCCGAGTGGATGGCGAATGTGGTGTTAGTGCGAAGCGAGAATGGAAAATGGCGGGTTTCAGATCGACTACACCGACCTCAATAAAGCTTGTCAGAAGGACTTTATCCTCCTCCCCCATATTGATCGACTTATCGATGCCACTTCGGGTATGCATTACTAAGCTTTATGGATGCTTTTTTCAAAGTTATCACCAAATATCCGTGCGTAAAGAGGACATCCCAAAGATCGCGTTTATTACACAATTCGATTATCGCCTTCTGAAGATGACTTTTGGCCTTATAAACGCCTGGAGCCACTTACCAAAGAATGATGAACTTCATCTTCGATAAAATTTGGGAAGGAACATGGAGGTATCGTCGATGATATGATCGTGAAGAGCATTGAGTTCGTAATCATTTGGACGATCTAGAAGAGTGCTTTTCGACCGTCGTTATCGCTAATCGAGACTCAATCCCGCCAAGTGCACTTTTGGCCTCGGTGCGAGGAAGTTTTGGGTTACCGGTCGGTCAAAAGGGATTGAGGCCAATCCGGAGAAGATCCGAGCCATTCTCGATATGAAGACTCCTCGATCGTTCAAAGACGCCCAACGCCTCGACCGCGAGGATCGCAGACTTTGAGGAGGTAAATCGCCGGATCTGCGAGAGAGGTGCCTTCCTTTCTTTGATACATTGAAAGGGTCAAAGAATGCGAAGACATTCCGATGGACTTTGAGTGTGAAGACGCCTTTCCAAGGCATAAAGGCATATCTTCTTTGGCTCCTTTATTGGTGAAGCCCATTCCAACAGAGACCTTATACGTATCTTGCGCAAAGAAGTTCGTTAGCGATTGGAAGATCTTTGGTTCGGGAGGTTAGTTAGTGGAAAAAAGATCCGGCCTATTATATACCACGTCCTGCGAGATACTGAAACCAGGTATCCGAATATTGAGAAATTTGCCTTTGCTTTAATAATTGCTAGTAGAAAGCTTCGGCAATATTTTCAAGGTCGGCTCTCGCGTCTACCTGGATCGACCATTGAAGAAGGTGATGGGCAAGCCAGAAGTTTCAGGAAGACTAGCGGCATGGACTATGGAATTGTCCCAGTTTTTCATCGAATACTATCCCCGAACCGCTATCAAAGGTCAAGCTTTGGCCGATTTCATGGTAGAATGTTCGTTCACCGAAGCAGATGCCGAGTTACCAGAAGCTGAATCATCCGATCGAGCAGTTGCAGTTCTTCAACAAGATCAGAATGTTTGGACTCTATATGCGACGGTTCTCTACCCTAGCGTTAGTGGAAGGTGAATTATCTCGACAAGTCCGGACGGATTCAAAGTTCAATGAGCCATCGATTCGGATTTAAAGCGACGAACAACGGCCGAAGTATGGAAAAGCGATCTTGTGGGTGTTCGATTGGCAAAGAGTCTAGAGGTCCAAAAGCTTATCATCTACTGATGACTCTCGGTTGGTTGTCAAGCATTTATCGGGGAGATTATTAAGCTCGTGGAAATCGGATGATCAAGTATCTGGCGGAGTTAAAGGACCGAACGAAGATTTCGCCTTCGTCACAATTTTGAGGCATAGAGCGTAATGACAATTCCATCGCCGATGCATTGTCGAAGTTAGCTACTACGGATGCGGATGTTTTAATGGATCTCATTTACTTGGAAGTTCTACTGACGGAAAGTGTTCAACATGAAGCGATGATGTGTATCGAGCGATCTAGCTGGCTTTGGATGACCCCCTACATCAGTATTTAGCTAGATGGCGTCCTTCCTTCGGATCGGATGTTAAGAAAAAGATCAAATACAAGAGCGCTAACTTTGTTCTTATTGATGGGGACCTTTATCGATTAGCCTTTTCTTCACCATTATTAAAGTGTTCGGTCCCATCCGAAGCGGAATATGCTCTTGGAAAGTTCACGAGGAATTTGCGGTGACTATATATTTGCTAAATCTTTGGTTTACAAAGTACTTGGCAAGGATACTTATGGCCTACAATTTTCAAAAAAGCTACAGATTATGTCAAGAAATGTGAAAAGTGCCAACTCAATAATCCGATCCCACATCGATGGCGGAAGAGCTATACTCGATTTTATCTCCTATACCCCGCTTATCCGGGGGTAGATATATTGGGTAGATTGCCTAAAGCTAAAGGTCGAGGTTAGCTTTATCATAGTTGCCATTGATTACATGTTAAGTGGGTAAGCGAAGCCACACCGGTTAATAACGGAGCAAGAATGTTTGAAGTTCATAAAAGAGTAAAGTAGTGTTTCGCCGGGATCCCTAGAGTATTGATATCGGACAACGGGACGCCAATTGGGATCAAAATTTGAAGCATTTTAAAGTAGTTGGGCATTCAAAGATAAGAAGACTTTGGTGGCTCATCCACGGTCAAATGGCCAAGTTGAGGTGATTGACCACGGGATGACTCATTTGAATCGGGATCAGCCTTGAGACTAGATGAAGCTAAAGGAAGATGGCGGAAGAGCTGCTTTCGTGTTGTGGGCTCTTAGGACTACACCAAGGACTACCATCTGAGGATTCACCTTTTCGATCGGCTGTAGATGCGATGCCTTAGTCCTCGTCGAAATCGGATCTCAAGTCTTGGTCGGTCGATACAAAGAAATATCTGATGACGAAGGATGAAGGCCAATTTGGATCTGCTAGAAGAAGTCGAGAGGTGGCTCTCATTTAAACTAGGCCGCTTATCAACGAAGAGTAGCTAAGCATTACAACAAACAAAGTCAAGCTTCGTAGATTCAAGTAGGAGACTTCGATCCTCGAGAAGCGAAGCTTCTACACCTCAAAACACGGGAAAATTAATGCCAAATGGGAAGGTAGTATGAAGTGATCGAAGTACAAAAAAACCGCACTTATCGTTTAAGGGCATTAGATGGTTCCAAATCAAAAACACTTGGCATCTTTGGCGGACTTGAAATACTTTCGATAAAGATCAAGTTAATTCATCCAAGTCTCGTATATTATTGTTCATTATCAATAAAAAGTCACTTTTCACTATTGATCCCGGTCCTATTTGTCCTATGGTCACTACTGTGTAAGGAGGTATGGTAGGACTTCTTTGGCCATTCGATGGCGACCCATTTGTTATTCTACCACCCCGAGTGGTGGTATTAAAGGATCTATATTGATTTTACGGTGTGGTAAATCAATGGTCACTATGGTCCCTGGTCTATTTGTCTATGGTCACTATGGTGTAAGGAGGTATGGTAGGACTTCTTTGGCCATTCGATGGCGACCCATTTGTCGTTTCTACCCCGAGTGGTGACAAAGGATCTATATTGATTTTACGGGGTGGTAAGTCGATGGTCACAATTGGTCCTTATATCTTGATCCTTATATCTTGATCCTTATATGATTGTTCCACCCCGAGTGGTAAACAAATGACCGATCTCACACTTCGGAGCGGATGAAAGTATGTGTTACTTTATTTTATTTAAGTGTTGAGTTCGATCCTTTCATTCGATTAAGTTAAATTACATCCATGAAATTCAATTCACTTCCGTCTCATACATTAACTATTATATGTCTTAACTGATTCACTGTTTAGGTTCATTTTACTGATATTGAATTATTGACAAGAAACTAACCGAAAACATAGTTCACAATTAAGGAAATTGCAGATTCATCAGGAAAATTAAAACATTCATTCGATCTATTCATTCATAAACAAAATACACCAATATAGAAACATTGACAACCTCCATATATAAATTTCAAAATGATCCCAAGAACATAAAAAGTTTAAACAGATAAATTTTTACATAAGTCAGAATGAAAGCAGGAAGAACGCCTAGGCACCACCTTCGTCTTCGGAGTTGAGCAAAGTTGGATCCAGTTGAGCAGCAGACAGTTTTTCTTTACCTCTCTCTCGGCAGTCTTCGTAACCTTCCGAATAGACTTTCATGATCTCGACGTTAAGTTCGTAGAGAATCCCTATATTACACTCAGTATCGCTTTACGAGCTCTTGGTCGAAGAGGACCCCTTCCCTCAAGCTCCTTTATTTTAAGAGCGAAGCTTGTGGCGTTTGTTCTATATGTCTCCGCCCTTCATCTGGGCCTTTGATTGAGCCTCGCTTGAGTTGAATAGCGAGGCTTCGGTTGGTCAAGAAAACTCCTCATTCTTGGCCCTCGAGAGCGAGGTTTTCTTGACAATGGCGTTGGATCGGTTAAAGTTTGTTGGCGGCCGGATCGCGGCGAACCCATCCTCTTGTGACCTTTAGTTCATCATCGAGGGCGTCTTCAAGTCCATCTTAGCTTCGATCTAAGTCTCGTTGAGGCCATCGATGACATGAAGAAGCGTCTTCTCGATCGACCCTTTCTCGAGCTAAGTCGATCTCAAGATGTTGATCTCTGTCTCATGAAATCTTCCTCGGCTTCCCCATTTATGTGCCTTGGACCTTGAAACGTCCAAAGACGACGATTAACTGCGTATGTCCAAGCAAATCTTCCGAAGTCGGTACTCAGATATCCAATTAAAAAAGAAAAGACGAAAAATAAGGAAATAATTATTTACCTTAGCGAGATAGCTCATCCCTTCATTGAGCAGATTCTCGTCGTCAGTGATCATCGAACCGATAATCGTCGGCGTTCACTTACAAAGGCCCGAAGAGGTCGAGCGGAAAGTTAGCATTGAATCCAGGCCCGCGAGTGTGGGACCCCATGGCCTCGGATGATAACCCCGACACGAAAGACCCAAGTCGTCGTTCGGCGAGGTCTCGACCTTTTCCGGGGAAGGAGGTGGTTCTTTCGGGAGGAGTAGGTTCAAAGATACACGGTCTCGGGGAGGAGATTTGTTTGGGGTGGGTTCTTGCGGAGGGTGAGATCTGAGCTTGGGTGGCTGTCAGGTGTGCGTTTCCTCTTCCTGGACAGAGTTTGGACAGCTTCATCCTGATCACCTTCTTCGGCAATCTGTATTTCTACAGGCGGTACGAAGGGGGGGATGATCGAAGATTGGGGCACCCTAAGCTCTTCGGCGGTCAAAGGCGTTATCTTACTTTTTAATTTTTTGGTTCGGAGGATGCTTCTTCGGTCAGGACGATCGAGTAGGCCTCCTCGTCGAGGGATGGATGCGGTGGTTGTCTCGACTCACAGGGGTGACGGAAGGGCTTGGAAAGGGTGTTGTTCGGTTTTTCGATTGCCTCCTCTTCGCCGAGGGCGGAGGGTCTCTTCCAAGCAGGAACCTCATCGGCTTACACGGTTCATCGGTTGAACTCAAATCTGTATGTTTTCGGATTGGTTCGACTTGGGGCGCCTTCACGCACTCGAGTTTCAACTGACTTAGAAGGCTTCCCAGACAAAAAATCTTCGAACTCTTTTATCTCTAAAGAGCTCGGTTTGATCAAAGATACTGCATAACCAAAACAACTCTGTGTTAGAATCCACATTATAAAAGCATTTTCAAAAAATTCGTATACATATAAAATAGACCGATACTTACATTTATGGTCATATAACCATGCTTGCTTCGAGAGGAGTCCGTACTTCCACTCCTCCTTGGGGAAATTGCCAAAAGTTCCATCATTTCTATTTCTCTTTCTTGAAATGTCTCCAAAGTCACAGAGATCTTCTCGTCATTGGCCCGATTCGGTAGGGAAGAGATTTGGGGCCTTTGACGTAGAACCACTTTTCATGCCCCTTGTTGCCGTCAAGGCTTGTTCACCAATGAACGCCTCTCGAACTTCTCTCCGACTTCGGAGAATGCTTCTTAATGGCCTTGAACCCTTCTCCCTAGATTGTACTATTTTGTATATTGTGAAGAAGGAGTCCGTGGAGGGCTCCACGCATGATGATTCGTGATGAAGGCCACGAAAGCCAAGATATGAATGTATGAGTTGAGATTAGTTAGGCGTAACCCCACCCCGAAACCCCAATGAAGGTTACTATGAAAATATGCAAGGGAAAGCGAACCCCTTCTCCAACAGAGTCACAGGCAGTGATCCAACCTTACGGTGGTTGGTACATCTTTTCATAGGATCTAGGACCCCAAATTGCATGGGTATCCGGGATGTGGGTATCGAGACCGAATCCTCTTTAGTTCAAACCTCTGTGACGATCGAGGAGTATTGACACGCGAGAATCGCCAAGTATTCTGTAGTATTGAGAGGGGTTTGGGATTTTTTGGGGAGGGTTCTTATCGATTTCGACCCCTTTGGGTTCGATGTCGAGGCTCTTCGTGAAAGCGGCAGTGGTAGGATTTGGTGGAAGCAGTGTGAGTGGGGTTACCATATAGGAGAGCCTTGTGCGAGAATCACAGGAAGCCATTGTTGATTAGTTCAGAAGAAATGAGAAAGTTGAGAAAGTCGGAGAGTTCGGAAAGGCTCGAAATTCAAATGGGGGTGTAAAGCTGTCAAGATTGGTAAAGTTACCTTTTATCTTGTGATTTACCACGGTGTTCAAGGCCGACTCATTAAATGTTAGTAATGATTTGGAATTTGAATAGGAAGGGTCAGGATTAGGGTTCATGTATCTATTTGATAGGACTTTTTCCGATTTGGGCCTCCATTCTCTTCTCCTTTCATTTCGTGAACAAATGATTGGGTACACTTCAATTATCTCTTACTATGGACCTTTAGTAAACTATCTTGGGCTATTCATAGTTTTCTACTAAACATTACATTTAACAAAAAACTAGGGGACAATGTTGGGTCGTGATATTTCTATCTATTGGTAGGGTACATTGGGCCTTTATTTTTAATCGATTAAAGTCACCGGCCGATCACCATATTATATCCGTTTTTAATCTTTAAGGTCGAATCAGGTCCAATTGGATCGACCCATTAGATATTTTAATATCATTACTTTGACTTGTGATGATGAAAAAGCATGACGGTTGACGAGGCTCTGCCACGCATTAATGTGGATGGGATCATAGCCAATAGCCGGTGAAAACAAAGGGCCAAAAGCGATAGATAAATCTTATACGATCAGAACCCATCGGATCGGAGGGGTGTCGGTATTAGTGGGTGGCACAATAATCCAAGCAAAGATAGTATAACCAAAGAAGGAAGCCATAAATGCAGAAGTGCGTTCTCATACATATTGATTTTTCATATTCTCCCACATACATCGACCGAGAATTATTCTCTCTCTTGACACTTCAGACAAATACATTCCTCCATTGTTAACCTTGTGAACACATACTAAATTCACGCTTTGAAGCTATCCCCGATTTGGACCCGCCGTCAAGCTTGTGGTGTTTACAAGTGTTTATGTAAGGAGATCGGGACGTCTTACGTGATTGGGACGTGGCAGAAGATCCTGGCGTTAACAAACATAATATATATTCATCACTAAAAAGTAAAGTTTCACCATTACAAAACATATTTTTACTAAAACAAAGATAATGTAGTAATATAATTTGCTTTGACAAAGACAACAACCAGAGATTATGAATACAAGTACAAGCACTTGAGGGGTTACTCAACCAGGGATTAAATTTGTGGTGTATATCTGAATATACAAAAACTAAGCATAAAGACACATTGTGCATAGAGATAATCATCAAATCATATAAAGAATTTCTAATATTCATAGACATAAAATAGTATAATGTGTATACACACACAAAGGTCCAAAACTATCAGATTTTATTTTTTTTTTGCTAAATAAAAATGTAATTAAAAAAAAAGGAGTCCAATTTAGCAAATATCATCCCCCAGTGGCCAGTTTTCAGCTCTAAATTTGGATTTGGATAATCGAATTTGTCTTTGTTCAAAGGTCCAATTTACAGTAACTAGTACACTAACTCACAAGTAACAAACATAAGAAATAACAATGACCAAGTTCTGACAAAACCCAAATCAGAAAATCTAAAACGAAACCAAAATTTCCGGTTAACATCCAAATCTCGAAATTACCAAAGTAAAATTTTTCAATAATCATAAAGATGTTAGAAATTAACATTCTATTACCAAATTACAACTACCCACATTAAGTTCTGACAAATCCGGAAATCCCAACTTAGAAAATCTAAAACGAAACATATATAATAGATTGCTTATAAACAAAAAAATGCTTACCAATTGCTTAGAAATTAACATTCTTTTACCAATGTTTAAATGTTTATAAACAAAAAACGTAGATTTGCTTACTTTCTTGTCGAAGGAATCAAAGATTGAAGTGATTGGAAAAGACAGAAAAAGTGCTCGTGAATCCTGGCTTCGTTCTGTCTCTCAGTCTATAGAGGATCTGGTGAAGAAATATAGTGATGGAATTAGGAACGTGAGTCGTGAGGTGAGACCGTGAGGTAAGGCCGTGAGGGAGCTGGAGTAGAGGAGGAGAAGGGGCGGATGTTAGGAACTTTAGCCACTTGGGGCAAACTGGGGGGTCTGGCCCCCTCTTTCGCGGAGGCTTGGCCCCCTCAAGTCTCTACTTGGCTTCGTCTCTGGATGGTATCAAATATAATACAACATTCCATCTGGAAAAAAAGGTAAAGTAGAACATTTTTCCCTCATAGTTTTGACCATTTTAGTATAAATATCCAATTCGCCTTATTTAATGAAATGTTCTTGCAAAGCCATGATAATCAAATCGATTAACTAAATAGCTCAAATGTTTGATTAATCCGTTAATCATGTAGATATTGTATGAAGTACGATAAAGCAGACGCAAGAACACATGTATAAAAGTTATGATATTATTCCATAAATATAATAGGACATATATAAAAATCTGTGATATGTGCGTATGTATATATTGAGTTGAGTGATTGCGATGAGCGAATGCAAGTTAATTTAAGGTGTGAATTGTACCAAGATACGAGATGAACCCAGTCGGAAGATGTCGAGAGACGATGTTGGGTCGTCGGAGTTCAAGCAGGCGAAATCTGGAGATGATTTAACTCAGCTGCAACTAAGCGTGAAAGGAACGAAAATGGATGAGAGAGAGTTCACTAGCTGGAATATAGTACACTCGATAACTGTGAAGGAGACCGGAGTTGTATTGATTTTTGTCTCAATATCATACATTGCCCTCCATAAGTCCTTCATGGAGCACGCACCATAATCTGGGAATTGCGGATTCGATGAATCTTAATATTTGATGATCAGCGAATTGGTAATCAACTTGCGCACATAAACAAGTAAATTAGTTTATATATTGCTATAAAATCAATAAGATTGATTACATACACGTATTATTGATACATTTGTAAAAAACGCCTGAAAATATCTTTAATCTAATAAGTTCCCAGAGAATTTGTAATCAAGTCTAGTACAGAATACGCAGCGGGTATCTTACCCGCTTTATAAATGGCGAACCACAATAACTGAATACTTCTTGGCTTAAATATTCTTACTTTGCACTTCTAAAAAGACAGCAATCAATACTTGATTGGTTGATTTGGTGGATAGGCTTTGTGTATCAGAGATCTTGTTTTGATCGTCCAGTTACGAAGATAAAAACAAGATCTCTAATACACAAAGTCGTTACACCAAATCAAGTATTGACATCTAGCTATTTTGCTTATTCAGGATTGCGAAGGAAGAATATTTTTAGCCAATGACTAATCAGTTATTATGGTTCGCCATTGATAAATATACTACCTGCATATTCAGTATCAGACTCAATTGCAGAATTCCCTAAAAACGTATTAGAACATTTTAGATATAATTTCCAGACCTTCCCAAATGCATCAATAGTAAGTGTATTCTTGTAATCAATCTTATTGATTTTATGGCAATATATAAAGTTATAAACTAATTTACTTGTTTATGTTGCGCATGTCGATTAGCAATTCAATGATCATCGGATATTGGGATTCATTGAATCCGCATTTCCCAGATTATAGTGCGTGCTCCATGAATGACTTATGAGGGCAATGTGTAATATTAAGATAGGGACCAATACAACTACGACCTCCTTCACGGCTATCAATTGTCTATAGAGTGTCAGAGATATCCTGTCGTATATTTAACCTTAAAAAATATCCAGCATAGCAGGAAGGCATGGAGACTCCCACTACCCATCTCCATTACCCATTGCAGAAAAAGATATCCATCTAATGGATAGATAGTGCATGCCACAGAAGCATACATACTGCAACATTTGGTAGTTGGTCCTTTCTCTTGTGCTTGGTTTTATCAATTATGTCCATACATACATAACTTCTATATTGACCCTGAAATGAGAGGCAGAGAGGGTCACTTGACCTATTAAAATTTTATTGCTGCAAATTGTACATATTCAAACTTCATCTGTTCCAGAATTCGTGATGACAAAAGGTTATATAGTATATATGTTTGTGTGATAAACAAATTAAATTCAAGAAATGGAATTATCAAAAGTCAAATGCAACTCAATATGAGAATGAGGTAGTATTAATGAGATGAGATCATATCAACCATTTGTCAGCCAATAAAGATTAAATTAAAGACAATATTAGCACAATCACCAAACATACCAAAACTACTAATTATTAATTCTCTTAGCATGTCCCTAAAACACATATCAAATGTAACTCCTAGTAATTTCTCAATTCATTACAATTTCAAACACAAGTTCTAAAATTCAAAAACAAAACAAATTTGGAGAGACTTTTCAGAAATAATGTGATATCATGGGTTATGCCTTGCATAAAAAGTACCAGGGCAGTCTAAAGTAAAATGACTGCACAGCACAAGTCCAAACAAATTTCAGTAAAAGGCAACCCAAGAAACCTCTCAACTGCTTTACATGCTCATATTTATACAGTATACACTTTAATTCTAAATATTATAGGCCACACAATCTAAGCCAATTACACCTTTCCAAGACAAATCTGACCACTAGAAAACACATTTCCTTAAAAAATTAAACAAAATCAATAGGGAATCCAACTATTATTATACAGTCGATGTAATAATGTCCACCTACATCTAAAGGAAAGTCATAGTCCCTCACATATATGTATTTCATGAAGTACAAACTAGGACACGTTTTAGGTATTTTTTTTCAAATTTCTTTAGTAGTAAATTAAAGGCTAAAATTTGTAACTGGGAAAAAATATGTGCAATTGTGTCCTAAGCAACACAATTCTCCCAGATAACTTATAAGAGTCTATATAGTTATCCTTATTGGTAAAGACTCTGGACAAATGGCTTAGATCACAAGAGGATATACAATTACACGAATAAGAGACAAGGTACCAATATTCAATAATAATCTTCCAATTGCATCTAACATAAGTTAGATACCAAACAAAAAACCAAAATAAACGAGAAAATCAAATAAAAATATTGTATGCAGAAACAGTAATTTCATTCAAGCAACTAAATCATTCAAATTCATATTTTTCAGAAGAGACTTTGATATATCTCAATTCTAATAAACTCAAAAACGAAAAAGTAGCAGATTATGAGTGAAAGAGGAGGAAGAAGAACTACCCGGATTCACCGGAAAGGAATCAATCACATAAACAAATTTGGGGGGAAAATATAGGGTACATGATTTGGGATCTTACCAGAGATTTCAACCGAAAGAAGCACATCCGAAAATTGATGGCAGACAAGAGAACCACAACGGCGGAGCAAGCATGAAAGAACTCGGCAGAGCGAAGAGAGAGAAAAATGATATTTTCAAAACCTAAAAAATACGCAATTGCGATGGAGGGAGTAGTTTTAATTACTTCTACGCTGATCATGATATTGCTAAACTTGGTTTGTTGGCTGCTATATATGTTGATAATCAATGCTTAAGATCACCTTAATGATAATGCATCCAATGAATAATTCCTACACTATTATTCCTAAAGATGAAAATTGCTACCAGTTATGCGTATTAGTTGTACAAAAAGAGTACTTGAGTTCGTATTAGATAACAAAGGTAGGAAGCAAATTTCCTACCGGTAGCGAACTTCTTTTTCTCCTCCCTAAGTGAACACCTCTACTAGCGGAAGCTAGTTTCGTACCAGATCTAGATCGTCTCTCTTCAATGCCTTTGTTGCCAGTACGCTCAAGTCAACTGACTTCGCAACCTTGACGTCAAAGTCCTTTTCAATCTTTTTTTAAACAAAGGGAATGTTCTTGCCGACAATGAGCACCTAAGGATTGGTGAAGAGATCATATATGGATTTAGGGGTGGAACCTGTTGATGTAGTAGGATGGCGGCGCAGCAAGGCGGTGATGAGAATTTGTTGATTTGGGACTTCTAGGTTTGTGCACATTTCTGATTATGGGGTTTTGATTTGGTTTTTTGATTTTTGGGGATTTGTTGATTCGATCTATGGTGAAATTATGATTGATTTTTTGATGTTAATGGTAGAATTCGGTAAAGTGGTGGATTCTGACGAGATTTTTTAATCCAAATTAGAGAGGAAGATAATGACTTTAAGGGGTGTTTGACTGCATCTTAATCTTAATGCATCTTAAGAGTCCACCTCTTAATACCTTTTAAGAGCTCATATATTTGTATTAAGAGCTCCTCTGAATAGTTAAGATATAAATACGAGTCTAAAGTATTCAGAGAACCTTTTAATATAAAAATGTGGGTTGTTGAGATGCATTAAGAGGTGGGCTATTAAGATGCAATCAAACACTACCTAATAGGGTCTGCTCGGGAATGACTTATTTTAAAATGACTTATAAGTTAAAATCTAAATTGACTTATAAGTTGGTTTAAGTTGTGACTTATAAGTAAAAACGTTCGGCTGATAATGACTTATAAGTCACAAATTAATTTAAAACAAGTTATGAAGGTGTTCGGCTAATAATTACTTATAAGATAAAATAAAATGTAAAGATTATTAAAAAGGACATTATAAAAAAATATATTGATTTAATATCATATCGAAGGTTATTTTTGGTAAACAACTTATTGATAAATAGTTTATTATTGGTAAACAACTTAATATTTAAACAACTAATTATTTAAACAGGTAAATAACTTATTATTTAAACAACTTATTATTGGTAAACAACTTATTAATAGTTAAGACTTGAAACTATACTGAGACCAAGTAGTCACAATAAACTTCTTTTAGTCAAACAACCAAGAATCTTACCCAAAATTTAAGGCCTGCCTATAAATTCGACCAAGAAAAAATATAACAAGTGATAAAATACTTGTTTTTAAGTCATTGAAAACTTCCAAGTAATGAAACATAATGAGTTGTTTATTAGACCCCTTTGAATCAAAATGACCGCGGTCAATTTTTGTTCAAACATCATGATGCAAAAATCTAAATTCAAAGTGGTTAGTAGTATTTGAGAAACTGAAAGCCATATAAAGTCATTGACTAACATTAAACAAATGCTAGGAAGTCTAAACCCCAACACAAAATATGATGCCTAATTAAATGTCATTTTATTAAAGCATAAAGAAGAAAAGTACTTGGCTCTCAAACTTCAACAAAATCTGGATCCAGCAAAATTGGCAGTAGATAGGAAGTCTAAAATTCAACAAAATCTGGATCCAGCAAAATTGGCAGTAGATAGGAAGTCTAAAATGCATCTGTTATTGTAAACCACGTCCAAACAATCATGCGAGCGACAGTTAGTATAAAGTAACACATTCATTCTAATTTTAAATAAAATATAAAAGCACATGCCCTTGACATCGACTCAGTGAAAGAACCACATTATGAACCATGGTAGAGCACAATACAAAACATAAAGTTATTTTGATTTCAGTTTGACAAACATCGGTTTTCCAGAGCTACAACCTTTTCCCTTAATTTCTTTTGATATTTCCTAACAAGAAGATATTATAAGAAGGAAAGGGAAACAATTGCTAGATGAATGAACTTTAGAATTCAGTAATAGGAGGAGAATGTAAACTAGCAAAATACCTCTCTTGACACTATACCTCGGCTATCAAAGGATCCTTTATATCAGCAACAACCGAGTAATTTACGCATTCTCTATCTCTACAAGGATGAAAAGTCAAAACAAACTAGCAAATGATTGTTGGCTTCCATTATAAACAAACCACAATTGCATTCATTCACAAATCATGACAAACCAGAATTACATCTTATCCAAAATATTGAAGAAGTCCCTATTTAGTGGTACATCTCACATACTAATTTCAACTGCTAAAAACAGTTTCCATTCAGAAAAGTAATATAAAAAATTTCCCTTTACCTATGTTGTTAGCTTCAAATTTTTATTGTTTAGTTTAGCATTTGTAATATGTACTTCGGGCAATTAAATAGCACACACTTTGACACTTATGGCTTTTATTGAAGTACACCAGCCTATATATGATCTAGAAAGTTTCGGCAGTTCCTATCAACATGGACCCGCTTAAAATTGATATTTGAGTTTGATTTGAACTGTTCAATGTTGGCTAACAAATTACCTCAGTGAATCAAAAGGCATTTTGATTTAATACACAGTTACTCCAGCCAGAATTTGACCAAGCTTTTAAGACTTTGATTACCAGGTCATTTAATCCCTTGATTTCTGTTTTATCGGACTTTTGCATAATTTGAATCATTATACATAGTAGATATATACAAATGTATAAAATAATATAATCATACTGCCCCGTAGCTGGTTACGAGCTTTAACATTTTCAACAAATCTTGTTTCAACAGAGTTGCTGAAAATTACTAAAAATAAAAATTAAGCTGCTCACATATTCCTAATTAAGCACAACCAAGTATACAACAATTCATTCAATCAATCAAACATTTGAACCACGTAAATTAACAACAAACGGAATTGAATCGAAACCAACATGCTCTGAAACTACAGTCAAAATTATAGAGGTAGAGAAGAAGAAAAATCACATGCCAAATATTCAAACATAACATAATACACGTATATACGTATCAAATATTTGGTCTACGGTTTGGTACCAAACAACAATCGAAGGAGTAGCTGTTGAAGGAGTCGAAGGAGGGAGAAACCAAGAAATTGACGGATTCGAGCGCAGATAGAGGCAGAGCAGAGCAGATCGAATTAGAGAGCCGTTGCCAAAAAATGTTTACATCAGAAGAAATAAGGCTTTTTAGGTTGGAGGATAGAGATGTAATTTACCAATATAGAGGATAAAATAGTCATTATATTTGATCAAAATAACTTATTAATAATGACTTATAAGTCATTTTATTTTAAGTTACAAATTATTACTTATTATTTTTGACTTATGAGTCATTTTGGAACACTCAAACAGTAAAAAGCTCCTTATAAGGGAGTGTTTGATAAAAATTGAATGAATCTGAATCTGAATCTGAATGAGCTGAATCTGAATCTGAATCTGAATGAGCTGAATCTGAATGAAAAAAACTGTTTGATAACGGACATATCTTAAAGATCTGAATGACATATTTTTAATATTTTACTCCTCTGAAAAAATTCAAAGTTGTTGTAAATTTATTTAATATTACATAATATAATAGTTAATATTTTTTTATTTTTTTTATTATTATTTTTAATTTTTTTTATTTCATTCAACCAACCATTCAGCCATTCAAACCAAAAATTCGGACTTAACCATTCAGCCAACGCATCTGACCGATTCAACCATTCAAACGATTTTTTTTTCAAAACAAACGCACTTAATGATTCAACCACTTACCGATTCAGCCATTCAAACCCATTAAGTTGTAAACAAACAGCCCCTAGTCAAACTCACTTATAAGGAACTCCTAAACAGGCTCTTACTCTAAGTCTATTTGGGAACTATTTATTTTAAATCTTATAGATTACAATACAAGTTGACTTATAAGTTATTTTAAATTAAATTATTTTAAATTATGACTTATAAATAAAAATATTCAGCATTAATTTGATTTAGGCTTAAATATGATTTACTACCCTAAAATATAGGTCATATTCCACTTCGGTGATCCATCTTTTAATTTTGTCAATTAGATGATTGAACTATTAATTTTTTTGATTTCATTCAATTGGGTCTGCCACGTCAGAAATTGCTGACGTGGCATCCTAATAGGCTAAATGAGTGCTTATGTGTAAAAAAATATATATTTTTTTAATAAGATCAAAGGACAAAAAGGTAAAATAACAAATAAAACAACTAAAAATTACACAAATAATATAAATTAGTTGTATAATTATTTATTTATAATTATATAAATAATATAAATTATTTATATAATTTGTGACGCCCCCAAAATTAGGTATACATCACCCATCTTGGGTCGTCAGATACATAGTACAAAATTCAAATACAACTTACTAATACAACTGTTGTGTACAATACGACAAAACATAATTGTGAGTTTGAATACAATTATTGTCTACTAGAGATTATACAAACTCAAAAGGAGTCCTCATTATAATTATTAACACACTATTTCACAGAATAGTGAGGGCTACTAATGCTATCCTCTTTGTAAGACCCCAAATTATTAATAATTGAAATTTAATTTTCTCTATTTATCATTTTAAAATAGTAAGTGTTTATTTGATTAATGTGGTTAGTTATGGGTAAAACGCGCGAATATTTTAAAATAAGCAAGTGGTTATAAAATACTCATTGTTGTCGGAGAATATTCGTTTGGTCGTGGAATAATTCTTCATTGTCGGAGAATATTTATGCAATGTAGCGAGCCTTGTGGGACCCATAACGAAAGCAATTAGATGAAGAAAACGACAAATATAAGTTGTTTATAAATAACGACGTAGTTATTCACAGATTATCTTGTTGGAATGCGGTGGTTAAAATACACTAATCTGCGTTGTTGAGCAAGAAGGCACGCAGTATTGCACCAATTATTGATTCTTACGTAAGAAGGCTTTACTCAATAATTGTTTTGATAATTCTTATCGCTCGAAGATTTTATTTTATTGATTCAATAATTCTTTGCATTGATATTTTATATTCGTTGTTTCAATAAATTGTCATTACACAGTATTTTCCATTATCAGAGCAATAATTCATATTATCTAAATAATATTATTGGATAGCATTATTGGCAATGTCTAGAAAGTTACATCTAAGGAGAGGTTTGGTCCTAATCTAATTGCCAAGGTAAGGAGAGATCCTTATTGGAAAGCCCCCTCTTTCCAGGAGCGGCACGGTTGCCAAGATCTTGTGATTCTGTAATATTATTTGTGAATAATTAATTATTGATTCATATGATGAGGAAAATATTGATTTTATGTAGATATAGATGGAGAAATTTTTTAATATGACAATTGTTGAAAATTAAAATTTTATCTTTTTCTGATAAAATAATTCATTTAAATATATTATTATATTTTAATAATATAATAATGATGATATTTTTACGATGAATGTGGGATATATGAGTATATGTGGAGGAGGAGTATTTTTGTTACCAAAAATATTTAAAGCATGTTTTATGTGTTTCGGTGGACCCCATTTTAATTAGAAATTTGATTATAACTTTTGTAAAATCGCTTGTTTATGGATTTTGGTCAATTTCTATTTGGAATTTGAAAAAACTTTCTTTTGCAAAGTTGTAGAGAATTGAATTTCCTATAAAAATTCGCAAGATTCGAATTTTCTGATAAAAGGGCTATTTATTATGAATTATTGAAGTTCTAAAGATCCGAAATAATTAATTTTTGAAGTTTAAAATATTTTTAATATGAAAAACGTTTTTGGTGATTTGAGTGTGGTTCTTGCATGTGTTTTAATAAATTTGAATTGATTCTTGGTGCGTAGGAAGTTGTGGAAATAATAATAATATTATTAAATTAAATTTTCTACTTTGGTGTTCTAAGCATTTTCCTATAAATAGGGTGCTTAGGTTAGAATTGAAAATCACACCAGAAACTGAAGTTTTCTCTCTATATTATCGCGTATTCTTGTGAGTATTTTGAGTATACTTTGAGTATTGCTATATACGGTCAAGTCAAGTCATAGCTTTATATCAGGTGTTTCATTTAGAAGTCTTGTCTTTCGAGGTAAGGGATGTTATTTTATTTGAAAATGATATTATTTCTTCAATATCATTATGCCGAAATATTGATTGGAAATTTTCATCAAATTTGGAACTTTTTCATATCGGGGTTCTTATTCATGAGTTCTTATTCATGAAGAGTTCTTATTCACGAGTTACTATTTATGAGTTCTTATTCACTTAGTACTATTCACGAAGCGTGATGATGATATTTTTGTGAAATTTCTATCTTTTGGTGTTGAGATTACTTATTCACGATATCGTCACTATTCACGATAATCGATAATTATTCACGAATCTGTTAAGACTATTCAATAGAAAAATGAAATTTCTTCTTTATCCAAAATATCTACTATGGACACTAAGCTTTGATTGTATCCATGTTTTGATCATTCTTGAATTTTACTCCACTCACGATTACTTATGAAGTATTTTTGAACTTGGATTGTTTAAAATACGAATCCTTAATATTTGTTCTTTTGTTTTCTTTGGATTCGCTTCCTTTAAAATATTTTTCATCATCCTCGGTCCTAAATGATGATATTACTAAATATCTTTGGCCTGTAGTGCAAAGATGAATGATTTCTTGATGAATATCTTTGGGCCGTAGTGCAAAGATGAACAAGTGTTGAGATGAACATGACCGACTGATTAATATCTTTGGCCCGTAGTGCAAAAATGAACAGGTGTTTAGATGAACATGACCAACTGATCAATATCTTTGGCCTGTAGTGCAAAAATGATTCCAGATATATATTGATTGATGTTACAGGGATAAAATATTGAGGATGAACTTTTAAATTCATATATAGAAGATAGTAGTTTGCATTCTCTACTTAACTCTTCTAATGAATTGTTGTTTCCACATGCAATTTGTTGATTTAAAACCGGTTGTCTATTGTATTCTATTAGATTTTTCCCGTTGAAGACTAACGATAATTTGTTGTATATTATCTTAGTTATAATATTCTTTCTTGGGCTAGTTGAGCTCACCCTTTTCTTTTTTGTTCCATTTTTTCTTCTCGGGGAGGCGAGAATGTGGAAAGTCTTAGTCGGGGTATGGAATGAAGGTTTAGAGAGAGTTGTTTAGTAGTCCTCACCATTTTTTTAAAATAATGTGTCAATAATTATGATGGGAATTTATTTGCGTGTGGATATTGTCTAGATGGCAATATCTGTATTTAAACTCACAGTTTATATGTTGTAATAATAAAGTTATAGTTATTTCTGTACCATGTATTTGGCGACTCATAATGGGTTAGATGGAATTGACCTATTTTGGGGGCGTCACACTCTTGACAAATCACTCCGGTTCCCGACTAGTCCTCGCTATGTTCTCATTTTTCAAGAGAACGGTGAAAGAAAAGGTGAGCTCAACTAGCCTAGTAAGAAATATTATGACTAAGATAATGCGTAATAAATTATCGTTAGCCTTCAACAAATGTTAAACCGATAAAATATAACAACATCAAGTTTAAGCTGCAATGAACAAGCAATCCATTAAAAAGAGTCAAGTAGAGAATAAAATCTACTATCTTTTATGATTTAAAAGGTTTTTTCATGACTTTTATCATTTGGGACTCAAATTTTAATAAATAATCCACATCATCGAATCACCCCCGTGACTACTGGCCAAGGATATTCTTTAAGTATCACGACCACAAATTATCCATGCACTACACCATGCAAGGACATTCGTGTATTCATCAATGGTTATGATCATGCCAACAATCGTCCATCAATGCACTACGGACCAATGATAACTTTTACCACATCATTTGTAAATTTACGGTCATGATTACATAATCAATAATTCTGGTCATAATCATACCAAGTCCATCTATGCTTCTGAAGCCACGGATGACTTTCAACATAATATAAACATGAGGATGATGACAATGATATAAGAATTCAATAAAACAAGTTCAAGAATTAATTTATCCAGAACTAATAATGTCCAAATTGTCAACACGATCATCGCTTTGTAGAGTAAAATTTAAGAATGGTCGGAAGAATATTTTCATGAAAAGATCTTTGGATGAAGCTTAAATATCAAGGATATTCTACTAATTTCATGGAGTATAGAAGTCAAAACTTTAACCAACCTGAGTATAATAAAGAATGGAATAATAAAAGAAATCACCACGCATGCGGTGCCAGATATATAAAAGTTATTCCAACAGAATAATAATAACGGAACCGAGTCAGCAAATTTTACAATCAACGGGATGTTCCAACAAAATAATAAAGAGCGGAACCAGTCGGTGTAAAACACATGATGTGATGTTCCAACAAAATAATAATAAAGGCGGAACTAGGTCGGTGTAAAACACGCTTGACAGGATGTTCCAATGAATAATAATAAAGACGGAACCAGGTAGAAGAATGTCACCAAGTATAGGTAAACTCAGCGTATCTGAGTTATTCCAATGTAATAATAAGCAATGGAATAACAAAAGTTCTCTTCATGAATAAGAAAGAATAACACCCCTTACATTAGTAGGAAATTGAATACTGCAGTAGTGTAGTAATAGAATACTCTTCTTCTTTCTCTCTTATTCTCTCTATACTTTCTCTCTCTATAGCTTGAATGAATTCGTGAAAATAATGAAGCACTATGCCTCTATTTATAGAAGATTTCTAGCTTAGCACTTGAAATGTGAAAAGAAAAGTGGTTTGGCGCCCTGTAATGTGAAACACCAAGTGGTTTGGCGCTTTGTAATGTGAAACGACAATTGGTTCGGACTTTTATGTAATATGAAACGGCAAGTGGTTTGACGTCTGGTAAAGGTAATTACTATTGACGAAGGTAATTACTATTGACGAAGGTAATTACTATTGACGAAGAGACTCTTAGATGACATATGGGCCCCCCCATAAAATAACCAAACTTACCACAAACATATCATAATAGACTCTTTATATACATTAAGGATTGAATAAATATTACCACAAATAATTTTATTTTTAATCAACATATATTTAATCTTTCAACAATTATTAATCATTTATAACTTGTCGTCTCAATTATTGATTTAATAATATAACATATTATACAGATGATATTGTGACAATAATTGTATCAATAATATAAGAGATATGATGCAACAATTATTGTAGTAATAATTGAGTATAAATGGTGTGACTTCTCACGTAAAGATCAATAATCAATCTTGTGTGCTACTATGCAACCACGCCAGACATCGTACTTTTAATTACGGGTAGTTCAACGCTTTTAACAGTAACACCTCCACCGTTATTTTCATAAATTATTTTTGTCGTTTTTCAATTCAATAATAATTCTGGCTTTGTGGGGTCCACCAATGATTGTCTTGAGTCATTTACGAATATTTCCCGACAAAAAGAATATTTCCCGACCAAACGAATATTTTATAACAACTTACTTACTTTGCAAAATTTATAAATACTACCCACAACTATAACATTATATCAAATTTACTTCATAATATTCAAAAATAATATTTATAGAAAATTCATCTTTATTTATAAAAGTTGGGGTCTTACAACCTCCCCTTCTTATGAAATTTCGCCCTCGAAATTAGGGTACGTACTTGGTATGTCGAAGAGGTAAGGATACCTTGATTTCATTTCAGATTCTAACTCCCAAGTCATTTCCTCAACATCGTGGTTTCTCCACAAAACTTTGACTTGTGGTATAACCTTGGAGCGTAGAATATGTTCCTTCTTATCCAAAATTTGAACAGAAACCTCTTCATACGTCAAATCTTCAGCTATTTCGTCCGGTTCTAACTCAATAATGTGGTTCGGGTCTTTCACATATTTACGTAACATGGATATGTGAAAAACGTTATGAACACGAGATATACTTAGCGGTAAAAGCGAGTCTATAGGCCACGATTCCTACTCGATCGAGGATTAAAATGGGTAGATGAATCGAGGATTGAGTTTTTTCTCTTTCCAAATCTCGTAACTCCTTTCCATGGAGCAACACGCAACAACAACATGATCTCCTATATCAAATTCCACGTCCTTTCGATGAAGATCAAGATAACTCTTTTGTCGATCTTGTGAGGTTTTTATACGTTGTCGGATCGTTTGAATCTTTTCCAGTAGTCACACGTACCAACTCCGGTCCCAACAACGTTGCTTCACCCACCTCATCCCAAAGATCTTTGGAGAAGCGACACTTTTTTCCATACAACGCTTGAATGGAGCCATGCCAATACTTGCTTGATAAGCTGTTGTTGTAGGAAAACTCCACCAATGGTAAGATTTGTCCCAACTTCCCTTGAAATCAAGGACACGAGTCTTAATAGATCTTCAAGAGTTTGAATAGTCCTCTCCGACCGTCCGTCAAAATCGAGGATGATATGCCGAAGCTAAATCGTAAGTCTGCGTGCCCATAGCTTTTTGCAAACTAACCCAAAATCGTGAAGTGAATCTTGGGTTTCGATCGGAAACTATGGATACCAAAGATACCATGCGGATCTTACAATCTCGTTTATACATATACGAGCAAGATGTTCAAGTGTATAAGTTTCTCGTGTCGTATAGAAGAAATGAGCAGACTTGGTCAATCTATCAACAATGACCCAAATCACATCTATGCCTTGAGAAACCTTAGGAAGACCCAGAACGAAATTCATGGTAATGTGCTCCCACTTCCATTCGGAATTTCAAGTGGTTGCAATGGACCTTTTGGTACTTGATGCTCCGCTTTAACTCGTTGACAAGTTAGACATCTTGAGATAAACAACGTTATCTCTCTCTTCATATTGCTCCACCAAAATGTATGGCCGAATATCATGATACATTTTGGTACTCCCTGAGATGGATTGTAAAGCGGTGTGTTGTGCGCCTCCATCATGATTTTATTTTTAAATCGTGGTCGTTAGGAACACAAAGTGCGGAGTTGACTCAAGTATTCCTTCTTCATCGATTCTTACTCCTAAGATAAAGACCTTTCGCAGACTTTCTTCCTCCTCATGCACGCATCACTCAAGTTTGTAACTCGAAAGCAACTTTAACTTTATCGATTAAAGTCGATTCTTACTCAGATATTCGCCATCATCACATGGGTCCCCTGAGTCTTTAACTCTATCTCCATCCTTTGCAAGTCACACAAAATGGGCCTCTGCGTTGACAATATCGCACGTGCTTGCGTGATATGATCTTCTACTCAACGCGCTACCTACCACGTTCGCTTTTCCAGGATGGTATTGGATGGTATGATCATAATCTTTCAACAGTTCAAGCCAACGTCGTTGTCGTATGTTGAGTTCCTTTTGAGTAAAGAAATATTTGAGGCTTTTATGATCCATAAAGATCTCCACCTTCTCCCCATACAAGTAATGCCTCCAAATTTTAAGTGCAAAGACAACAGCTGCCAACTCTAGATCATGAGTAGGATAATTCCTCTCATATTCTTTGAGTTATCTTGAGGCATAGGCTATGACTTTCCCATGTTGCATGAGAACACATCCCAACCCTTTGCCCGAAGCATCACTATAGATGACAAATCCTCCGAGAGCGGATGGTATTGTCGAGCAGTCTTTGAAATGAGTCTCTCTGAGTTCTTGAAAACTCTTCTCACATTCTTCGCTCCAACCGAACTTTGTATCTTTCCGAGTCAGCTGAGTTAATGGAATAGCAATTCGAGAAAATCCTTCCACGAATCTCCGATAATAACCAGTTAAGCCGAGAAAGCTACGTACTTCGGTCACTGATTTAGGTTGCTCCCAGCTTTGAATTGCTTCAATCTTTGCTGGGTCAACAAATATTCCATGACTTGATACCACGTGCCCAAAGAATGCTACTTCCTCAAGCCAGAATTCACATTTCTTCAACTTGGCATAAAACTTGTATTCACGAAGCTTTTGGAGTGTCAGCCTCAAGTGTTGCTCGTGATCTTCACTACTTTTGGAATAAATAAGGATGTCATCAATAAAGACGACCACAAAGTGATCCAAATATTCCTTGAATACTCGGTTCATCATATCCATGAAGGCGGCAAAGAGAGCATTAGTCAATCCAAAGGACATGACTAGGAATTCATAATGCCGTCTGCAGGAGTTTAAAGCCGTCTTTGGAATGTCATCGGTTCTAATCTTCAATTGGTGATATCCGGAACGAAGATCAATCTTTGAAAAGAATTTGGCTCCTTGCAACTGGTCAAACAGGTCATCAATACGTGGCAATGGATACCTATTTTTGATGGTGACATGATTCAACTCCCGATAATCAATACAAAGTCGCATACTCCCATCTTTCTTCTTCACGAATAAAACAGAGCACCCCAAGGAGAAGTACTAGGACGAATAAAGCCGATGTCTAACAATTCCTGCGGTTGGGTCTTTAACTCCACGAAGTTCAATAGAGCCATTCGATATGGGGCTTTGAAATGGGTTTTTATCTGGGTTCAAGGTCGATACAAAATTCAATTTCACGCCTGTCGGGGTAGGCCAGAAGTTCTTTCTGGGAATACGTCAGAAATTTATTAACAATAGAAATATCGCTCAAAACCGGCGTATTTTTGTTTAAATCGTGACATGAGCTAAGAAAGCTTGACATCCGCTTTTTCAATAAGCGAATAGCTTTATGGCTTGAGATGACCGTGATTGATTTTAATGGTTTGGTCGTTTGAATTCGCATAATTGGTTGATTAGGAATATGAAAGCTAACAATCTTACGGAAACAATCAATTTTTTCATGATGAGTAGTTAACCAATCAATCCCTAGAATCACGTCAAATGCAAGTATTTTCAATGAAATAAGATCTACAGGTAGTGTGAGGGTACCGATTTGAACCAAACAAGACTTATAAATAGTGGATGTAATGAATGTTTCTCCCAACGGAGTTTCCACAGATAAGTCAAAGTCTAATTTCTCCGGAGTCAAATTTAATCGATGAGCGCAAGTAGGAGAAATAAAAGAATGGGTAGAACCGGTATCAAATAAAGTATAGATTTCGTTAGAGTTTATGAAAAGCTTACCCGTGATGACCTCATTCGGGTTCTTTGCTTTTTGGGAGGTTACAACAAACGCTTTCCCTTGCACTACCAGTTTTGACTTTTTTGGGACGGCCTTTGGGGCCTCCATCCTAGCTGAATTTGTCTTCGGTGAACGACAAAATTGGGCTAAGTGACCTTCTCTTCCACAATTATAACATACTTTGACGGACATCGCTAGCTTTGGGTGATGTGCGCTCCTCCGCATTTGAAACAAATGATAGATGGTCGTTTCTTCCTTCCTTAATGACAGTCTTTGGTCTTGACGTCTTTCCATCATTGTTGAATCTCCTTCTTGAAATGTCCATTCTTATTGTTTTGGCCTCGATTACCACCTAAGTGGTTACCATTTCGGCCCGTTGATTCCTCCACGCTTGTTGTCACCGCTTCGATGATCGCTTCTCCATTTGGTATTATCATTTTCTTTGGTCGCTTTCTTTTAGTTAAGGTTGACTCGTTATCGCGCTCCACTAATTGAGCCTTATTTATAACATCTGAATATAAACAAAGTTTATGAGAAATAATGTGACGACCCCAAAATAGGTCCATTCCATCCAACCCATTCTGAGTCGCCAAATACATGGTACAGAAATAACTACAACTGCATTAATACAATTGTCGTGCAAAATACGACAACACATAAACTGTGAGTTTAAATACAAATATTGTCATCTAGACAATATCCACACTCAAATAAGTCCTCATTACAATTATTGATACACTATTTTATAAAATAGTGAGGACTACTAAAACAACTGTCTTGAACCATTACTCCACACCCCGACTAGTTCCCGCTATATTCTCGTCTCCTGAGAAGAAAAATGGAACAAAAAGGAAAAGGGTGAGCTCAACTAGCCCAGTAAAGAATATTATAACTAAGATAATGTACAACAAATTATTCTTAGTCTTCAACAGGAAAAAATCTGATAGAATACAATAGACAACAAGTTTTAGATCAACAACTGCAGCGGAAACAACAATTCATTAGAAGAGTTAAGTAGAGAATGAAATCTACTATCATCTATGAATTTAAAAGTCCATCATCGATATTTTATCCCTGTAACATCAATCAATATACATCATAAATCAAATATTCATCTTTACACTCTGAGCCAAAGATATTCACGATTGGGTCATGTTCATCTAAACACTGTTCATCTTTTGCACTACTCACGGTCGAGAGATATTCATCATAAAATCATTCATCTTTGCACTACGGGCCAAAGATATTCAGTTATATTATCATTTAGGACTGAGGATGATGAAAAAATATTTTTAAAAAAACGAATCCAGTGAAACAAAAGAATAAATATTAAGGATTCGTACTTTACACAATCCAAGTTCAAAAATACTTCATAATTAAGTAATCAGAGTGGAGTAAAATTCAAGAATGATCAAAACATGGATACAATCAAAGCTAGTATCCATAATAGATATTTTGGACGAAAAATAAAAATTTAATTTTTCTGTGAATAGTGTCGTATTCGTGAACAGTGCCATATACGTGAATAGTAACTCCAACACCAAAAGATAGAAATTTCACAAAAAACATCATCATGCTTCGTGAATAGTACTCGTGAATAGTAACTCATGAATAGTAACTCGTGAATAGTAACTCATGAATAGTAACCCCGACATGAAAAAGTTCCAAATTTGATAAAAAGTTCCAACCAATATTTTGGCATAATGATATTGAAGAAATAATATCATTTGAGAAGAAAATAACATCCCTTACCTTAGAAAGAATAGTCTTTGATTGAAATCTTTGGATATAGTCTTTGAAAGAACTTGCAGACCAGTATAAAGAATACTCAAAGTACTAAAATACTCACAAGAATACGCTCGATATTATAGAGAGAGAAAGAGAGAGAAATCTTTAGTTTCTGGTGTGATTTTCAATTCTAACCTAAGCACCCTATTTATAGAAAAATGCTTAGAACACCAAAGCAGAAAATTTAATAAAATATTATTATATTTATAAAATTTTCACGCCCATCTTTGAAATCTGATTTCAACCCATTTGTAACACATGTGAGACCCACTTAATTTGTAAAAAAAACGTTTTTCTTAATATAATTATTTAAAACTTCCAAAAATCAATTATTCTGGAACTTCGGAACTTCAATAATTCATAATAAATAGCCCTTTTATCAGAAAATTCGAATCTCGCGAATTTTTATAGGAAATTCAATTCTCTACAACTTTGCAGAAGAAAGTTTTTCCAAATTCCAAACAAAAATTAACCGAAATCCACATACGGACGATTTTATAAGCTATAATCAAATTTGAGTCAAGAAATGGGGTCCACCGACACATAAAACATGTGTTAATCATTTAATGCAACAAAAATACTCTTCCTCCTCATATACTCATATATCCCACATTCATTGTAAAAATATCACCATTAATATATTATTAAAATAATATATTCAAATGAATTATTTTATCAGAAAAAGATAAAATATTAATTTTCAACAATTGTCATATTTAAAAATTTTCTCCATCTATATCCACATAAAATCAATATTTTTCTCATCATATAAATCAATAATTAATTATTCACAAATAATATTACAGAATCACAAGATCTTGCAACCGGTAGTTCTCCAGGAAGAGAGGGCTTTCCGATAAAATTTCTCCTTCTTGGTGCGCAAGTGATTAGGTGACCAAACCTCTCCTTAGACATAACTTTCTAGACATTGCCAATAATGTTTTCTAATAATATTATTCAGATAATATGAATTATTGCTTCGATAATGAAAAATCTGTGTAAAGGACAATTATTGAAACAACGGTAATATAAAAAATCAACGCAACAATTATTGAATCAATAAAATAAAATCTTTGAAGCAATTAATTATTGTAACAATTATTGAGTAGTGCCTTCTTACGTAAGAATCAATAATTGGTGCAATACTGGTGTCTTCTTGTCAACAACGCCAGCGACATCAGTATTTTAACCAACAGTGTTCCAACAAAGATAATACAGAATAACTATTACGCCTGTTATTTATAAACAACTCATACTTGTCGTTTTCTTCATCCAATCGTTTTCCGTTATGGGCCCACACAAGGCTGCGCCGTCGTACGAATATTCCCCGACAGTAAGAATATTCCACGACCAAACGAATATTCTCCGACAACAATGAGTATTTTATAACCACTTGCTTATTTAAAATATTTGCGCATTTTACCCACAACTATTTCAAAATAATAAATAGAGGAATTAAATTTCATTTATTAATAATTTGGGGTCTTACAAATAAGATGTTGACGTATCTCCGGCTTCAAACCTCTTAAAAACATCCGTGTCATTCTCTCTTCATTATCCACCGAGTGGGACGCAAACCGGGATAACTCTGCAAATTTAGCCTCGTATTGCGACACAGTCATATTATTTTGTTCCAACTTGATAAACTTCACCTCCTTCATGTGACGAATACTTACGAGAAAGTATTTATCGTTGAACAGCTCTTGGAACTTCTCCCAATACATCTTGAAGACGGCAAGGAGTTGAGTCGCTTTTACCGATTCCCACCCAAGAATGTCTCTCTCTCCGCGAATATAAAGGCGAAGAAAGGAACCTTTTGCTCCTCTGAGCATCCCAAGACATCAAATATCATGGTGATCTACGCTTTATCCATGCTTTCGCGTCATAAATGGTTTGATTTCTCCCTTAAACTCCGGTGGTCCCGGCTCCTTGAACTCATTTAGCGGTGATGCACCGAGAGTTTCAGTGTTTCCACTTTGTATTTTGGACAAGAGCCACTCTACTTTCATTGTTGCATGAATTGCATAAAGCCCTGAACATTTGATCATTCATCATTTTAGTCGGTGTTGTTGTTTGCATGAGGATTATCGCCTTCACGATGCACATTATCCACGATTATTAATATGTGGTGAATCAGCGATCGCTTTGTGCTCCATTCTTTATTCTCAACATTCTCGGATGTCATTTTGAGATCATCGCCACAAAACAAAGGTTAATTGACATGTAACATATTATCCCTAAATTAAACCGACCAATTAAATACCACATAAACTTAGGTAGGTCATACTAGCAAAGAATTCCCGTCTCTCCTCTCAAGTATTATTCTCACATCTTAGCCAGGGGATCATATCCTAAGCTTTTTGATACCAACTGTGACGCCCCCAAAATTAGGTATACATCACCCATCTTGGGTCGTCAAATACATGGTACAAAATTCAAATACAACTTACTAATACAACTGTTGTGTACAATACGACAAAACATAACTTGTGAGTTTGAATACAATTATTGTCTACTAGAGATTATACAAACTTAAAAGGAGTCCTCATTACAATTATTAACACACTATTTCACGAATAGTGAGGACTATTAATCTTATCCTCCTGATCGTCACTCCGCTCCCCCATTAGTCCCCTCTGCTATGTTCTCATTTCAAGAAGAAAAAAGTGAAAGAAAAGGTGAGCTCAACTAGCCCAATAAGAAATATTATGACTAAGATAATGCGAGAATAAATTATCGTTACTTTTAACAATGATGTTAAACCGATAAAATATAACATCAAGTTTAGCTGCGGTGAACAAGCAATCCATTAAAAGAGTCAGTAGAGAATAAAATCTACTATTTTTATGATTTAAAGGTTTTTCATGACTTTTATCACGAGACTCGACTTAATAAATAATCCACATCATCGAATCACCCTACGCTACGCTACGACCGAGGATATTCTTTAGTATCACGACCACAAATTATCCATACACTACTGCCCGAGGACATTCGTGTATTCATCAATGGTCATGATCATGCCAACAATCTGTCCATCAATGCACACTACGGGCCAATGATAACTTTTACCACATCATTTGTAATATTACGGTCATGATTACAATCGAATAATCCTCGGTCATAATCATACGAAGTCCATCTATGCACTTCTGAGCCACATATGACTTTCAACATAATATAAATATGAGGATGATGACAATGATATAAGAATTCAATAAAACAAGTTCAAGAATTAATTTATCCGGGAACTAATAATGTCCAGAATTGTCAACATGATCTTTGCTTTGTAGAGTAAAATTCAAGAATGATCAAAAGAATATTTTCATGAAAAGATCTTTGGATGAAAGCGCAAATATCAAGAATATTCTACTAATTTCATGGAGTATAGAAGTCAAAACTTTAACCATTTGAGTATAATAAAGAATGGAATAACAAAAGAAATCATCACGTAAATGCAGATTGTGCAGCATGATAAAGTTATTCAAAAGAATAATAATAACGGAACGAAGTCGGGCAAAATTTGCACAAGCAGGATGTTCCAACAGAATAATAAAGAGCGGAACCAGTCGGTGTAAAACACACATGAGGATGTTCCAATGAATAATAATAAAGAAGGAACCAGGTCCGGTGTAAAACACACAGACAGGATGTTCGAACAGAATAATAATAAAGACGGAACCAGGTCCGGTGTAAAACACACAGACAGGATGTTCCAACAGAATAATAGAAGAATGTCACCAAGTATAGAGTAAACCGCGTATACAGGTTATTCCAACAAAATAATAAGCAATAGAATAACAACAGTTCTCTTCATGAATAAGAAAGAATAACACCCCTTACATTAGTAGGAAATTGAATACTGCAGTAGTGTAGTAACATAATACTCTTCTTCTTTCTCTCTTATTCTCTCTATACTTTCTCTCTCTATAGCTTGAATGAATTCGTGAAAAATAATGAAGCACTAGACCTCTATTTATAGAAGATTTCTAGCTTAGCACTTAAAATGTGAAAAGGCAAGTGGCTTGACGACTGGTGATGTGAAAAGAAAAGTGATTTGACGCCTGTAATGTGAAACACCAAGTGGTTTGACGCCTGTAATGTGAAACACCAAGTGGTTTGACGCCTGTAATGTGAAACGACAATTGGTTCGACGCCTGTAATATGAAACGGCAAGTGGTTTGACGTCTGGTAAAGGTAATTACTATTGACGAAGGTAATTACTATTGACGAAGAGACTCTTAGATGACATATGCCCCCCCCCCATAAAATAACCAAACTTACCACAAACGTCTCATAATAGACTCTTTATATACATCAAGGATTGAATAAATATTACCACAAATTATTTTATTTTTAATCAACACATATTTAATCTTTCAACAATTATTAATCATTTATAACTTGTCGTCTCAATTATTGATTTAATAATATAACATATTATCTGAGATGATCTTTGTGACAATAATTGAATCAATAATATAAGAGATATGATGCAACAATTCATCATGTAGTAATAATTGAGTATAGGTGAGTGACTTCTCACGTAAGTATCAATAATCAATACTAGTGTCTTACTATGCAACCACGCCAGATATTCGTACTTTTACTACTAGGGTAGTTCAGCGGTTTAACAGTAATACCTCCCTCGTAGTTATTTTCATAAATTATTTTTGTCGCTTTTTACGAATCAGATAATAATTCCGTTGTGGGGTCCACCAATGATTGTGCCGTCGCACAAATATTTCACGACAAAAAGAATATTCTCCCACCAAACGAATATTTTATAACAACTTTCTTACTTTGCAAAATTTATAAATATTACCCACAACTATAATATTATATCAAATTTACTCCATAATATTCAAAAATAATATTTATAGAAAATTCATCTTTATTTATAAAAGTTGTGGTCTTACATAATTATTATATAAATAATATAATAATTATTTTTATTTAAAAAACTGCGTTTTATTATTTTTTTTATTAAAAAAAACTGTGTTTTTTTTATTCTTATTAAAAAAACTGCATAAAAAAACAAAACACAAAAAAAAACTGCAAATTACAAAAAACTGCATTTTTATTTTATTATAAACAAAAATAAAAACCAAATAAAAACTGCAAATTACATAAAAGTTGCGTTTTTTTGCGTTGTTGTTTTTTGTGTTTTTTTTTTGCGTTTTTGTTTTGTTTTTTTTTAAACTGTGTTTTTTTTTGTGCGTTGTTTTTTTTTGCGGTTTTTTTTTATTACAAAAAAACTGCGCTTTTTGTTAATTACAAAAAATTGTGTTTTATTTTTATTAAAAATAATTATTATATTATTTGTGTAATTTTTAGTTGTTTTATTTGTTATTTTACCTTTTTGTCCTTTGATCGCATTAAAATATATTTTTTTTTACACAAGCACTCATTTAGCCTATTAGGATGTCACGTCAGCAATTTCTGACGTGGCAGGCCCATTTGAATGAAATCGAAAAAAATTAATAGATCAATCATCTAATTGACAAAATTGAAATGTGGATCACCGAAGTGGAATATGGTCTATAGGTTAGGGTAGTAAATCATATTTAAGCCTTTGATTTATAAGTCAAAAATTAAGTTAAAACAAGTTATGAAAGTGTTCGATTCATAATGACTTATAAGTTAAAATAATGTAAAGGTTACTAAAAATAACATTAATAAAAAGATAGGCAAAATAGACATTATATTTGTTTAAAATAAGTCACAAATAGTTACTTAATTTTTTTGACTTAAAAACCAATATATACGTTAAAAAAATAAATAGCACCCAAACACTCAAATAATGACAAATAACTCAACTTATAAGTTACTGTCGAACACCCCCTTAGTCCCATGTTGCATATATTGCCACCAACACGGTTCATTTTCGTTCAAAATCAAGAATATTCTGTCTTTAAAAAAGGCTTAAATATATTTTACTATCTTAAATTATCTTACATATTTCACGATCCACCTTTTAAAGTATATTTTAATATTTATTATATATTAAAGGGCAAATTCGTCAATCCATTTTACTTCTCTCCTCGAACTCCACTTCGTTCATGTCCCCTTCTCTGTCGAAACCTCCGATCTTTCCCCTGCGGTACCAAAATCCCTACCATGTCCTCCGCCAGATTCTTCTTCTTCTTCTATAGCCACCAGTGGCGGCGGATCTGCTGTGCGATTATCCGTTGTTGATGTTGTTGTTCTTGTTGAGATTTGTCGAATCAATTGGAGAAAGTACCGAAGATACCAGCAGATGCAGCTTGGTGATGATAATCTTGGGACATAGAAGAAGAGTTCAAAGAAATATTTTCCCGCTCCTCCTCCTCCTCAAAAACTTGAATTATTGGCTGGTAATTATCTGCTTTTGAAGAAAGAGTAGTGCTATTATTAACAAAGGGTAGAATTGCAAAGGGTGGTTTTGTTAATTCCATATCTCTATTGACTATTGCTATCTTCTTCTTTATCTTAATTAATTAATCCTCAACCCACCCCAAGTATATACTCCTGTCGGATTGGCTTAGGGACAAGCTCAATTTGACCACAGATCGGTTATGGTAGCTGAAGAAAAAGAAAATGGAAATTATGTATACAATTAGGCAATCATTTCAGAATTAATAATTAATTGATATATAGAGAGAGAGTAATATTGATTTTTTTTTAAAATAAAGATGATGATAATGAAAGAGGATAGAAAAGGGAAATAGGCATGGATCGATCAGAGTTGGGGGCTTTTTGGTAGTGCTTTTTGAAATTGGTTATCAACTTATCATGTAATTTTATTTTTGCTTTTTCAGCTTTATACATACATGCATGAATATATGTATTTATATAAAAAAAGTCTAGGGGACCGGCCTTTTTCGATCGGGCTAGTCACCGGTCGGATTTTTTTTTTTTTTTGATTACAAAATAATTAATGTGATTTATTATAACTGAAATTTTTATAAAATATATTGATTTAGGTGTCATTTCTGTATAACTCTGTTTGTTACGTGTATCCAAAAAAATATCTAAATTACTGCATTTTATAAAAATTTCAATTTTAATAAATTATATTAATTATTTTATAGTCAAAAACAAAAAAATAAATAAAAAAAATTCCGACCGATCACTACCCCGATCGAAAAAGGCCGGTCCCCTAGAATGACTCATTTATATATCGTGTTTTTCTCTTATCTTACTGAATTCGTATCTTTCTCTCTTCTCTTTCCTTTCTCTCTTAGAGCCCAAGGTTTTGAGCCTCCGCCGCCACTGGTGGCTATAGTAGAAGAAGAATCTGCCGAAGTAACTTACTCATGATCATTAAAACACACTACTGTTAAATAACACCATATCTGATTTGATTCGAACAAGTTGTTTGGTTAAGCATTTCTTTTATTATTTCTATTATAAATAATTAATATAAAGTGGATTGACGAATTTGCCCTTTAATATATACTCCCTCCATCCCTAATTATTTGACATTTTAGAAGTGGACACAAAAATTAAGATAATAATTGAAAGCATTAAATATAATACTCAATTGTCTATAATACCTTAAAAAAATTTTTTGGGATAAGGAGAGTTTTGTTGAGATAAGGAGGGAGGAAGAGTTTAAAGTATAAAAAAAATAGGCAGAGTAATGAGGGGTAATTTTGGAAAAATTGTCATGAATTCTCCTATATTTGAACAAACGTCAAATACTTATGGATAAATGAAAAACTCTAAAACGTCAAATAATTAGGGACGGAGGGAGTAATAAATATGTAAATAGATATTAAAATATTCTTTTTTAGTTACACATCAACTGATTTATGCCCTACTCAAATAGACCTTTTAGCAATTTCTGACGTGATAGTATCAATTGGATAGAATTGAAAAAAATCAATAGTTTAATCATCTAATTGAAAAAATTAAAAGGTAAATTACCAAAATGAAATATGTTAGATAGTTTAAAGTAGTGAAACATATTTAAGCCTTTTTTAAACATTAATAAGTTCTTTTTTTTAAACAACTTGAAAGGTGAGTTATACTATAAAAAAATTTGGAGAAAAACGTTTGTAAAAAACTTATAAATAGGGGAGTCATTTTTGTATTTCAGTCGACTAAATATCAAAAGAAATTATAGTTGGCCTCATATTTGAACAAATGAAAATGATAGTTTCATAAGTTGTGTTTTTACATAAAAGTAGGACACATTTATTATTTATATATATTTATATGAGAAGAGCATATGAAACTATCAATTTTATTTATGAAAATATAACCTTAATAAACAAAGTACAATTTACACGTACACATTGAAAAAGGTAAAAATAGAAAGAAAAAAAAAAGGTATAAAGTTTCAAATTTATTTTTCGTGGATTTATGAAATTATATAGAATGATGACTACTTTTATTTTTTTTTATACTAATGGACTACCAAATAACTTAGTTATCCTTTATTTTATGTAATTTATCTCGTCTTTTTGGGACAAAAAAATTTACAGTAATGATATATATTGTAAATGTTTTACGTAAATAAGTATTAGTGATAATATTTTTAAAAAGATGTGTAATAATTGTGGTTCTTTTATAATTCATAACAATTTTATATTTTAATAAATTTTACAATTATAATTTGACATAGATTTAAAATTTTATACCTTTACTTCTCTTTTTAAAGATAAAGGGAGTATATAATATATTGTTAAATTACATTCCATTACTTAATAATGAGTAGCAATAGGCACACCTATGATTCTATTACCTTGTGATTCTAGAGGAGTGAATATAATAAAGTTATTATTGTTACATTTGGATTGCATAAATGAATGTGGGGATGGAATAACTATTTTTTATGAAACGAAAAAAATTATGTTTTGTTGTCTCATTGGATTGAAATGAACTATTTTTATTTTGGATCAAATTCCAAGTTCGGAATAAATTTGTGTTAAATCTCAAGTCCTAAACGAATCAAATTAATCTAAACAATACCTCAAAATTGATTCAATAGTATCTTCTTGGATCATTTTAACTCACTACAAACTCACCTAAAAAGTCATGACTGAAGGAACTATTAATAATAACTTAATTTCTTTCGATGACAAAAATTTTTCATATATTTCGATGTGGGACTTAGTGTTACAAATGGGATGAACATTTCACTATCCATTTCATTCCTTAACTATTCCATTCCTTTGCCAATTTCATATATTGTTATATTTCTCAATCTAGTGCGATCTCACATTGGGGTGGTGGCGCAGTTGGCTAGTGCGTAGGTCTCATAGCTTTTGAGTAATCCTGAGGTCGAGAGTTAGAGCCTCTCTCACCCCATTAATTTCTTATTTTTTTAAAATGTCTACTTTAATTTTTAATTTTTTTATGCCTACTTTTGGTAGTTTGATATTGGCACTGATAACTTCTTCCTTAACTTTTGCTTGTGTTGATATTGGAATCCTAGTTTTTTTGTATTCCTTTGTGTCTACTTTTGTTTGTTTAATAATGGAAACCTAGTTAAACTTGAAGGCAAAAGAATTTTACCTATTTTATACATTTACAAGAGAGATAGCTTGAGGAAGAATATTAAACCTTTTGTGCTAGGATAATACTTATGAGAAGCACTATTCCACATGTGTTTTTGATATTTTCAGACGGTTCCTTCTCGCATGAAAATAGGACCCACTGTATACTCATATGAGAAAAAATCATGTAGAAATATCAATTTCCTATACTTATTCATAGCCACGTACATTGATTCTTTACATTTTTCATTATGATGTTTAAATTTGCATTAGTATCGAAAAAATTCTATTGCTTAGGTTTGAATTATTCCCAGAATGCACAGAACATTACAAAGAAACAAAGTAAATGTTGCATTACCGATTACGTGGAGGGGAAGGTGGCTACACTGTTTCAAAGATACATACATATAAACAGCTATAAACGGGATTAGATTCACTGGCGATGTCCTTCTGGGAGAGCAACTACTTTGTGAAAGGGCACGGACCTTTGAGGCAAGGATCCATCTTCTTCATCGTCGTCAAATTCCAATACATACCTGCTCCCCAGCCAAAATCATGTCATTCTAACAAGATTACCACATTTCATTTTTTTTAAGTTCGCTTGGATTTTCCCTGCTCAAAGATATAGACTAGCAAAATTTTGGATATCTGCTTTATTTGAATTACTAATTGATTTGTATTTTCTGTGGTCACTAACTGCACTATGAAGTTGGTATTTCGTTTTCTTTAAAATGATAACTATTCAGAGCGAGTCAGCGGGAAAGCTACTTACTCATCAGTCTTCCTCTGCAAGTTGTAGGCCGTAGCAAAAAGCATCACCAACGAAAGTAGTTAAATCATCAACGATTCAACATCGGGAAAATACAAATATTACGGTAATACAAAGCATGTATACACTTACTTTGCGAGCTTGGACTACAGTTGCTTTATACAATGCAGTTGTTCCTGGATAGACTGCCAAAACATGTCTTCCGGGAGGGAAATCTTGAGCACTTGAGGGATCGTTTCGCTTGGGGAAAGGTATGATATGTGACATTGGCAACTTGTACTTTCTGAAGATTGCAATATAATAGTGAAACAAAATTTAAACCAAGTTAATAACTGTAGTTGATTATGTACAAGCATAAGAACCTAAAATCAATTGCATAAATTCAAGAATAAACCAATAATAAAACGAGAATGTTTATTGAACAATACTAGAATAAGAATGTTTATGTCACACGTACACACATTTATTTGTTTTTTCACAAGTCTGGATCCAAGAGGTATGTGCCGGCATGCATATTCAAGGCAAAGACTACTTATAAGTTAATTATGCAAAATGATAACAATAACACAAGGGAAATATTTTCAGTCAGAGTCCATGAAACAGGTTTATTTTTATTCAATTATTTGAAAGGTACCCAAGTAAAGAGGCTACCTCTGGCCACCGCTATCTTCGTCATCTCCTGGTTCTTCATCAAGTACTTCAAATCTGGAAGAAAAAAATTCAAGTAGTAAACAATATTTGTAAAGACTGATGTATCCCTCCAAAATTTGTTCCGATTGTCATTAAATATTTACTAACATAAAATTTGATTGCTGACCTACTTTCTAAGAAATCAAACACGATCAATTAAGAGAACCAGACATAGAGAAAAGACAAACATCGTATTTTGAAATTTGAAGTAGACCAACAAAAGTCTTCTTTGTTTACATATGGACAGAGGATTTGCATTAACAGATCCAACCAACATCACTAAAAGACACAAAATGTCCTCCACTGAATATGATGATTCAAAATTAGTCCATTCCAAACCAGCATATTAAATGGGTCAACTCATGCTAGCATGAAGGTCTGTTATTTACCAGATGAAAAAGATATGGCAAAGTAAGGCATAAGACACATCTCATCCCCTAAGCCACAACAAAAAACTGAATCAATACAGATTCATCAGAACAATCGCTTCCCCTCCAAGAATTTATATATAACAGCAATCCTCACTGGCTTCTTCAACCAAAAATAAATATTCCACAGTTATGTGCTGGGAGTGTGTCAGCTGAATTTTGAAAAAAACTATGCTGCAGGGATTTTATACTAAATTAGTTATCAAATCGAACTTAAGCTATACTTCCATTGGGGAAAGAGATATACAACAAGATAAGCACAGAGTCGTAAGCAGAAGTAAACTTACTCTCTTGATTCCCTATCAAAATGAATTACTTTAACAATGAACCACTCGTCTTTATCAGCGTCCTCTAGTGTGACCCTAGCTGCTACCTGAAACAATATTGAATAATACAGAGATAAATATAGTTGTGATTCCAGCACGAACTTCCTTTAATACAACAAAGAAAACAAAAAATTTACATCAGCGGAGAAAAAATAAATAGCGTGCTACTTAGAACCAAAATTTGCATAGGTAATTGTAACAAAAGTTAATG
Source organism: Panax ginseng (assembly GCA_020205605.1). NCBI lineage: Eukaryota > Viridiplantae > Streptophyta > Magnoliopsida > Apiales > Araliaceae > Panax > Panax ginseng. The sequence continues at coordinate 19,637,457 of CM035148.1, read as the reverse complement.
CATACTTGTTCACCCTTAAAACTTGCAAGAGACGGGTGGTTCCGTACTGAAGGAGAAACCCTTGAGATATCTGAATCACCCTTCATTCGTTTCTTTTTCTGTTCATTACCTTCTGCAATTTACATAAGATCCACAAAACTTTAACATGTTGCATTATTTATCAGGTTACTTTTTTCATCAACTTCAAGCTCCATTTTATTGCGACTACTTTTCAATTTACTGTTAATGATAACAAGTATGTTGCAGCCAAATAATACAACTAGGTACCATACTACTCGTGCAGCAATTGATCTTATTTTATTAGCAACACCATAATAAACTCATTCTAGAATTAGTCACAAGAGCAATATGGACCACAAACATAATCTGCCTTTCGTTTGAAACAGATATATACTAGAGGAAAGTAGAGTAGAAAAAAAGGGGGGTCAATAAAAGTTATATTAAGTTCCCCAAAATATTTTTCCCATTAGTTCATGACCTCATGGTCACAGAATTGTTGTTTGAGAAACTCGTTGTCTAATTGTTTTAAATGAAACGAAAGAATACCAACCAAAAACAATTTGGCACTGCACCAATTAATCATTCTTGCACATCATTTCAATTGTATATAATTCAACAGGAAATAAATAAAAGTAAAATCAATGACTTCAACGTAAAATGAAGCTTGCATATGTTAAGTGTATGATAGCTACCGTTTTCAATTAGTTAACATCTTATATATTCTAGCACCCACCTATTCTTCTTCGTTGTTGCCCTGGAGGTCCAGAAGGCATCAAAGCATCCAATTGACCAATCAATTGAGTTGAAATACTGCAGTCAAGTAAAGCAACATCCATTTGATGAGGTCAGCTGATATAGACTCCTCCCATTGGCACTAATGATAAAAGAGTTCGACGAAAACAAAGGATACCAAGCACTTTAAATAATTAATGAAAGATTGGAGTTAAATCTCAAACACATAAAATTTACATAGGAGTATAGGACCATAACACCCAGCTTCAAATCATTTTTCTTGCAGACATTCATTGAACAACAAACAAAAACAGAATTCATCTATGTAACTGTTTATAGAACAGGCATACCTCACTTCACTTTCGGAAAGGTCTTTTGCTTGAGTGTATAACATCTTAAGTCTCGATAGTGAATTATCACCAGGCTTCTCAACCACCTCAGGGGCTGCATTGACAGGCTAACAATCATAACTACGCAATATATAACAGATAAGCTAGAACAGGAGTGCATGACACAACAACAATAAAGAATTTGTGAAAGCTTGTATACCAGTGATAAGTTAGCTTTATAGACTGTTCAAGAATAAGATAGAGGAGTTTGCACAACATCACAATGGTTCAAATCATTGTTCAAAACTATAAACTAAAAAAAATAAAAAATCAGAGTTACCACTAAAACCACATACAGACAAATCACAGAGGGAAATTTTCCTATCTTTGTAAAAAAAATGGCTACCTAAGATTAAGTTAAGAAAAAATTGGAATTCATCAAAAGGAGGGGAAGAGCAAACATAGCACCCAGAGCAGTTGGACCTAATTTCAATCTCAGAATTTATCATGCAACATGTCCTAGAAGCAACATTTAAACACACCCTTGATTCTATTGCATGCATATTTTGTTAGGCAAAATAAAAGTACAACCCAGAGGGGTGAACTGAATCAACTAAAAAGTTTCAGAACCAAAAAAAAGAAACTGCTAAGAGTATCACTTGCAGCTCAGACACTAGGACTTGAGCTTAGTTAATAGAAAATTTTCTTTGAAAGTAATCTGACGTGAATATGCTCTAGAATGAATGAGAGAGATGGAGGGAAGAATAAACCCTTTTATCTTCAGTAACTAGATAAAATAGTTTATAAAGTTTTTCGCTTACTAATTACTACACTTATTTATCAATATGCGCCTATGCGGTATGTACATTTATACTACTCAGAACCAAAGGTAAATCATGGAAAACTGACAAAGGACAACCTTCAGGAAGGATTAGGGAATGGATAAAAGAGGAAGAGGAACTGTGCCCTTGGGCAACAATGGGAGAAAGCCTCAGTTACCAAATCAATAATTCAACTCTGTATTTCAAGTTTTCCAACTGTGGAGATTAGCTTTTACATAACTTTATATTGAGCATATAGTGCCCTAATTCTAATATAACTTATGAAACCTAATTTAACAAGGTAATAAGCTCATGATTAATACCTACTGTTATACTCAGATATTTCACTATTACTTAACTAAAATAACCTAATTACAAAAAAAAATTAAATAAATAATAATACAAAAGAATCTACTAATAATCCTCGGTACTTTACATTAGTCCTCTTGTTTCAAGGATATCAAAAAATCAACTTAATCCAGCATTTATCCTAATCATTTTAGTGGCTACAAGAGTGCTTGTGTAACACCCCAATCCCATATCGAAAGATAAGGGGATAAGGGAAAAAATTGTCTGTATAATAAAGAATTAAGTAAGGTGAGTGTGGTGGGCTAAGATTACCTAAGAAGATACTATTGTGCTAGTGATTTAAGGTCTTATTTGGATAGATTTGATTCGATTCGAACTTAAGATTTGACCCAAGATTTGTTATGGACTCGAAATTTGACTTGAGTTGTTTCATATGGTATCAGAGTCAGGTTCTCGAAAGCTCAGGTTGGGTCATCCGATCGGGTTGTCGAACAGGGATGTCAGTAATTTAAGTGGGGGACTTTGTAACACCTCAATCCCATATCGAAATATATGGGAGAAATTTGTCTGTATATAAGGAATTAGTTACTATCAATAGTAACTTCAATCATGACATTTTGAGTGAGTCTGTGGTGGGCTAAGATAACTTGAGAAAATACTATTGTGCTAGTGATTTAAGAGCCTTATTCGGATTGATTTGATTTGATTCAAACTTGAAATTTGACCCAATATTTGTTTAGGACCCGGATTTGACCCAGGTTGTTTCAGCTCACTCCAACATAAGTTAAGATTAGCAATATTATAGAATATTTTTTGCATGCAAATTAAGATAATTAATGAAGCATTGAAACAGTGAGGAGGAAAAGACTAATTAAAATAAATAATCTCATGCGAACGAAATTAATCAATGCAACTGCACAAAGGAGCGGTCAGAGTTCATTTTTATTTCTTGGGGCATTTCAAAATGAAAATCCACTTACAAATAAGTGGGGTGTATTCAATTAAGATTTTTAAAGACTTTTTTTAAGTGACAGACTTTTGTGGGATTTTAATGACTTTTAAAGACTTTTTTAAAATGACTTTTATAGACTTCATGAAATAAGTAACAGACTTTTATAAACTTTGTATCAAGACTGTTATAGACTTTTGTATACTTCTAATATATCTTACAACTTATATTAATTGTTAATTAATGTGTACAACATCTCCCTCTTTTTCATGAACCAGAGTAAATCTCTTTATATTATTGTGGCATGAGATTTTATATATGTTGAAAGCGTTCATATTATTCTACTCATTTCATGATATATTTGGATACTTGAATACCAATAAAACTTTAGAAACTACAGACGCAATACAAAAATTAAGCTCACTTTTCATTGAGTTATATATACTTTATGCATATGCGTACGCTTTTTAGTAGGAATACCAAACTCTGTATTTCACAAAATAATATGACAATGAAAATCTATATGATCAAAAGTTGCAAAACTTCATACATGTGAGTAAAAGGAAATTAACAATGATCATAATATATATTGTTTAAAGTGAAAATAATATATAGTATATAATGTTTAATGATCATAATATATTATATATAGTATATACTGTTTGGATCATATTATTATTGTTAAACAGTATATATATACATCATATATACATACACATCATATATTGTTTATTATTTTTGCCAATTAGTGTTAAAGTGTCAAAAATTAACAGTAATTTCCTTCGTTTAAAATGTCAGAAAACAAAAAAAAAAATACACATCATATATTTTCTATTTTCATACATTATACTTACATAATCTTTACAACTGAACAACTGATATGAGAGTTTTATGATCTCACCTTTGTTGAACAAATCTCTTTCCTTTTTCTATTGGAAGCTTTCGAACGGCTGCTTTTTCTCTCACCAATTCAGATTAGGTATAGTTATTTGTTTACTTATTAATATATCTTGTTAATTCTCTTATTATAATAAATCAAATTATTTTTATGGCCCAAATTTTACCAAATTATTTATCCATCACATATTAATATTTATTAGCCCATATAAAATAAATAACTAGTTTGACCCAATAAAAGACAAATTCCAAGAAATAACTAGTTTTATCCACCTTTGTGTTTATTTGGAAGTCTTTAGACATCTTTAGAGATGAGGTAAGACTTTGGATATGGGTTGATAGTTATAATTCTTCTTCTAAAGTCTGTCAAAGTCTATCATTTGATAGAAATCTTTAAAATCTATGACTTTTTGAATACCAAAATACTTTTATAGACTTTGTAAAAATCTTAATTCAATACCACCTAACTTTTAAAGACATTAAAAAAGTTGTAATTGAATACCACTAAACTTTTATAAACTCTTTAAATGTCTTTGATTGAATACAACTAAACTTTTAAAATCTTTAAAAGTCTTTAAAAATCTTAATTGAATACACCCCTATAAATGTACCAAATCGAAATGTATTCAAGTAAGTAGTATATTGACCATTGATTATGTTAAAGATAAAGTTCTCTAACAAATTTTGACATTTAGAAGATAACTCTCACTTAGGGAGAGCATTATGTAACTTGCACCGATTGATTCATGAAAACAGGAAACAGCCCTAAAACTACTTCAAGAAATTCAATCTTAAATTTACAATATGAACTTCAAGAAATTAGAACTTGGGATAACAGCAAGTAACTGGGGTCCACACAACACATTAGAAAGCATTCTATGCTCATTTCTTAGATAGACAAACTCTTGGCTCATCAAAGGAATTGGATACACAAACCCACGTAATCAAACAGACCCAACTCATATATATATACAAATCAACATACACATTTCACATTTCTAAATAAAACCATCAAAGAAGCAAATAATATGAGATAAGTAAGACTACCAACAGATTACAAAAATGGAAATGGAAATGGAAGTGATAAATACGGTCCAAATTATACCAGTTGAGCTCAAAATTTACTCCATTGTAAGTTGTTACACTAAAATGGAGCTCAAATTGTAAAATATGGAGCGCCTTCATCATTTCCAAAAATGGGAACTCACTGGATTGTAGCTTCTTGTGCATCTTGTTGATCTCGACGAGTATTTCCTCTTGTTCTTTCCTTAACCGATCGAGCTCCTTGGCGTTTTCTATGATTCCGGCAACGTCCGGCGAAGACATTTTCCCTTTTCCTTTTCCTCGAAGATCGTGCCGACAAAAAGTTGGATCTTTTTCGGATGATGACGAGGAAGAAATTAGTGGAAATTTCGATTACAGTTGCGATTAGTGTTCAACGATCATTGGGTTTTTCGAACAGAACAGAAGGGAATCAGATTCATTCGATTAATCTGTTACTCCTCTCCTCCTGTTACTGAATACAAACCGTGATGATGAAATAAAAAGAAAAGGAAATTTTGATTTTTAATAATTTTACGCTTGAAATTCTAAAATGAATATTATTCTACGTTTATTGTATGTCTTTTAGCACTAATGATTTTTACCATTAAATTAGTATGTAACAAAAAATGTTTTCCAGTTAAGAGTATTTTAAAAAGAATGCAAAATGACATCGCATATAATTGTATGAGTTATGACATAAAAAATATCATTTTATATAATTAAATATATAAAAAAATACATTCCTTCTCATGTTGTGTACAAATTTTTTTAATTTTTTTTTCAAAACATTGTTATTATAAGAAACAACTCACGTAAAAATATGAAGTGTCTTTCATCGTAACTCTTTTATTTTAAGATTTCATTTTCATAAAAGTAATGATTTTTATCGATAAATTATACTTCCTCTGTCCCAGGATAAAAATTCTGGTGGACTTTTCACGCATATTAAGAAAAAGAATAAAATGACAAAATTATCCATAATAATGTCATTAAATATGGAGAGAGAATTTGAATAAGAAAAGTATGAGATATTTAATGCTACGGGCATAGTAGGAAAAAATGTGTAAAAATTTGGTTATTAAAGGAAAGTGAACATTTAACATGGGACTACTCAAAATAGTAATAAGGACTTTTATCCTGGAACGGATGGAGTATATATTTTGAAACGAAAGGAATATATTATAAAAATAAAATAAAAGTGTATTATAAGTTAGTAGTACCTCACACACACAAGATGCATGTGTATAATTAGATGTAGGAGTGTACACGGATATATATGAATCCCGAAATAGTAGTACTCTATCCAAAAAATTAATTTGCTATTCGTATTCGTATTTGGTATCCGACGAATTATAAAAATAATATCCAAATACGAATAATATATTTTCGTTTATTTTATTTGAATAAACAGATTATTCAAATATTCAGTATCCAAATTCGTTTATCAAAAATTCATTTAAACCATGCATATTTGTGAATTTAGCTCAGTTATCGTATTGAGTTAACTCAGTATTCCTATTGAGTTAACTCAATATTCCCATTTACTCTCAATTAACTTAAATAATTAATTTTTGTTTTGAACAAGATTTACACACGCGTACATGTATATTTTGTATAAATATAAATTAAAAAGAAGAAAAATATTTCATAGATCCAACCCATAAAATGAGAAAAATTCATGCTCCAAATATGTAAAAAGGATATCAAGTATTGAATCAAAAACAATTGAAATGACTTAAACCCAAAAACATATGAACAGATCATGGAATATTTTACAAATCTAGTTTACGGCCTGTTCGGGAGCTACTTATAAGTTAGTCAACCAACTTATAAGTAGCTTTTTACTGTTTGCAAAGCCGGGCTTGGCCCAGGGCTACACCTTGGGTCCAAGGTTAAAGGGTGTGACAACCCCAAAATAGGTCCATTCCATCCAACCTATTCTGAGTCGCCAAATACATGGTACAGAAAATAACTATAATTTTATTACAACAATTGTCGTGCAACATACAACAACACATATGTTGTGAGTTTGGATACAAATATATACCAAATGTGACTCATGTTCCAACCGTGGACAGCACCTCACAATGACACCTTACATAAAGGTATAGTCAAAAAACTATTTTAAAAATTAGAATCTTTGGGAAGTGCTCGAGAAACCTTCGTATACATGGGAGGCCATGCTTCAGGTTATGATAGATATCATATGGCCACAAAATTATCTTTGGTTGATGATAGACACCAAAGAAAAATGAGAAAATTACTATCATATTCTTCCCAATGGTGAGTCTTTCTTGACATATCATTATTTCCACTCGTCTCTAATTGAGAATTATACTTCAAACAAACACCAAGATTATATAGTAAAGTGCTCATTATATATACTCAAAGAAGTGGATGAGCACATCCCCTGTCTTATGATGATACGAGGTTGTATGTCATTAGACATCTTGTATGATAGTGGCAAAAACACCCTTCCAACGTTGGGTTCACTCACCCTAGTTGATTCACCAAATATAACTACTAAATGATGACCACCGATTCTATTCCCTATACCCCCGCTTTCGACCCAAATTTACACTCGTATTATTACACGAAAGGAATTTTGAAACAGAAGGGTGAGCACAACTAGCTCAGTAAAGAATATCATGACTAAAGATAAGTAAATTATCAATAGCCTTCAACAGTAATAAATCAGAGATTTAGAACATATGGTAGATGATAAAAAATTTCAACCATAGTTGCAGCGGAACGAGCAATCCATTAGAAGAGTCAAATAGACCATAAAGTCTATTATCTTCTCCACATTAAAAGTCCACCAACAATGTTTTATCCCTGTAACATTAATCAACAGTTCCTTTCCACAATTATATGAATAACTCATAATCATAATTGTAATTCTAAATTCCTCTCCGCATCCAAGATGAAGATAATTTTCATCACATGTCTTTACCTGAAACATCAAAGATCATGGTTATACCAAATCACAGTTCATGTTTATAATCATACTAACAATTTCATCTTTCAGACTACTACCAAAGATATTCATCAATGCACCATCTTTGCACTCTGCATCAAAGATATTCAACAACAGGTCATCTTTGTACTACGGGCCAAAGATATTCATCAACAATTCATATTTGCACTATAGGCCAAATATATTCATCAACGGTTCATATTTGCACTACAGGCCAAATATATTAATATCTCAAAGAAATATATAATCATTTCAGAATTTATATAAACAATAATTATAACCATGTTGATCAATTCACCTTTGCTTAAGTTAAGCTAAAGATATTCAATTATAAATTCAATGGTCATGATCATACCAAATAATAATTCATCTTTTGCACCATCTTGGCCAAAGAGAACCCATAGTCATGATCATACCAAAAATCTACCCATCTTTACACTCAAGTCAAAGAGAAATATCATCATTAAGGTTATAAAAATGTTATATATAATAATAAAATCAATATAATCAAAACATCTAGATTTAATCTCAAGAGTAATATTCATAAATCAACTATAATTTGGTTAGAAAAAGAAATTAATTTTGTCATGAATAGTAACTCGTGAATAGTAACTCATGAATAAGTAATCGTGAATAGTAACTCATGAATAAGAAAAACTAAAGCGAGAAAAAAGGTAGAAATTTCATAATAAAATTCATACCAATATTTCGGTATAATGATATTGAAATAACATTTCTTAAACTTATAAACAATTTATTTTAATTGTTTACACTTTACTAAATAATGAATTTAATCATCCTAAAATTCCAAACTCATAAGATTTCATCATTAATAACCAAAACCCTCATCAAAAATCTGCATATACTTCATATAGAATTCTCAAGGCATAAAATCCTATTTTCCAATTTCCTTACTTCATATAACATATTTAATTCATTTACTTATAACTAGTCCATTTTCATAAAAAATACCAAATCAGTACAAACAAATTTTCTTTTCTAAGATTTAGTAGAATATAGTCCCATATTGAATATATATTTTTTTCAGAATTTTTAAAAATCATTTATTATTTTTCATATGGCCAAAACAGCCGAATATTTAGAAATTTATCATAAATTGTAATTTTATCCAAAAATTCCGAAATTTACAGAGTATACTCTATCATATACATGTACTCCCAATAAAAATTTTATCAATTTTGGAGTTAACCATAAGGAGTTATAAGCGGTTACTTTTAAAATAATATTTTCCCGTAAAATTCATAACTCTTAATCTATTCATCCAAAAATCACCATTTTTGGACACAATCAATAAAACTCATCAAAATATCATTTCAAATTTTTTCAGAATTTTCTGAAGGTCGAAAGAAGTACGAACTGAAAAATATAATAACCCATAAAATCCCTTACTATCCCTTACCTCAAAAGAGCAGCACTTCTGACTGGATATATCGGATATGACGTTTAAAGAAACTTACACTGATGAATAACAACTCACCAAGTATCTAAATACTCACAAAATACACTCGATAATCTAGAGAGAGAAAGAGAGAAAACTTATGAATTCTGGTGTGATTTTCAATTCTAACTTAGCCCTTTATTTATAGGAAAATGTTAGACGCAAAAGCAGACTTGACACCTTTACACCGATGGCTTTACTCGCTACTATTCTACCCACCAAAAATCAGCCATCTTCCCCAACAACCAAAAGTGGGCCCCACCCATTTCTAGAATTTTCCACCAAAATCATTTATAAACCTAATTTCCGAATTAGCCACCTCTTAAAATTCATAACAAATTATTCGTTCATTTTTAACGGTTCAAAATTTGTGGACATATACTCAACTTATATATGTATAACATATCCAAAAATCACAACGATCCAACGGTCGGATCAAAATTTATAACTCACACAATAAAGTTGTAAGAACACTGATTTGATCTTTTAATACCTCTAATCCGACAAAATACTGATAAAATACCTCAACATTAATTCCTTCATTTATAACCACATAAATAAATCCATCATTTATATCCACATCAAATAAATATTTCCTTATCATATAAATCAATAATTAATTATTCACAAATAATATTACAGAATCACAATAATGACAACCAGACAGTTCCCAAGAAAGAGGGGGCTTTCCGATAATGATTTATCCTTACTGGCGCGCAATTAGATGACCAAAACTCTCCTTGACAGAACTTTCTAGACATTGCCAATAATGTTATCTAATAGTATTATTCAAATAATATGAATTATTGATCCGATAATGAGAATCTTGTGCGATGACAATTATTGAAACAACAATAATATAAAATATCAACGCAGCAATTATTGAATCAATAAAATAAAATATTGAGCGAGTAACTCATTGTAACAATTATTGAGTAATGCCTTCTTATGTAAGGATCAATAATTCAACAATGCAATGCAATACCGTAATGTGTCTTTCTTGCTGACCACAGCGTAGACATCAGTATTTTAAACCACCGGGTATACCAATGATCTTTAATTCAGAATAACTACTTTTGTTATTTATAAAACTCAAACTTTGTCGTTTTCTTCATCCGACAATTATCCGTTATGGGCCCCAATAAATGGTCGCGTAGTATTGCACGAATATTCCCTTACACAGAAAGAATATTCCACGACTAAACGAATATTCCCCGACAACAATGAATATTTTATAACCACTTGCGTATTTTGAAAAATTTCATATATTACCCTTAACTTTAACTTTTATCAATTTAACTATTTACCGAATAGTAATTATAAGAAAATTTGAATACTTTTATTTCATAAAATTCGGGGTCTTACAATCTCCCCTCCTTATGAATTTCGTCCTCGAAATTTACGTACCTGGTATTTCAAAGAGTTGAGAATACCTTGCTTTCATTTCAGATTCCATCTTCCCTGTCATCATGATTTCTCCATTGCTCGTATCACCGTATTTCAAACATCATTCAAGAATACGACTTCAAAACAAGGGTTAATTGAACAAATTAACATATCACATAATATCCGATATATATGGTGACCCACCAACAATTAAGCTTAGGTAGAACACACTAGTGAAGGATTTACTCATCTCTCCCCTACTAGTTATATTCCCCGATCTCCGCCAGAGACCATATCCCTTAGTTCTAATACCAAATGGGACAACCCCAAAATAGGTCCATTCCATCCAACCTATTCTGAGTCGCCAAATACATGGTACAAAAAAACAACTACAACTTTATTACAACAATTATCATGCAACATACAAAAACACATATGCTGTGAGTTTGGATACAAATATATACTAAATGTGACTCATGTTCCAACCGTGGACAGCACCTCACAATGACACCTTACATAAAGGTATAGTCAAAAAACTGTTTTAAAAATTAGAATCTTTGGGAAGTGCTCAAGGAAACCTTCGTATATAGGAGGCCATGCTTCTAGGTTATGATATATATCATATGGCCATAGAATTATCCTTGGTTGACCCAATAGACCCCAAAGAAAAACGAGAAGATTATTATCATATTCTTCCCAATGGTGAGTCTTCTCTTGACATATCATTATCTCCACTGTCTCTAATTTAGAATTATACTTCAAACAAACACTAATTCTGTGAAACCCCAGATTTTATGAATAAAGAATTAATTTTCTCGAAATATTTTTTTTTATATTATGGTGTGAATTTGAGATAATGTTATAGTTGTGGGTAATATTTATAAATTTTGCAAAATATGCAAGTTGTCATATTATATTTGATTGGTGGGGAATATTCGTTTTAAACAGAAATATTAAATACGATGGCACAAATCATCAGTGGACCCCATTAACGGAATTATTGTCGGATCGAGAAAACGACAAAAATATTTTATTGAAAATAACGGCGGAAGTTTTCTGGTTGATCTTGTTGAACTACTCGGTAGTAAAAGTACGATGAATACGCGTTGTTGTATAGAAAGCCTTACAGGTATTGATTATTGATATTTATGTGAGAAGTCACTCGCGGTTTTGTTCAATTATTGCTACAATAGTTCTTTGCGTAGTATCTCACATTATTTGATTCAATTATTGTTGATTTAGAAGTCTTGTTCAATTATACTCAGTTGATTAAAATTTTGACTTCTATACTCCATGAAATTAGTGGAATATCCTTGATATTTGCGCTTCATCCAGAAGTATCTTTTCGTGGAAATATTCTTCCGAGCATTCTTGAATTTTACTCTACAAAGCAAAGATCATGTTGACAATTTGGACGTTATTGGTTTCTGGATAAATTAATTCTTGAACTTGTTTAATTGAATTCTTATATCATTGTCATCATCCTCATGTTTATGTTATGTTGAAAGTCATCGTGGCTTTGTGGTGCATAGATGGACTTGGTATGATTATGACTGGAATTATTCGGTATAATCATGGCCGTAATGTTACAAATAATGTGAAAATTAAAAGTCCTCATTGGCGTAGTAGTGCATTGATGGGCGCTTTTTGGGATGATTATGGCTATGGATTCTCTTGCCAAGGAGCAAAGATGAATTGTTTTATGGCATGATCGGGGATAGTTGATGAAAACACGATTATCTTTGGCCCGTAGTGCATGGATAATTCGTGGTCGTGATACTTAAAGAATATCCTTGGCACGTAGTGCAGGATGATTTAATGATATGGATTATTTATTGTCTTTGAGTCTCAAATGATAAAAGTGATGAAAAACTTTTTAAATCATAAAAGATAGTAGATTCTATTCTCTTGACTCTTTTAATGGATTGCTTGTTCACCGCAATTAAACTTGATGTCTATTGTATTTTATCGGTTTAACATTGTTGGAGGCTAATGATAATTTATTATGCATTATCTTAGTCATAATATTTTTTCTTGGGCTAGTTGAGCTCACCCTTTCTTTCACCATTCTCTTTGAAATGAGAATATATTTGGACGAAGTCGGGGAACGGAGTGATGGTCCAGAGGATAGCATTAGTAGTCCTCACTATTTTGTGAAATAGTATGATAATAATTGTAATGAGGACTCCTTTTGAGTTTGTATAATCTCTAGTAGACAAAAATTGTATTCAAACTCACAATTTATGTTTTGTCGTATTGTACATACTTACGACGGTTGTATTAGTAAGTTGTATTTGAATTACATACATGATATCTGGCGACCCAAGATGGGTGATGTATACCTAATTTTGGGGCGTCATAGTTGGTATCAAAGCTTAGGGATATGATCCTGGCTAAGATGTGAGATAAGAACTAGGAGGGAGAGACGGGGAATTCCTTCGTTAGTATGACCCACCTAAGTTTATTTGGTATTTAATTGGTCTCACAAAGTATAGGGATAATATGTGATATGTTAATTAACCCTTGTTTTGTGGCAGTGTTTGAAAATGGCATCCGAGCATGTTGAGATTATCAATGGAGCACAGGAGACCGTTGAGTCTCCACAGATCAATAATCAGGATAATGTGCAACCAAAGGACAATACTCCTCATGAAAACAATAACACCGATGAAATGGTGAATGATGGGATGGTCAGAGACTTTATGCAATTCATGCAACAACAGGCGAAGGCAGCTCATGTCCAAAATGCAGGTAAAAATACTGATAACTCTCGGACGGTCATCATTTAAGCACTTTAAGGAGCAATTCATGCAACAACAACAAGGAAGGCGCCCCATCCATAATGCAGTGGAAACAATGGTAACCCACGGATTTGGTCACCGCTAAGCGATTCAAGGAGCTGGGACCACCGAGTTTTTGGGAAAGCCGGAACCACTTAAAGCGGAGACATGGATAAAGCAGATTACCAAGATATTTGATGTCTTGGAATGCTCGAAGAGCAAAAGGTTCCATTCGCCACCTTTATGTATTTGCGTGAAGAAGGAGATCATTGGTGGGAATCGTAAACGCACTACAAATTAACGCACTCAAGATGTCTTAGGAGAAGTTCCAAGAATTATTCAACGACAAGTACTTTCCTGAAAGTATTCGTCACATGAAGGAGGTAGAATTCATAAAGCTGGAGCAAAACAATATGATCGTATCGCAGTACGAGGCTAAATTTGCGGAGTTATCCCGGTTTGCATCCCATTTGGTCGATAATGAGGAGTGAATGACGTGAATGTTTTTGCGAGATTTGAAACCTGATATACGTCAATACCTCATTTCTCACAAACTTTGTTTATATTTAGATGTTGTGAATAGGGCTCAGTTATTGGAGCGCGATAATGAGTCAGCACAACCAAAAGGCAACGACCAACAACACGATAATAATTATACCGGTGGCAACGGTCATCAGAACAACGATAACCATCGTGGGGGATATTATCATGCCAAGAATGGTAACCATTTCGGTGGTAATCATGGCCAAGATAATAAGAATGGACATTTTAAGAAGAGAAGGTTCAACAATGACGTGAAGACGTCGGCACCAGCACCCGTTTCAAAGGAAGAAATATCCCCATTATCGGTCAGATGTTTTCAAATGCGACAAGAGAGGACACATCCGTTCAAACTCATGACGCAACAATCTAAAGCGTGTTTTAATTGCGAAAGAGAATGTCACCTAGCTCAATTTTGTCGTATGGTGAAGTCAAGTCCAACTGGGATAGTGATGCCAAAGGATGTCCCAGACAAGCCAAAGCCGGTAGTTTAAAAGAGAGCGCATTTTTTTCTCTTGACGAGGAACCTGAATAAAATTATCACGGGTAAGTTAATCATAAACTCTTATGAAGTCTATACCATGTTAGATACCGATTCTACTCACTCTTTTATTTCACCTAGTTGTGTTCAATGTTTGTACTTAACTCCGGAGAAGTTAAACTTTGATTTATCTATTGAAACTCCATTGGGAGAAACCTTCGTTACCTCCACTGTTTATAAATCTTGTTTGATTCAAATCGACACTTTCACGTTACCTGTCGATCTTATCTCTTTGAAAATACTTGCCTTTGATGTGGTTTTTTTTAAACGATTGGTTAACTACTCATCATGTTTTTCGTAAGGTTGTTAGCTTTCATATTCCTAACCAACCTATTATGCGAATTCAAGCAACCAAACCACTAAATTCAATCATTGTCATATCAAGCCATAAATAAAGAGCCCCGATCCTTTTGTTGATGACTTCCTTGTGTGGAATGCACCAAGCTAGACTTTCCGTAGGCGGACGTCGTGAATGATGATGACAAGTTGATAGGTATCATTGTGAGGTGCTATCTAGGTTAAGGGATAGAAGTCACATTGGTATCAATGTGACGTCTTATCCAAGTCTTGGATGAGAGTAATGATTTTGAATGATATTTCTATAATTAATAAATCTCTCGACGTATTCCCGAAGAATTCTTAGCCTACGTAGGCGTGAAATCGAATTTTGTATTGACACCAAGACAAAATCCATTTCTTAAACCCTCAAAATATTTCTTCAACTAAAACGAACGTAACGCGCGCCAAAGACGTTGACTCGAAGTTGTTGAAGATTACGATCGTCTTATTCAATATCATCGTGGAAAAAGCGAACGTGGTAGGCGACGTGTTGAGTAGAAGATCGTATGCGTTATAAGTGTGATGTTGTTAACACAAAGACTCATTTTGTATAACTTGCAAATGATGAAGATAGAGTTAAAGACTCAGGGACCGCGTGAAGATAACGAATATCTGAGTAAAATCGACTTTAATCGATAAAGTTAAAGACGCTCAAGCTACATACCCCGAATCGATGAATGTGAAGAAGAAGGTTCAAGAGAGGCGTTATTCTAAAAGCAAGAGTTCTTTGAAGAGAGAAAATCTCAACCCTCGATTTAATTGGCCCATTTGAAATCCTCGATTGAGTAGGGCGTGGCTTATAGACTCGCTTTCTACCGTCAGTATATGGCAATGCTCATAACATTTTTAACGTATCAATGTTACGTAAATATGTGGATGACCCGAACCACATTATTAATTTAGAATCGGACGAGATAGCGGATGATTTAACGTATGAGATCTCGTGTTAAAATCTTGGATAAGAAGAATCGTATCCAACACTCAAGGGTTATACCTCAAGAGTTAGAATCGAAATGAAAGTCAAGGTATCCCCACCATTCGACATACCGAATGCGTCACGTAAATTTTGAGGGCTAAATTCCATAAGGAGGGAGATTGTGAAACCCAGATTTTATAAATAAAGAATTAATTTTCTCAAAATAATTTTTTTATATTATGGTGTGAATTTGAGATAATGTTATAGTTAGGTAATATTTATAAATTTTGTAAAGTATGCAAGTTGTCATATTATATTCGATTGGTCTGGGAATATTCGCTTTTAAACAGAAATATTCAGATATGGCAAGACAATCATTAGTGGACCCATTAACGGAATTATTATCCGGATTGAGAAAACGACAAAATATTTTATTGAAAATAAAGGCGGAAGTTTTACTGATTGATACTATTGAACTACTTTCGGTAGTAAAAAATGCGATGTCGCGTTGTTGCGTAGTAGCACACGGTATTGATTATTGATATTTATGTGAGAAGTCACTTAGTTTTGTTCAATTATCGCTACAATAGTTCTTTGACAAGTATCTCACATTATTTGATTCAATTATTGTTGATTTAGAAGTTTTGTTTTATTCACGTAATAAAATAGAAACATCTTTTATATAAAAATGAATACTTTATTAAAGTTATTCTATAAATAGAATATATTATATTCTATTATGCATAGTATTTTGTATAGTAAAATCTTTTTATATAAAAATGAATACTTTATTAAAGTTATTCTATAAATAGAATATATTATATTTTATTATGCATAGTATTTGCATAGTGCTCAGATAGTGTACAGATAATAAAAATCTTTTTATATAAATAGAATATATTATATTTTATTTAAAAGATTTTCTTTAAATATGGACCGTCGATTAAAATAAATCAACTGGACCGTTCATGGATTAGTTCTTATGCATTCCATTTTCCTATAAATAAGCTCATTCCTTCATTATTTTCTACTTAATTCCTTTGAACTCTAGAGAGAAACTATAGAGAGAGACTATATAGAGAGAAGAAAAGTTTTTCGCTACTTCACTACTCTTTTATCAAGTATTATTTTACTAAGTAAAGGATATTATTCTTTTGTATTCAAGAAGAGAACTTCATTATTCCATTTCTTTCTTGTTTCATTGGAATAACTCAGATACGCGGCTACCCTATACTTGGTGACATTATTCTATTATTCTCGCTTTATTATTCAGCTTTTAATATCTACGTCTGTCTTATCTGCTGGGACTTGGTTCCATTTTTATTATTCCGTCTTTATTATTCTCGCTTAATATCCTCATCTGTATATATATATTTGGACTGGTTCCATTATTTATTATTCGCATTTATTATTCTCATTGGAACATCATCGGTGTGAATTTCACCGACACGGTTCCGTTATTATTATTTTTATATTGAAATAACCGCCTATGCCAAGCATCGCATGCATGGTGATATCTTTTGTTATTCCATTCTAGTATTATACTCAGGTTGATTAAAATTTTGACTTATACTCCATGAAATTAGTGGAATATTCTTGATATTTCGCGCTTCATCCAAAGATCTTTTCGTGGAAATATTCTTCCGAGCATTCTTGAATTTTACTCTACAAAGCAAAGATCATGTTGACAATTTGGACGTTATTGGTTCTCGGACAAATTAATTCTTGAACTTGTTTAATTGAATTCTTATATCATTGTCATCATCCTCATGTTTATGTTATGTTGAAAGTCATCTGTGGCCTGTGGTGCATAGATGGACTTGGTATGATTATGACCAGGGATTATTCGGTATAATCATGACCGTAATATTACAAATGATGTGAAAATTAAAAGTCTTCATTGGCCCGTAGTGCATTGATGGACAATTTTGTAACAACCCCAAAATAGGTCCATTCCATCCAACCCATTCTGAGTCGCCAAATACATGGTACGAAAAACAACTACAACTTTATTACAACAATTGTCGCGTGCAAAATACAACAACACATATCTTTGTGAATTTGGATACAAATATATACCAATCAGAAGACGTCACAATGACACCTTACATAAAGGTATAGTCAAAAATTATTTTAGAAATTAAAATCTTTGGGAAGTGCTCAAGGAAACCTTCGTACGTGGGAGGCCATGCTTTTAGGTTATGGTAGATATCATATGGCCACAGAATTATCCTTGGTTGACCCAATAGACCCCAAAGAAAAATGAGAAGATTACTATCATATTCTTCTCAATGATGAGTCTTCTCTTGACATATCATTATCTCCACTGTCTCTAATTCGGAATTAAACTCCAAACAAATACCAAGATTATATAGTAGTGCTTGTAAATATACTCAAAGAAGTGAATGAGCACAACCCTGCCTTTTATGATGACACGAGGTTGTATGTCATTAGACATCTTGTATGATAGTGGCAAAACACCCTTCCAAGTTAAATTCACCTCACCTCAACATCTATGTAGACCACCTTTCTATTCCTTGTTATCCCCTCTCGACCAAATTTACACTTTTATTACACGAAAGGAATTGTAAAAGCAAAAAGGTGAAGCACAACTATTTCAAGAAAGAATATCATGACTAAAGATAAATAAATTATCAATAGCCTTCAACGGTAATAAATCGTAGATTTAGAACATATGGTAGATGATAAAACTTTTCAACCATAGTTAATGTGAACGAAAGCAATCCATTAGAAGAGTTAAATAGACTATAAAGTCTATTATCTTCTCCATGTTAAAAGTCCACCAACAATGTTTTAACCTTGTAACATCAATCAACAATTCATGTCCACAATCACATGTATAACTCATAATCGTAATTGTAGTTCTAAATTCCTTTTCTCATCCAGGACAAAGATAAATTTCATCACCTGAAACATCAAAGATTATGGTTATACAAAATCACAGTTTATGTTCATAATCCTACTAATAAATTCATCTTTGCACTACGACCAAAGATATTCATCAACAAGTCATCTTTGCAATACAGGCCAAATATATTCATCAACAAGTCATCTTTGCACTACAGGCCAAAGATATTTATCAATTGGTCATGTTCATCTAAACACCTGTTCATCTTTGCACTACGGGCCAAAGATATTCATCAGAAATCATTTATCTTTGCACTACAGGCCAAAGATATTCAGTTATATCATCATTTAGGACTGAGGATGATACAAAATATTTTAAAAAAAATGAATCCAGTGAAACAAAAAGAATAAATATTATGGATTCGTACTTTAAACAATTCCCGTTCAAAAATACTTCATAAATAACCATAGTGGAGTAAAATTCAAGAATGAAGACCAAAACATAGATCCAATCAAAGATAATATCCAGAATAGATATTTTGGACAAAAAGAAGAAATTTTTTTTTTTTGTTGAATAAGTGTCAGATTCGTGAATAAAGGTCAAGATATCGTGAATAAGAACTCAGACACCAAAAGATAGAAATTTCACAAAAAACATCATCACGTTTTCGTGAATAAGACTCATGAATAAGAACTTGTGAATAGTAATTCATGAATAAGAAACTCATGAATAGTAACCCGATATGAAAAAGTTCCAAATTTGATAAAATTTCCAACCAACATTCGCATAATGATATTGAAGAAATAATATCATTTTAGAAGAAAATAACCTCCTTACCTCGGAAAGAATAGTAATTCGACCGAATATGGATATAGTGCTTTAAAAGAACTTTGACCAGATATAGAATACTCAAGTACTAAAATACTCACAAAAATACGCTCGATATTATAGAGAGAAAGATAGAGAAATCTGTAGTTTCTGGTGTGATTTTCAATTCTAACCTAAGCACCCTATTTATAGGAAAATGCTTAGAACACCAAAACAGAAAATTTAATAAATTAATAATATATATATTAAAATTTCATACGCACACAAATCTGGTCCAAACTTTAGCCACACATGTGCCAAAAATAATAAAAACGTTTTTTATATTTAAAATATTTAAAACTTTCAAAAATCAATTATTTCGGAAATTCGGAACTTCAATAATTCATAATAAATAGACCTTTTATCAGAAAATTTGAATCTCGCGTGTTTTTATAGGAAATTCAATTCTCTACAACTTATGTGTTGTTCTATTTTGCACAACAATTGTTGTAATAAAGTTGTAGTTGTTTTCTGTACCATGTATTTGACGACTCAAAATGGGTTGGATGGAATGGACCTATTTTGGGGTTGTCACAAGATCAATAATTCATATTATTTGAATAATATTACTAGATAGCATTATTGACAATGTCTAGAAAGTTCTGTCAATGAGAGGTTTGGTCACCTAATTGCGCGCCAATAAGGAGAAATTCTTATTGGAAAGCCCCCTCTTTCCTGGGAACGGCCTGGTTGTCATAATTGTGATTCTGTAATATTATTTGTGTATAATTAATTATTGATTTATATGATAAGGAAATATTTATTTTATGTGGATATAAATGATGGATATATTTATTTTTATGTGGATAAAAATGAAAGAATTAATGTTGAGGTGTTTTATCAGTATTTTATCGGTGTAGAGGTATTAAAAATCATCCGTTTATGGATTTCGGATATTTTATGTTTAGAATTTAGAAAAACTCAAAGCTACAAAGTTGTAGAGAATTCGATTTCAAGCAGAATGGACATAAAATTCGTATTTTTCTGATAAACGAGCTATTTTCTATGAATTACTGAAGTTTCGGAAAATAAAATGATTTTTATTAAATTATGGGTGGGACCCACTCTTGTTTGACAACACATGAAATTTCTTTGAAATTTTCAAAGCATTGAGGAGTTCGTCTTAAGTCTTGATTAGCATGCGTGAGAGAATTAGTTAAGTAATAATATATTTTATTATTTTAGTCTCACTGTATGCGTTTAAAGATTTTCCTATAAATAGACGCTTAGGTTAGAATTGAAAATTACACCAGAAACAAGTTTTCTTTCACTCTATATTGTTGAGCGTATTTTAGTGAGTATTTATATACTTTGAGAGTTGCTTTTGATACAAGTTCCTTTGCTTTTTATCCGATATTCCGATCGTAAATCTTGATATTTTGAGGTAAGGATGTTATTTTCTTCATAAATGATATTATTTCTTTCGATATCATTATGCCAAAATATTGGTTTGAACTTTTTATCAAATTTGGAACTTTGTGTCCAAGTTACTATTTACGATATCTGAGACTATTCACGATATCAAGACTATTCACGAATCACGACACTATTATTCACCGAAAAATGAAATTTTCTTCTTTTTATCCAAGATGTCTATTATGGTTACTATCTTTGATTGTATCCATGTTTTGGTCTTTATTTTTGAATTTCGCTTCAAAATTGGTTATTATGGAGTATTATTGATCTTGGATAAATTGTTATACTTAATCCTTAATATTTGTCCTTCCGTCTCCTTTGGATTCGTTTTCTTTAAAATATTTTCATCATCCTCCCCCTAAATGATGATATTATTGAATATCTTTGGCCGTAGTGCAAAAGATGAATGATTAATCGATGAATATCTTCGCCCGTAGAAAAGCAGATGAACAGTGTTGAGATTAACATGCCTAACCTGGTGATACAAATGAATATCTTTGGCTTTTGTAATGCAAAGATGAATATTTGATTAAAGATGTATATTGATTATTGTTATAGGGATAAAATATTGATGATGGACTTTTAAATCTTAGAAGATAGTAGAACTCATTCTCTACGTGACTCTTTTAATGGATTGTTGTTTTCATTGCAAATTGTTGATCTAAAACTTGTTGTCTATTATATTTTATCGATTTTTTCTGTTGAAAACTAATGATAATTTGTTGTATATTATCTTAGTCATAATATTCTTTATGGGCTAGTTGAGCTCACCCTTTTCCTTTTGTTCCATTTTTCTTCTCAGGAGGGTAATACATAGCGAGAATCTAGTCTGGGTATGGAGTGATGGTTCTAGAAAATTGTTTTACCAAATTCCTCACTATTTCGTAAAATAGTATTTGAATAATTGTAATGAGGACTTATTTGAGTGTGGATATTATCTGTAAGACAATATTTGTATTTAAACTCACAATATGTGTTATCGTATTTTGCACACGACAATTGTATTATTGAAGTTGTAGTTTGCTTTATGTACCATGTATTTGGCAATTCAGAATGGGTGTTGTATATCTATTTGGGGGGCGCCACGGTTGGTATCAAAGCTTAGGGATATGGTCTCCAAGCGGAGATGGGGAAAGAAACCAAGAGGGAGAGAGTAAATCCTTCGCTAGTGTGTCCTATCTAAGCTTATTTGTTGATCAGTCATAATATAGGGAACCAGACTCTTCCAGACTCCATTTCTCACCCAAAAATGTCTGAACCATTTCTCTCTCATTTACCTATTTCTCTATTTGTCAGTCATAATATTGGTCAGTCATGGGTGTTGTATACCTATTTCTCTCTCATTTCTCACCCAAAAATGTCTGAACCAGACTCTTCCAAACTCCACTCTCTTCATTACAGGCTCTTCCTCACATAACTGATCCCCATCTTACCCACTCCCTATTCTCCTTCAAATTTCAAAATCTTCACTTTTCTAACTGTAAAATTAGTTCACTGCTGCTTCTTGTTGGAACCTTCCCGAAATTTTGTGGCGATGATAGTATTTGGGTTTTGGTTTTGGGGTTCGGATCTTAGAGGTTTTCTGGGTTTGAGATGTTAGGAGTGAGGGATTCGTTTCGGATCTGATTTATTTTTAATGTTCAGATGATGAATGCCGGCTCCGGCTCCGGCGACTTTGATTTGGCGTCTTTTGAATCGATGACTCAAACTCGGTTATCTCTGTTCTGATCGAGTCGGCAATTTTGATTAGCGTCTTGAGGGCTTGAGATCGGACATCAGAGATTGATTCAAACGAGAAGATTGACTCAATCCCCGGCCAGTTACTGGCAATGGAAGTGTACATGTCGAGTAGATGGAATACCTTTTTCGGCGATTTTTTACGGCTTCTGACGACAAGTTCCGGGAATCCGAAAAGAACCAAAGCGCCTTCTTTTGAGATATCGGTAAAACATGACTCACAGAGAATTTTCTCTCCGTTGAACAGCGTATCCATGGAGACCTTTATAGCGTTCAACCAATTCTGTATTCTGATCTCCAAAACCTCCTAATCCATCTTATGAATCTTAATAGAAATCATTTTGTCAACTCCAAGCCGAAATTTCCCCCCCTCATAATTCTTGATTTTGGGTTTGGTTTTGTTTTGGTATTTCCCCCCTCATAATTCTGGCTTTTTCTTTGGTTATTATTCTGTTCTGGGTCTCATAGGGTTGAATTAGTTGTAGTGAATTTCTTGCTGATTTGTGATGATTAGTGTATGAAACTTCGCAAATTTATTGGTTTTTTACATGTGGGTGTGTTCTAGTTTCGTCATTTGTTGTTTAGTTTAGCTGGGTTATTATTCTGTTATTGATTTATGTCAAATTTGGTTGCATTTTCTTTACTAAATTTGGAATTATAATCACTGAAGATCGGTGGATATTATTGAAGTTGGAACTTGGTGTGTTTTTGTGTTGCTTTTAAGCATCATAAATTGGGGGATTGGAAGTTAGTGTTGATTTTTTTTGTTTGCTTTGTGTAATAGATCTGATTTGTAACAATGAGAAGTCTTATGAGCAAGGCGGAGATTATTGAAGTTTTCTTTATTGAACTTGGAATTATAATCACTTTGAAGATGGGTGGATATTATTGAGTTTTTTGTTTGTTAGTAAAAAGAGAGAGAGACTTAACAACTACTTTTTGGTTGTTTTATAAATGATTTTACAAATAGGGTGTTTTAAAGTGAGGTAATTAAGTCTTTAGCCAAATAAAGTAACGGAGTTAAGACGGAAAGCCCTTTTTCACTTCAACTCAAAAAGTCAAGAGTCTAAATGTAGCTTTACTGACTACAAGTGGTTAAGTGGGAAACCGCCCAAACCTCAGGTGGTCATCTGAACTTAACCCTAAATATTGAAGCTAGAGTACTTTTTAGAGTTTCTGATTAGGAATTTTTAATGAATTGCAAAATGTAATGGAGCCCCTTACACTTAATATTGATAATGTGAGGGGACAAGGTTATGATAATGGCTCTAATATGAAAGGGAAAAATATAGGTGTACAAAAAAGATTACTTGATATAAATCCTAGAGCATTTTACATGCCATGTGGTTCTCATTGTCTCAACTTAATAGTTTGTAATATGGCCAAGTCACGTGTTAAAGAAAAATCATTTTTTTGGAGCATGTTAATGCATATATACGGTATTCTCTAATTCAACAAAGCGATGGAATGTTTTACTTGATTACATAGATGGTTTGACTTTGAAATCATTGTCAACTACACGTTGGGAAAGTCACATTGAAAGTGTCAAAGTAATAAAATCTCAAGCTTTCCAAATCAGAGAAGCTTTATTTAAATTAACAGAAATTAGTGAAGATGCCAAATTGAGTAGGGATGCTCAAAGTTTAGCATTAGGAGAGCTTTCAAGTTTTGAATTTATATTAAGTTTGGTTATTTGGCATGACATTTTGCATAAGATTAGCTTAGTTAGTAAAAAGTTACAATCTGAAAACATACGATATGGTATTGAATAATAACCTTCGATATGGTATTGAATCAATATATCTTTTTATAATGTCTTTTTTAGTAATATTTATATTTTATTTTAACTTATAAGTCATTATCAACCGAACACTTTTACTTATAAGTCACAACTTAAAATAACTATAAGTCAACTTATAAGTCATTTTTAAATAAGTCACTCCCAAACTGGCCCTTAGACATTTAAAAGAATTTTTTTGAAGATTTTAAAATTTTGAAAACATGTTTTTGTAAAACAAATCGGTAGAATCATAGTTAATATACTTAAAGAACAACTTAATCGGAACAACTTTCCAAAAAACATGTTTTAATTTAGCTAGATCTCACTTCTAAGTTGGGAAATAAAGAGTTTAGAAACACTTTTAATGAGATATAAGTGAGAACACCTAAGATGAGAAAGAAATAAGAAAAAAAATGAAAGTTTCTTTTATTTGTTATATTTATATTTATACTTATTTACTCGATTTAATGGTCATAATTACTTGATGAAAATGATCCACGGTGGGGATTAAATTTGACTTTTAACCAGTTTTGTTCTAATAGTTGCATGTTAAGTGATTTGAATGAACGGCTGAGATAGAATCATAACTTGATCTAACGGTTTCTATGACTCAATCCTTATGTTTTAAAATTCTAATTGGTTGCCTCAACTTAGTGGAATACTGATTTATATAGGTTTTAGTATCTATATTATCAATTGAATCCAGTTGCATACCCCTTATCATTACTCACATGCTCACTTTTTAAGCGACGATTTTGGTCATACAACCGTCAATTCATATTTTTAGCGACGCGCATATATATGTTGTCCGTCGCTAAAAGTATAGACGACGGTTGTATGAATCAAACCGCCGCTTAAAAAAAGTGAAGACTAGTGTAAGAAGATAAGGGTACGACTTGATCCTTGCTCTCTATATTAATAAGATAGAACTCATTTTGAATTTAGGCGGGAAAACACAAGGATGGTTCAGATTTATTCTAATTAATTTGGGCGGGAAAACATAAAGACGGTTCAGATTCATTTTAATTGATTTGGACGGGAAAGGGTGGTGAGAGAGGAAGGAGGAGAGATATGAAATGAAAGTGTGGATTGTTGAAACGGAGAGAGAGAGAGGATTTCGTTACGTCGTGCCTTACTGCCTTTTGGTACGGACAATGACTAATATACGTAATATATGTATTAGTTTTAAATCCCAATTTAAAATTTATATGCATATATTATTATAGATTTTAACGACTAAAAAAAAATTCTAAACAAAAAGTATTAATATTAAATAATAATTTTAAAAGTATATTATTAAAATATACAAAAAGTCAAATTAGTATAAGAATGAATTTTAAAGTAAAGTTTGATAATAAAAAGGCAATTACTATTTATAATTGAAAAAGCAATTACTAATATTAATATGAAAAATGCAAGTACTAATATTACTAAAAAAGAAATTAATATTAGTATTAGTAATAAAAAGGCAATTAATATTAGTAATAGTAATTAATATTAGTATTAGTAGTATAAAAGTCAATTACTAATATTATTACTAAAAAGTCAATTACTAATATTACTAAAAAGACAATTAATATTAGTATTAGTAATAAAAAGTCAATTACTAATATTATTATTAAAAGGCAATTATTAATATTACTAAAAGACAATTAATATTAGTATTAGTAATTGCCTTTTAGTAATAATATTAGTAATGGACTTTTTATTACTATTACTAATATTAATTGTCTTTTTTATTACTAATACTAATATTAATTACCTTTTTAGTAATATTAGTAATTGTCTTTTTTCGTATTAATATTAATTGCCTTTTTATTACTATTACTAATATTAATTGTCTCTTTAGTAATATTAGTAATTTTCTTTTTGTATTAATATTAGTAATTGTCTTTTTATTACTAATATTAATTGCCTTTTTAATTCTCATTTAATTAATATTAGTATTAGTAATAAAAAGACAAATAATAACACTATTACCAACTGCTACAAGATGTAGCAGCTTGTTTTTTTAATGCCCTTAGTATTGCCTTTAGTGTTGTCTTTAGTAATAAAAAATGCAAGTAATAACATTATTACCAACCGTTACAAGATGTAGTGATTTTTTTAATTTTTTTTTATGACTTCCGTTGTAAGAAAATTGAGATATAGAAAGATAATATTGTAATATTAATTGTCTTTTTTTTACCTTTTTAATTCTCATTTAATTAATATTAATATTAGTAATAAAAAAACAACTAATAACACTATTACCAACAAAGTGGGACAACAGAGGGCAGTTGTAGCGTTTGGTATATAAAAAAAATAAATTCCTTTTTTATCATTCTATTTCTCAAAAATGGGTCCACGTTATAAAAAAATATTACACCAAGCCGCCAAGTCAGAATTTATGGTTGGTATATATAAAAATAAATTCATTTTATATCTTTTCATCGATAATATGGGCCCACATTAACAAGTTAATTTGACTTTTATTAAAATAGAAGCCGCCAGAGTAAGTATGTTGTTTGGTATATTTTTTTCCATCTCAAATTTTCCATTTAATTGATTTATTTAACGACAAGTTGGGTTTTGGAATAAGGTCTATAAAGAATCCGGTTCTTTATGGATGAGAACTCTATATATGTATATATTCATTTCTTTATCTAACATACTTGCATACCCTTTTTTAGCGATTTAACGGATGTTATTTCGTTCTCGTCATTAAATATGTAACCGTCATCTTAACTTTTAACGACGGACCAAACTTATAATGACGGATCAACTGCCGCCTTCATTCGTCGCTAAAAGGGGTATGCAATGTATGTTATATAATGGGTAAGCTAAAATTCGGATCAGATATATATATATATATATATATATATATATATATATATATATATTTCCAAATGCAAAAAAAAAGTCTACACAATTTGTCAAATTACTAATTTTTCCCTTACTATCCACTTAGATTATTAGAATAAATGTTGGCATAATTGTTTTTGAAAAAGAAAAGCCACGTCATATTTAAGTTAAAAAAAGACTAAATTATTCATCTATTTTAGAATACAATGACTATTATGAAAAAAAAAGATTGTACATAGATGAAATTGAAATCAATTGTAAAGTAGAAGAACAAAAATAGTTGTTTAGCCCTTTTGTGATACAAAATCACAAAAAAGGGGTGTAAAAGTTGGAGACTTTATTAATAATAGAGATAATTAGTTGAATGAGTATTATTTTTTTAGTTAATTAAATTTATAATTAGTCGAACAAGTAAAATTATTTATTTATTTATTTAGACCTACGCATGTGTATTATATGAAAATGATGGTTATATTACATGACAAACAAAAAACAAAATACTCGGCGCCTAAAGCTCCAACCAACAATAATGGGCCGGCCTCAATTTGCAAAGCTAATTAAATACGAATATAAATTAATAGAACATTTTAAAACTTACCATCACAAATATTACAATCAAATTAAGACGTCATTTTAAAGATATATATATATATATATATATATATATATATATATATATATATATATATATATATATATATATATATAGAAAGGATCAAGAGTAGAATTTTTAAATATAGAATCGCTTAAATAATAGAATTTTATCAAAACGACATATAGTTTTGATAAGATGCGATGGCATGATATTTACAAAAATACATCAAGCATCTTATCAAAACTACGCTGCTTTTGATAAAGTTCTATTATTTAAGAGAGTTCTACTACTTAAGATGCCTACTTGATCTCGTCTCAGATATATATATATATATATCTGGAGAGTGTTCTAAAGTCGAACCTTAAAAGCTAACCAAAGACGAAGGGTCGAATCGTCGCTAAAGACTACATGGCTATGGCAATGATCGAACTGTCGCCATAGTACACCCAAAAAACGATGGTTCGCCTTTTGGTTCGCTTCTTTAAGGATTCTCTCTTTAGAAGATTCCTCCTAATTCAGATTCTTTTATTAAAGCTACGTCGTTTTTGAAGACGCGGTGACATTTTATAAATACAATGCCACCGCCAGATTTACAAAAATGCCACGCGCCCCTCCAAAAACAGCGTAGTTTTAATAAAAGAACGTTATTTAAGGATGAATGTTATTTAAGGAGAACGCTGATCCCGATTTCCAGTATATATATATATATATATATGAGGTGTTAAGTGAGACATCCCATATAATACCAAAAATTAAAAAAGTTATTTTATTTATAACATATAAATAAATATATTTAATTATACAAAATAACGTTACTTTTTTTTATATATATATAATAATTCACCTCCTTTTTGCGTAAAATATATATCTATCTATAAATCCCTTTTTCCATTTACGAACAGAATATTTGTGGTTAGATGAAGTGTGGAGCCCACAGAAACCTTATTTCAGTTTAAGTAATTTACGCTCGAAGATGCAGACTCAAATATCCTCCTGTAAAACATAAAAATTTGTTTGTTTCAGTAGGGAGGGAATCTTGTTTTTCTTCGGAAAATCCACCGCTAAATTTGTTTCATTTCTCTTTCTTTGTATCTTCAATTATTTGTCTTGTCCGAGCAAATGAAGCCCAAGCCCCGCCCAATTTGAAACTTTGATCACAACATATTTTCACTGATCATGTTTTTGTTTCAATTATAGGGTTGGTTCTTCCGCTCAGCCTTAATTCATCCTATCCGTAAGTTGAATTTCTTCCTTATTTAATTCAGTTTGGGCCCGTTTAATATCTCCAGCAAAAAAATGGTGGTATGGGAATAAGTTGGGATCATGTCTAAATTAGGTCGTAATTATAAAAAATGAATCTTTATTGATTTACTGAAAGGTGAATTGGTTATTGTAAAGAATTTATGTATCAGTTTTGTTTTAGAAAAATTTTCATGGTGCATGTCTATGATGATCAAATTCCGGTAGGATGTTTTGGATCGTATAATAGGAGAATGATTATCGCGAAAGGTGAAGTAAAGCAAAGAGAAGTGAAAGAAGTTTTTCTAAAAGAATATGCAAGTATTTGGTTGACATGAGAACTTATAGGAAAGTAAGAATCATGTCATAAAAAATCCAGTTAAAAATGCAGTAAAAGGTTTGAGAGAAATTGTTTCCTTTTTCTTTTCTTTTTTTCCACTTGCATGTTCCCCAAGCAAACGCACATTGTGGGATAACAAAAGGGTTATATATTTCCTTTTCCTCTCATTTCTGGTGAATCAAACTTAGACTTGTCTGAAAATATGTGGGTCAGTATTTTAGGTGGTCATCGAATCAATGTTGCTATAGAATGAATAGAATTCTCTAGTTTTCATTTCATAGGTGAGTCATTCCATTACCACCTTGATTACTACAATCCAAACGTAGCACAAATGTTTGTGTGTGAGTTTATAATACCGATGTTCTTCACACATAATTTGGAGAATTTTAATTTTAATCTTGCCTGTTGTTTCAGTTGGATTTTGAGGATTGCTTCTACTGTAACGAGGGTTGCTTCTTATTTCCCGAAGCACCGGAAACTAAGAAGTTAATTGGCACGTGGAGCAGATATTTGCAGCTTCCATATTCAAGAATAGATGTTTAAAAGTAATATGGGACCAACTCAGCGCAGGTTTAGAACATTGGATTAATTAATTATAAACTATGAAATATCTTTTTGGGATTTACTTTATCCTTAGCTTGTTGTGCGTAAATGCTTGGTATTTTCTGAAATATATTGTGGTTATTGGAGCATTGAAAATAATGAGATCAGTTACCTATGTTGCAGCGCAAACATAAGAAGACCAAATGAGGCAATGAGGCTATTTGTGACGACTTTTATTGGTATTGTGTTCGGCTTCTTTTTTGGAGCGTCCTTTCCAAGACTTTCATTAACTAAGGCACGCTGATTCCTTTTGTTTCTAATTATCTTTGATATATTTGTTTTTTCTGATATATATTGGATTACTGGCACTGGAAGAATAAAAAATGATGCTGATCATCTTCTTTGTTTGCCTTTTTTAGACGAACCTGCGATCAAGTCTCTTACCATCCTTTGATGTTGCGTATATTGAGGACAAGTATTCCGGGCTCTCAACCCAAGCATTGTTGAACGTGTGGGCTACTCTTAAGAATAGTGACTCCTCAGTGCTCGAATCAAACAGTTCAACGGTATTTCTTTTCTATTGATTTAGTAATGTGGTTGGCATAGATACCCTGCCACAACAGTATTTGGAGGGATGTTTCTTATTTCCATTAAAGCAATAAAATGACCTTTCTTATCTTTTTTCATTACTTGCAACCCCTAAATGCCGAACTTGTATCCCCAACTTGTAAGGCGATCAAAGCTTAGAACTCAAATAAGTACTCCAACCCTGCAGTGCCTACCGAAATAACAATTAATTCAAAACCAGATCCGTTTCAAATGAAAAATTGTCTTACACCGGCCCAATCCCTTTCCGTAAACAGGTTGTCATGACAAAAGAACCCAAAACAGTAGACACTTGTGCAAAATTTCCTAAGCTTACCTAAATTTTCACTATAACCCCTCTGATGATAGATCGGATATCTAGAGACAGTTCATAGTACGAATCTGGGTGGAACACTTGTGGCGAGTGAGTTCGAGAAAAAAGTACAAAATAATCATCATTGAGCTTGTCTGAAAGACAAGTAGGGAATGTTGTACTTTAGCTCAAGTTCATAGCAGTGAACAATATGCTTCTTGCAGTCTGTAGGTGTTAAGGGATGTCATCTTGAGATCGCAATAAATTTCTGTTAGAGTGGTCACCCAGTTTAATGAGAAAAAACTTCTTAAAATAATTGAATGTTGGTACGTTAGTATAATGATTAGTATGACCTTACCTCTTAAGCCGATCCACATTTATCAGTTCTCTTCCCCCTCTCTATGTCCCTCCTTCTGGATGTCTGTAACTATTTTCAGTCATATTTCCCTAATTTTGGCTAGTTCATGGTACAAGGAAAATTATTGTAGCAACGTATTCTGAATGTGTAACTACTGAAACTATTCTTTTTTGGTTGAGTTTTAATTGAATGACTCTTGATTCTCTGTTTCTGATATTGTTTTCAGAGATTGAGGGTGTTTACACTTGAACCTTATTTTCATGTTAAGTAATTTCATCCAAGTGTTTGTGATGCAGATTTGGGTTCCAACAAATCCGCGAGGTGCTGAAAGGCTTCCTGCAGGTATTGTCGCATCGGAGTCTGATTTATACATCCGTAGATTGTCGGGCTGGCCTAGTGAGGTGTGTTTGATGCAATAACCCTGATATCCAAGACACCTTAAACTTGTGATTTCTTTTTTGATGGTAGATGATTAGTCTATTTTACCTGCATAAAATTTACTCAAAGGTATATAACTAATGTCATGCATGTTAAAAATGTTTGTAGCTTAATATGGTGTGGACATACTTTTTCTTCTCTCTCTCCTTTTTTTTTATAAGTAAACATTCTAAATTTATCAAAGAGAAAGCATAATCACGTCAGCAGTTTACTTGATAGGGAAGAGGATAAGCATCCTTAGAAAAGTAATAAGAGTACTTTTAAGCAATCCACAAGCATTTGCAAAGAAAAGATGATTTGCAATTTCAGATTAGATTAAGGCCTATTAACAGATAGATAGTGTGGTTTTCTCCTTTTCAGTTTCGTATCTCTCTTATTGTAACTTAACCCTAAAAGAAAAGTTGCTCTTACTGTATGATACTATTCTCTTTAGGCTTTGGTTTATATTGAAGATACTAAAATTATCTTCTTCTTTTTTTTTTCCGGGGGTGGGGAATTGAACAATTGTGTAGGCTGCATTTAAGCAACCCAAAAAATTATTACTACATTGTTATGAATATTCTTAAGAGTGCATGGAAAATACTAAATTCTACTTGTCCATCTGTGAATGGTTGACCAATACTTCCTCTTCATCTTTTATACACTTAACATGAAAAGTTTAAGATACCTGGAATTCCTGTGAAAATTAATTATGTATTCTCTATTCAACGGTTCAATAAATTATTGACTGATAAGAGAGCAATTGCAGGACCTAACTGTCAGACCGAAGTATCTTGTAACCTTTACGGTTGGTTATGAGCAGAGACAGAATATTGACAAAGCAGTGAAAAAGGTTGGGCCTTATTACTGTGCGTACGTGTGTTTTCATTTATGTGTTTGGCTTAGCATTAAGTAACATATCTTTACAGCTCTCCAAGAACTTCGCTATTCTGCTGTTTCACTATGATGGTCGGGCAAGTGAATGGGATGAATTTGAGTGGTCTAAGAAGGCTATTCACCTCAGTGCTCGGAAGCAAACTAAATGGTAATTATTACAATGATGCGTTAATGTTTCTAACTTCATCCTTATTGATTGAAACTGAGTTTTTGCTTTTGTATTTAAATTATTTAAAAAAAAATGGAATTGGCTCAAGGTGGTATGCCAAACGTTTTCTACATCCTGACATTGTCGCTCCATACGACTACATATTTATCTGGGATGAGGACCTTGGGGTGGACCATTTTGATCCGGAGGAGTAAGTAGCAAAACTCTAGTATCCTTATCTGAATTAAATAGCTATTTGCAGAAGCTAAGATTTTTGAGAGTTTTTATGCTTATGTATTTACAGATACATCAAACTGGTAAAGAAGCATGGATTAGAAATTTCACAGCCTGGTTTGTCTCCAGATAGTGTAACAACATGGCAGATGACCAAGAAGAAAGATCATAGTGAAGTTCATAAGTGTGGACAATAAAGATCTCTTTATTTCAATTTCCAACATCCATTCTTTTCTTGCCTTATTTGATGTTCATTATAAATAGGACTCTACTAAAGTTTTCTTTGTATTCCCCTCCTAGAGAAACAGAGGAAAGACCTGGTTGGTGTGAAGATCCACATTTGCCACCTTGCGCAGCGTATGTACGCAGTATTCATATAACTTGCCTAAGATAGTATATGATTGTCATCAGAATCCATGCACAGGAGTAGATAATTCTCACCAACACCTTTTGCACTGTAGATTTATTGAAATCATGGCCCCTGTATTTTCTCGAAATGCATGGCGTTGTGTTTGGCATATGCTTCAGGTCAAAGCACTATCTTTTCTTATTCCTTTTCCTTCTCTCTCTCTCTCTCTCTCTCTCTGTGTGTGTGTGTGTGTGTGTGTCTCTAATATTTACTCTTTTTAAGAAAGAACACTCATCGACACATCACAGTAGATTCTCATGTTGATTTTATGTAGTTTGATGTTGCTCATTGCAGAATGACTTGGTGCACGGGTGGGGTCTTGATTTTGCCCTTAGGAAATGTGTAGAGGTGAGATTTGGCCTTAATGAGACGACCTTCTGATTAAGATTAAACATTTCTTGCTCCTGCTTATAAATATATAAGCAATTTACTTTTCTTCATATGAAAATAGCCAGCTCATGAGAAAATAGGAGTTGTGGATGCTCAGTGGATTGTTCATGCCTCTGTACCTACTCTTGGAAATCAGGTAACTCTAGTTTTCGCTCACAATAGTAAATCTATTGTTTGTATATGTGTGTGAGTATAATGCTGTCACTGATTTTTCCTTTTGGCAGGGTCAAGCAGAGAATGGAAAGGCACCATGGGAAGGGGTATGTAGGAAGTTATTGGTTATGTGCAAATAGCAAACACTTTTGATGTAAACAGAGAGCTAAAAGTTTTGACGATTCTCTCTCAGGTGAAAGATAGGTGTCAAAACGAATGGGCAATGTTTCAGGACCGCTTCTTCACTGCAGAGAAATCCTATTTTAAGTCCATGGGAGTTGATACGACTAATTTTACAAGCACAATAGGAGGAGGGCACATTCATACCAGCAAAAGCTATGTACAAACCAATCATTTATAGAATTTAAGCTATCAGTGCTGGCTTCAGAAGAACAGAACCTGCTTATGTCGGAAGCAGTTTTCTTTGAAAATGCTTAATTAAGATTTAAGATTTTAAGAGCAGCATGCTTCTTGTAGCCGCTCAGTTAATTTCTCTTTGGAGTTCCATCTTCATTTATTTATTTTTTCCTGTTATTTCTCGACTGTGTTGTACAAATTGCACCAGCAATGAACGATACGTAGAAATTGCACCAGTTTTTGAAAAAGAATTATTGACATCAAGTAAACTACATAACCATATTCTACAGTTGTGTATGTTAGAGCTTGGTAGTGCACTTTATAAATTCCTTGTACATGCCTCGTAAAGCACCACTGATTCTTGTAACACCTATCTTACATTCAAAACTGTAAATGGAAAATACAAAGGTTGGTTTCCTAAGATGTACAGAAAATAATTCCATTTTGGAAGGTCGAAGCAGAAAGGGATTTATTTGGTTCATCAATGGAGAGCTCCAGTTGCTTTAGATGTGTTCTGGGGGCAGTAGCAGAAAACAAATGATTACAGATATTCCCTTGTGATAGCTTCTTCCAAATCTTTGAATTCCCAAGCATCAGCAGCTGAGTATTGGCCTGAAAAGTGAAAATGATATACCAGCTTATAAAATTTATGCCCAAAACAAAGTAAGTGGTGTGTGGCTCGTGATTGATCAATACAGGACAAGATACAAATACCAAAACAATTTAATGTAACAAGGAAACAATGGACTGGCAAGAGTAAAATTCAAGAATATGCATTGAATAGAAGGCCTTACCAATTGAATCCCTTCGCAAAGCAGTTAAATGAGCACAACTGCATGTGATAGATCAAGTCATATATACTTTAGTATACTTAAAAAAATCATCAATAGAAACAAGAAGCTAATAGATATTTTATCATTCATTATTATCTTCTTGTTCTTTAAGCTACATGTAAGATGTAAAAGGCAACTAAAGATAAATGAATACGTTACAAAACCTGCTCAGAGTCTTCCCAAAATCCGCACAAAGGGATCGAACATACGTTCCTTTTGAGCATGTCACTCTAAAAATTACATTCTGTCTGCAAACACAAGATAAAGTTCAATAACAGCTTTAACATTCCTATCTCACTGTGTGGTACCCGTGTGGAAAATACAACGCGAGGGGGGCATAAAATATGTTTTGGAGCAGTTCTTTGGGAAATTTGCAAGAAGACGACAGATATTCTAGATATTCAATTAGTGAGCATCTAAACTATACTATGAATAATAACATGGTTAAACATTATTGAAACTAAAGACAGAAATCTGATGTCTAAGCAATATTATTGCCTAGACATCAGATTTCCACACAACCTGTCATCTAAACTTCGCTCGACATCAAACTGGAAGATTGAAATTCGTCGTGGTGAAAGTTCAATGCTTTCTCCTCTTCTTGCTTTATCATACATCTTCTCCCCTCCAACCTATCAAAAGATGTAGAAACTAGCAAGACATCAGCTAATGCTGTCAGTGTTATGATCACTAATAGAGAACTATTCGGGTCTGAAGTGTTGGTGTTTTCTGAAAATATAGTAATCTCCGCATGGTACCTTACACATTATTCTGCATAATGTTCATAAAATACAGAAGGAAGTCTTACTTTGATGGCAGAGAACATTGGAGGGACTTGCCATATCTCCCCACAGAAGGATGCAGCAGTTTTCTTTAGGTCCTCATCCTTTATGTGCTCCCATGACTCACGCTGGATAACCTACATAAATATAACGTGTACTTACATATGAGTAGTTCCACAAGAAAAGGTGCCTCATGCAAATAGATGATTAAATAATGCACCTCTGACTGAAAAAGCAGCGTAAAAGAATAGCATACACAGTAACATTTGAGTCCTCATTCTGTTTTAAATGCTTATTAAAAATTTGAGTTGGTAACTTTATTCTCAAGAAATTAAACAAACCGGTGAATCAGCGTCCAATGTTGAGGTAGCTTCCCCTAAACGGAACACTCCACTATAACCTTTAATCATACCTTGATATCTGCAATAAATTACAAACTTAAAGCAGAAAATCCACCTGATATCTAGCTATCAAAAAATTGTAGCTCTAGTTCGGGGGGAAATGTGGTGGGGTCAGGGGTTGAACTACACCACAACTGCTTAAATGTAAATGACAGAATTCAAGTTATACCTGTCAACGACCTTCGTAGCTTTACCAACACATACGATCAGTAAACCAGTTGCCATAGGATCGAGAGTCCCAGCATGACCTACCTGTAACAGATAAATTGATGGGTGATTCATTGAATCTAATAAGGGAACTAATACCACATTACCTAGGTTGTGTGGGTTACTGGGTTGAAACTATATACTTATGAGCCAAATATAAGTCGACCCATATTTCAAATTTAAAGCTTAAATTATTATGGTCCAATTAAAAAATGTATTTATGATATTTAATTTATATATTCATTCACCTTCTATCTATAATGTTTTATACATTCTTCCTCTTTAAAAATTTTTATACACATCCTCTCTAAAATTTTTGTACACTTTGCTTTCTGTAAAAATTCTTCTACACTCACAGTTAAACCCGCATACCAATTTTCTGTTAACAAGCCATTGAATTATAAATTGGATGTAACAAGCTCGGCCTGGTCCGGAACCAGACTTCTTGAAATAGTAATAATCTCTGTTTCAATATTAAAATTAATACTACTTTTAAATATTAATTTAGAATATATATTTTAAAGTTTTATTAATATAATTATGAATATTAAAGTCTATCTTAAAAATATAATTATGACAAATATTGTATTTATAATAGACTTTTTAATGGAACAAAAGAGTTTTCAAGTTCATACAAAATAGAATTGTGAAAAAAAAAAACTTGTAAAAATATTAGTCTCTCTGTTATACAAAAGGAATCTCATTTAAATTTTTAAAGCCAAGTTTGAAAATAAAAATTTTAACTTTTATATAACTAAATTAAGTATTAAATTTTTTATTAGAGGCACTTTCAAAATTATTTACATTAATAATTTTATATTAATTAAAATGAAAAAAATTATTGATATTTTTATTACAAATTTTCAATTAATTATTTTGAAAGTTCTTTATTAATTTTTTTATGCATAAAAAGAAAAAGGAGGAAGCCAGTTTTTTCCAAGAATATGGAAGAAAAGAAAATTAAAGGAAACCTGTTTTTCCGAAGAACAAGGAAGAATTTTTGTAACCGATCTAAACTTTGTTCAAGTTCTATAAACAATAATAGGACACATGGCAAAATCTGAGGCGTGGGACACAATTGATTTGGAGTCCATATGGATCAAAACTAAATAATTTGGGATGTGTTGACTAATATGGGTTAAAATTAGTTAGCCTAGTTTCATCCCATATTTTTAATTCATAATATCCGCCCAAAACTAAATCAACCCATAACATAAAAAATAGTCAACCAACCCAATAAGACCCAAATAGTTTTAGTTAACTAGATGGTTCTCAAACCAATAATACCCAAGTAATTTTAGTTAACTAGATGGTTCGCAATCTAAATTGCCAAGTCTAAATAAGAACATCTAAAATGTGCAAAATAACACTAGGACAAGTACCTTTTTAACTTTGACTAGGCGACGCAGCTTTCCACAAACTGTAAATGAAGTCCATCCTGTGGAGTATTGTGTATCATTGTTATTTTGAATAACAAATTAGATAAGTAAAAGAAAAGAAAAACATTTAAGAGTCTCATGGTTTTAATTTTACCTTACCCTGTAATATGAATAACAGAATTGTTTGATGATCAAAAAGATTTTATGGATGGAGCACTAAATCCTAAATTAAGCTCAAAACAGTTAAGAGATCAGAAAGCACAACCTATACATAAGCTTTTACCTTCATTTATATGGTAGCAGTAAATTACATCTAGCTTCTGTTTTATACCTGTAGCTTAGGTAAGTAGTGATCCTTCTTTTTTCAATTTATTTATTAGAAAAACTAACAGAACTGAATATAGGAACGCTCGACATGCAGCAAGTTAATAAGAAAATTACCAGTGCAAGTATACGAAAAAACTTTTGAACTGAGTATACTTGTTAACGGACTTATAATAATTAGTAGCTGAATTTTAATTTGTCTAACAATTTGAAAAAAAATTGTTGCGTTTGTAATGAAAATCTATATAATACTATTATTAATAAGGATTATCAGGAGATCAGAAAGGCTTAAGCTGTGTTTTTCTCCTTTTTTAAAAAAGATATATAAACTTAGGTTCCTTTTGCCTTGCCTTTTGTGTTTGATAAATCTGAGAATTAAAGATCTGAATGATTATGATGTCTTAATAAATTAGATCATCTGAATGGTTATGAGGTCTGAATCTAAAAAATTGTTTGATAACTAAAAAGTGAGTTGTCTCTTAATGACACTATTTTACCATTTTAAAGGGTAAAATTTTATTTAATAATTTTAAATATTCAATTTAATAAAAATGAGTGCATAAAATTGTTTAATATATTTATATAAAAAAAAATTAGCAAAAAAAATTCATTAAGAGGTACCTCTTAATTATTAAGTTTTCATTTTCTGTCTTACCGATTAAGAGACATTCAGAGGTAACAAAAAACAAAACAAACAGCATCATGCCTCTTAGCGAATAAGAGGCGGTCCATTAAGAGACAATCAGATGTAAACAAACAGCAAGTACATTATCATAAGGAAGACTAAGGTCCATTCAGCAACAGATTTATTTCTTATGCTTGCTTGATCCTTTCAATTCTATATTTTGACAGTTTCAATTATAGCTAGTAGGCCTATGATCACCCTAACAATGGAACACAACCAAAACTAGAAGTTCACTAGTTAAAATTTTGTCTACCTTGACAAACTGGCATAATTTACAGAATTTGATACATAAAGATGTCAAAATTAATGTTAAACATTAAACAAATACAATATTAACTCACCTTTTGGTTTATTCACCAAAACCACAGTTCCAGTGGGGCTATCCCATTTAGGAGGAAGGCCATTACTCCTCGTAGCAACAAATGGCTCAGCACCAGCAATTTCACTATCTTTATTGGGGACTTTCTTCAAACACTTAAAGAATTCTTCCACTTTCTTCTCTGGAACATTCGTTTTCGCATCCTTCTGCAGTCCATTATCACTCTCTTTCCAACTATTCTCCTCCTCGAAAAACACCAATCCCTTGTCTTTTTCGTCTACACTCTCCTTTACCCTCTTATCCTTGGCATTTCTATTGGATTCACCGGGTTCAAGAAACGCCTTATCAAAACATTGATCAGGAAAGTATTTTTTCTCCAATTGATACACCATTTTATAATGCTTCTCTTTCTCCCATGGATACGCAAATGTGTCGTAGAAATACAATTCCTCTTCTTTTTTATGCAACGTACGAAGCTCAACTACTTCAGGCTTTAATTCCACAAAATTATCGTTATTTTTTTGATTGCTATCGTCTTCTGAATCAGACCCATACATTCTCTTCATCCTCTTATTGTAATA
Organism: Panax ginseng; assembly: GCA_020205605.1. Taxonomy (NCBI): domain Eukaryota; kingdom Viridiplantae; phylum Streptophyta; class Magnoliopsida; order Apiales; family Araliaceae; genus Panax; species Panax ginseng. The sequence goes on along the minus strand of CM035148.1, from coordinate 19,597,436 downwards.
TTTTCTCTTAGACTTGTCCATATCGGGATCATTTGAATTGGGTGATTGGTTTGCAGTTAACTTCTTATCGACCCAATCGTCAAACCCTAATTCAGAATCAGGTTCTGAGTCGGTTGGTTGGGATTTGACCAGCTGGGTATGCGGTGGCCGACGGCGAGTTTTGGGCGGAGGAGAGTTATCTGGGCGGGAGATGATCATTTCGTATTGAAGTGGGTATGGGGTTGCAGTTGTGGAAAATGAGTGGGAAGAAACACCGGAATTGGTGGAGATGGAGAAAGGATTTGGGAATATTGAGGGGAGGAAGATAGAGGGTTTAGTTGCTGTTCTTGCGAAGCGGAAGAAGACGGGATTGGGGCGGAGGAATGGGTGACAGATGCGAGTTAGGTGTGTTGATTTCGCCATTGATTTGCTTAATTTTAGCATTGGCGGGGTATTTCACTATTAAGTTCAGTTTATAACGAACTGACCACATACGACTAGACTAGAATACTGCGGGTCGAAAACTAAGGTTAATTTGTTCTTCGATTCGATCTCGGCTGAAATATAAATAAGTTAAATATGAATAAATTTTATAATTTGATAAATTATTCGAACTTTTTCAAATTATAATTTTTTATTAATATTTAGATCATATTAAATTAAAAAATTTAAATTGCTTGAGCTCGATTTCGGAATCGTGTTAACTCGATTCGTTTATACCCTTGTGAAAACTATGAAAGCATGAAGGAAATAAAAAGTCTCCTTATTTATGGTATAAATATAATAGCCTAATAGGGACTAAATTACAAATCTGTCACTCCTATTTATCATATTTTTGTTAAACTGTTTTCTAAATATTTTTTTAGTACAAATGTTCCTCATAAATGCCTTACTCATACAAATGTGTTCCTCCAATATTTAAAATTTTTTTTGTTTGTCTTTAAAAATACACAAAAAATATTTGTTTGTTTTTAAAAATATTGAGTTCAACTTTTAATAATAAGCGTATGATGAAAATTTTGAAAATATTTTCAAGTTTATATTTTTTTTGTTCAAAATATAGGATCAAGTTTGATTTGTTTAAATTTATTTGAGATATATTCAATTTTAAAATAAATCATATAGTTATTAGTGTAAGACCCAACTTTTATGAATAAATATTTAATTTCTCTAAATATCTTTTTGAATAATAATGTAAGACCCCAACTTTTATGAATAAAGATGAATTTTCTATAAATATCATTTTTGAATATTATGAAATGAATTTGATATAATATTATAGTTCAGGTAATATTTATAAATTTTGCAAAAGACGCAAGTTGTTATATAATATTCGATCGGGTGGGAATATTCGCTTTTAACAGGGAATATTCGTATAACTAAGACAATCATTGGTGGACCCTAACGGAATTATTATTTCGGATTGAGAAAACGACAAAAATACTTTATGAAAATAACGGCGGAAGTTTTACCGTTAATCGTTGAAACACCGGTGTTAAAAGTACAAGAATACGTCAGCGTAGTTACAAAAGAAGATACAGATTTTGATTATTGATGCTTACGTGAGAAGTCACTCGCTTTTGTTCAATTATTGCTACAAAGAATCACGCGATAAGATCTCACGTTATTTGATTCAATTATTGTCGATATTTTATATATTATTAAATCAATAATTGAGATGACAAAGTTATTAATATTATTATTTGCAATATTAACGATGTCAGAAGTTTTGTCAAGGAGAGGTTTGATCACCTAATCAAGGCTGCCAACAGAAGAAATTCTTATTGGAAAGCCCCTTCTTTCCTGGGAACGACCTGGTCGATTAATATTGTGAATTATAATAGTGATGATAAATGTTGTTAAAAATATTGAGGAGATTTTATGAAGTATTTGTTGAATTTATGGAGGAAGGATTTTGTCAGGAGGATGTTTTGTTATAATATACATATATATGTTTGTATGTGCTATTTATATATATATATATATATATATATATATATTATATAAAAGTTTATATATATATATAGTTTTGTCTCGGATGAAAAGGGGGGTAATTAGTTTTTATTATATATATATATATATATTATATATAACGTTATTTTATTAAAAGATTTTGTTTTATTAGAATATTTTATTATACTGCATAGTAAATCAATATGGACCGTTGATGAGTGAGTTTTATACTCATAATTGAGTGCGTTTGAACTTAATCTTTTGAATGTTTTTAAGTGTTTATGTCTATTCATGCATGTTTTATGTTGTTTTGTAGGAATTGGGATAAAGGTTACTTTGATCGACGTTTGGGGTGGCTAGATGCGCATTTTCGGCTTGCCATTTACACAACAGTCACTTCAGAGCCAATTTGAGTATTGCTCGGGACCTTATTTCGAAAAACTTAAAGAATGAAAGTTGTAGATCTACGTCTCCTCTTTCCGGAACATCTTGAATTATTAAAATCGGAGTTCGGACGAAGAAGTTATGGCCATTTTTCCAAAGGACGTCGGAGCAGAAAATGTCAGAACATGTGTGTCACGGGCGCCCAAACCAAGGCCATTTCAGCCACGGGCGCAAGAGAGAATCCCAATCCCGTCGTGCCCAGTATACCGGGAAGAGATAGTCAAGCTTGGACGCCGTTTTGGGGCTTAATTTTGACACCTTTTTACTCCAAATTGGATTGAGTTTGTTTTAAGCTAAAATTGGACTTATAACCTATAAATACATGATGTAAGGCATAAAATAAAGAGAGATTACATAGCTTAGCTTAGATAAAACACTCCATTAGATTAGAACATAACCCTAGTTCTTATTAGTTTTGGAGATTGAAACAACTTAGAGATCAAGAGTTAGGGAAGAAGAGAGGGGAGCATCGATTTCTTCGACAACAGATTATATTCTCTCTCTTATCATATTTTTTATCTTTTAATGTCTATTCAGGCCAGGATTCTTGGTTTCAATTCATTAATTATGAACTAACTCTTTTATTAAGATTTCAATTGAACCTTTTATGTTTATGAATTAATTACTTGATTATTCCAATTATTTATGTCAAGGTGAATTGTTTATCTTGTCTTGTGCTTATTGCTTAATTATTTGATCAGTAATTACCTTGTTACTCTAGAAGGAATTAAAAGAGGAATTCTAGGGTTAGAACTGGGCATTATAACATGTGACTTAGTTATTTGCATGGTGAATAATTAGGTTTGTGAATTGAATGGAAATATCTGTTCACCGCATATAACACATAAGGAATTGGGATTGAAAGGAGTTTAATTCAATTGTTTTGCATAGGAATATAGCAAGATTAATCTTGATTAAATAGAAGACAATTGATCACTTGGAAAATAACTTTTGGCATTTGAGAATTCCTGTTAACAATTCAGTAGGCATAATAATAGGGATAATTGGATAATTGATTTATAGTTCATAATTGGGGATATTGAAGTCTTAATCTTTATTTATTTGAATTCATTTATAAAGTAATTCGGTTTAATTAGTTAATTTAGTTTTCTTAATTAAAAAAATCACACTTTGCAATTGTTTAGATAAAATTGATTTGGTTAAGAGTTAGTACTTGATAATTTTTGTTAAATAATTTATCGTGGGAACGATACTCTACTTTTACTTTATTACTTGTTGACCGTGTATACTTGCACGTTTGCTTTGATTGTGAAATCAACCAACAACCGTCCGTTTAAAAGTAAATCAATCTGGACCGTTCATGAATTAGTTACTATTCAGTCCATTCTTCTATAAATAGAAGCTCATTCCTTCATTATTTCTTACGAATTCACTGAAACTCTAGAGAGAGAAATTATAGATAAAAATAAGAAAAGTATTCTGCTACTTCTCTACTCGTATATTCAGTTTCTTTTACGGTAAGGGGTATAATTTCTTTGTATTCATGAAGAGAACTTATGTTATTCCATTATTTTTTTATTCTGTTGGAATAACCTGTATACACGGGTTACCCTATACTTGGTGAAATTCTTCTGTTATTTCATTCTTTATTATTACATTGGAATATCTCATCTCATGACGCTTACTTTGGGACTGGTTCCATTATTTATTATTTTGTTGGAATATCCTCACATCTCATGCGTTTTTACGTGGGACCTAGTTCCATTCTTTATTATTCATTGGAATATCCGCCTATAAGTTTTACGGGACGACGGTTCCGTTATTTATTATTCTGTTGGAATAACTTTGCTTGTGCTTGATCTATCGCATTTATGTTGATTTCTTTTGTTATTCCATTTTTATTATACTTAGTTGGTTAAAACTTTGACTTCTATACTCCATGAAATTAGTGGAATATCATTGATATTTGAGCTTCATCCAAAGATCTTTTCATGGAAATATTCTTACGAGCATTCTTGAATTTTACTCTATAAAGCGAAGATCATGTTGACAATTTGGACGTTATCGGCCCTAGATAAATTAATTCTTGAACTTGTTTTATTGAATTATTATATCATTGTCATCATCCTCATGTTTATATTTTGTTGAAAGTCATCTCGTGGGCTGTAGTGCATAGATGGACTTGGTATGATTATACACTGTGATTATTCGGTGTAATCATGACCGTAACGTTACAAATGATGTGGTAAAAGTCCTCATTGGCCCGTAGTGCATTGATTGACAGTTGTTGGCATAATCATGACCATTAATGAATACACGAATGTCATTGGCCCGTAGTGTATAGATAATTTGTGGTCGTGATACAAAAGAATATCCTCGTGGTCGTAGATGAGGGGTGATTCGATGATGTGGATTATTTATTGTTCGAGTCAAATGATAAAAGTGATGAAAAACCTTTTAAATCATAGAAGATAGTAGATTTTATTCCCTACTTGACTCTTCTAATGGATTGCTTGTTCTGCTGCAGTTAAACTTGATAGTTATTATATTTTATCAGTTTAACACTGTTGAAGGCTAACCACAAATTATTCTGCATTATCTTAGTCATAATATTTCTTACTGGGCTAGTTGAGGTCACCCTTTCTTTCACTGTTCTCTTCAGGAAATGAAAACGTAGCTGAGACTAGTCGGGGAATAGAGTGATGGTCCTAGATGGTGCATTAGTAGTCCTCACTATTCTGTGAAATAGTGTGATAATAATTGTAATGAGGACTCCTTTTGAGTTTGTATACTCTCTAGTAGACAATATGTAAGACCCCGAAATTTTTTTAAATAAAAAGGAATTTCCTTTATTTATTATTTTGAAATAGTAAGGTGGATTTGATTAATGTGGTTAGTTATGGGTAAAATGCTAAATATTTTAAATAAGCAAGTGGTTATATAATATTCATTATTATTCGGAGAATATTCGTTTGGTCGTGGAATATTCAGATCGTTTGGGAATATTCGCATTTATTTACCAAATGCATGTGGGCCCCATAACGAAAAAGCGATTGGAGGAAGAAAAGCACAAGAATAAGTTGTTTATAAATAATGGCGTAGTTGTTACCGATTTATAATTGTTGGAATACCCGTTGGTTAAAACACGAATAATCGGCGTTGTTGACAAGAATATTACCAGTATTGCACCAATTATTGATTCTTACGTAAGAAGGCACTACTCAATAATGGTTCTGATAATTATCGCTCAAAGATTTTATTTTATTGATTCAATAATTCACGCATTGATATTTTATATTCTTTGTTGTTTCAATAATTGTCATTACACAAGATTTTTCATTATCGAAGCAATAATTCATATTATCCTGAATAATATTATTAGATAACATTATTGACAATGTCTAGAAAGTTCATCTCAAGGAGAGGTTTGGTCACCTAATTGCGCGCAAGAAGTAGAGAGAATTTTTATCGAAAGCCCCTCTCTTCCAGGAACCGCCGGTTGTCAATATTGTGATTCTCGTAATATTATTTGTGAATAATTAATTATTGATTCATACGATGAGGAAAATATTGATTTTATGAGGATATAGATGGAGAAAATTTTAATGTGACAATTGTTGAAAATTAATATTTTATCTTTTTCTCGATAAAATAATTCATTTAAATATATTATTTTAATAATATATTAACGATGATATTTTTACGATGAATGTGGGATATATGAGTATATGTGGAGGAGGAGTATTTTTGTTGTAATAAATGTTTAAAACATGTTAAACATGCTTAAATGGACCCCATTTATCGAATTGAAATTTGATTATACCGTAAAATCGCCCATTTGTGGATTTTGGTTAATTATCTGTTTGGAATTTGGAAAAACTTTCTTCTCAAAGTTGTAGAGAATTGAATTTCCTATAAAAATTCGCGAGATTCGAATTTTCTGATAAAGGGCTATTTATTATGAATTATTGAAGTTCCAAAGTTCCGAAATAATTGATTTTTGGAAGTTTAAAATATTTAAAATATGAAAAACGTTTTTTTTTGTTATTAGTGGGTCTAGCATGTGGTTTGAATTCAGATTTTCAGAATTCAAAGAGTGGGCGTAAGAATTTATATTTATATATTATTATTATATTAAATTTTCGCTTTTGGTGTTCTAAGCAATTTCCTATAAATAAAGCTTAGGTTAGAATTGAAAATCACACCGTAAACCCAAGTTTTTCTCTCTATATTATCGAGTTTATATTTTGTGAGTATTTTGAGTATACTTTGAGTATTGCTATACGGTGAAAGTTCAAGTCATAGCTTTATATCCAGGTGTTTCAACTAAAGACTGCTTTCGAGGTAGTGGATGTTATTTTCTTCTCAAATGATATTATTTCTTCAATATCATTATCTTTGAAATATTGGTTGGAACTTTTTATCAAATTTGGAACTTTTTCATGCTTTGGGGTTACTATTCATGAGTTTATTATTCATGAGTTACTATTCACGAGTTACTATTCACGAAATCTTATTCACGTAAGCGTGAAGATGTTTTTTGTGAAATTTCTATCTTTTGGTGTCTGAGTTACTATTCACGATACTCGGCACTATTCACGATATCTGACAGACTATTCATCCAAAAATGAAATTTCTTCTTTTTGTCCAAAATATCTATTATGGATACTAGCTTGATCAGTATCCATGTTTTGATCATTCTTGAATTTTACACCACTATGATTATTATTTTTAGGTATTTTGGATGTGGATAAAACAAAGTACGAATCCTTAATCCTTAATCCTTGTCATTTTGTTTCATTGGATTCGCTTCTTAAAAAAAAAAATATTTTCATCATCCTGGCCTTAAATGATGATATTATTGAATATCTTTGGCTTGTAGTGCAAAGATGAATGATTTATGATGAATATCTTTGGCCTTTAGTGCAAAGATGAATGATTTCGATGAATATCTTTGGCGTAGTGCAAAGATGAGCAGTGTTTAGATGAACATGACTAATGGTGAATGTCCTTGGCTCGTAGTGCAAGGATGAATATATGATTCCGTATATATATCGTTGATGTTACAGGATAAAAATAGGCGATGAACTTTAAAATTCATACATGAAGATAGTAGTTTGCATTCTCAACTTAACTCTTCTAATGAATTATTATTTCACTGCGAATATTGATTTAAAACTTGTTGTCTATTGTATTCTATTATATTTTTCCTGTTGAAGACTAACGATAATTTGTTGTATATTATCTTAGTCATAATATTCTTTTTACTTGGCTAATCGAGCTCACCCTTTTCCTTTTTGTTCCATTTTTCTTCTCGGGAGGAGAAGAATATAGCGACAGACGTAGCTCTGGGTATGGAATGAAAGTTCTAGGGAGAGTTGTTTAGTAGTCCTCACCATTGTTGTAAAATAATGTATCAATAATTATGATGGGGATTTATTTACGTGTGGATATTATCAGATGGCAATATCTCGTATTTAAACTCACGTTTATATGTTGTAATAATAAAGTTGTAGTTATTTCAAAGATTACCATGTATTTGGCGACTCGAGAATGGGTTGGATGGAATGAACCTATTTTGGGGCGCCACAAGCTTGGTATCGAGCTTAGGATATGATCTCCATGAGATCGGGAAATAATCAGGAGGGAGAGCGAGTATTTTTTCTTGGTAGTGTGTCCTACCTAAGCTTATTTATTAGTCGATCATAATATAGGGATATTATGTGATATATTGATTTCTTAATTAACCCTTGTTTAATGACAAAAGTATTTGAGAATGTCAATCGAGAATATTAACAGTGGAGTAAATGAGATCGTGGAGATGCCTGTACTTACCAACGAGGAGAACGTGCAACAGGCTGGCAATGTACCTCCCGTGTGAACAACGCCACTGAGCAGATGATGAACGACGGGATGTTTAGAAGCTTTTTGCAGTTCATGCAAAATCAGACGAGGAGACTCGTGTACAAAATACGGGAGAAATGATAATAATGCGCCGCGGTTTGTCACTACCAAACAATTCAAAGAGTTGGGACCACCAGATTTCCATGGAAAGCCGGATCCGATCAAGGTCAAACGTGGGTCAAGCAAATTACCAAGATATTTGATGTCTTGGGATACACGGAGAATGAAGGTTCCATTCGCCACCTTTATGTTTCGTGGTGAAGCAGATTCTTTGGTGGGAATCGGAAGCGTACTGACCAGATGCACTCAACATGTCTTGGGAAAGATTTGAACTGTTCAATGACAAGTACTTCCCCGAAAGTATTCGCTATATGAAGAAAGTGGAGTTTATTAGACGGAGAGCAGAAAGTAACATGGCGGTGTCTCAAAGACGAGGCGAAGTTTCATGAGTTGTCGTGTTTGCACCTCATTTGGTGGAGAATGAGGAACGATGACGCGGATGTTTCTTAGAGGTTTGAAACCCAAGATACGTTAAGATCTCATTTCTCATAAATTTCTCTCTATTCAGGATGTTGTAAGCAGGCTCATTGTTAGAAGCGACATAAACGAGTACGCTCAACCGAGGGACCATAACGAGGATCATATCAAGATAGCGATCATCGAATAACGATAACCCAATGGAGAAAGAAGAATACGGACAAAGGCGGTAACCACTACGGTGGTAATCGTGGCCATGAAAAAGAAGAAGCGAGTCGGGAGGAGATTATAAAAAGAGGAGATTCAACAACGACCATGTGAAGACGTCGGCGCCAAGAAGAATCGGTTCCAAGGAGGAGAAAGACCATCGGTCGTATGTTACAAATGCGGAAAGAGGGATATATCAAATTCGCCCCAGCAGTTTAAGGTATGCTATAATTGTGGAAAAGAAGGACATGTCGCCGAGATTGTGCACGATATCGAAGCCAAGTCCAATGGGATGGTGACTCAAAAGGATGTCCCGTAAAAGTCAAAGTCAACGGTTCTAGAAGAGCGTTTGTCGTGGCCAGGTCAAAATGCGAAGAACCCGAACGAGTTTTAGCACGGGTTAGTTAATTATAAATTCTTGTAAGTTTATACCTTACTAGATATACCTCTGGTTCTACCCATTCTTTTTATCTCTCGCTTGCATTTCAACGTTTGAATTTGACTACGGAGAAATTAGACTTTGACCTATCTGTGGAGACTCAGTTAAGAGAAACTTTTATTACATCCGTTGTTTAGAAATCTTACTTGATTCAGTTGGCACTATCACATTACCCGTTAACCTTATTTCTATAGAGATATTTGTTTTGATGTGATTTTAAGGTTAACTACTCATCATGCCAAAATTGATTGTTTTCGTAAGGTTGTTAGTTTTCATATTCTTAAGCAACCTATTATTCAATTCAAGCAACCAAACCATTGAAGTCAAACTCTTTCATATTAAATTATAAAGCCATTTGTTTATTGAAAACGAATGTCAAGCTTTCTTAGTCCATGTTATGGATTTGAATAAAGACACGTCGATTTGAATAATATTCTGTTGTTTGTTATTGATTTTCCCGACGTATTTCTGAAGAATTTCTTCGCCTACTCCCCAGAGCGTGATATTGAATTTGTATCGACTTTAAATCCCAAGACAAAACCCATTTCTAAAATTTCATATCGAATGGCTCCTATTGAACTTTCAGGAGTTAAAACCCAATTGTAGAAGTTGATACCCGAGCCTTTATCTCGGTGACTTCCTTTTGTGGAATGTACCGCCGCATCTCCGTAGGGACACCATATTAAATGCGATAGTAAATCGATAGGTTTCATTGTAACGCATCTTATCCAAGATTGGGATGTGAGTCACGAGTTGAGAACAACCTAAGTCTCAGAATCGAAATATGTAGCTTTCTAGGCTTAGTTGGTTATTATCGGAGATTCGTTGAAGGATATTCTCGAATCGCTACTCCATTAATCTGGTGACTCGTAGAGATACAAAATTCGAATGGAGCAAAGAATGTGGGAAGAGCTTCAAGAACTCAAGAGAGACTCATTTCAAAGACATGTTCGACCATGCCATCCTCGAAAAAATTAACGTGGTAGCCGACGTGTTGAGTAGAAGATCGTATACACAATACGAAAGTACGATATTGTCAAAAACTAATTTCGTATAATTTACAAATAATAGAGATGGAGATGAAAACTCTAGGTACCCACGTGATGATATACGAGTATAATCGACTTTAATCGATAAAGTTAAAGCTGTTCAAGCTACACACCGGAGCTGATGAATTTGAAGAAGGAGGTGCAAGAAGTTGTTATTTCAAAAGCGAGAATCGGTGAAGTGAGGAAAACTCAAACCTTCGATTTATTAATCCATTTGAAATTCTCGATCGAATATAGAACTGCGTGGCCTATAGACTCGCTTTTACCGCCAAGTACGACGCGCGTGTTCATAACGTTTTTCACGTATCGATGTTACGTAAATATGTGGACGACCCGAACCACATCATTGAGTTAGAACCGGACAAGATAGCCGAAGACTTAACGTACGAGGAGGTACCTGTCAAGATCTTGGATAGGAAAGAACATGTCTTATATACCGAGGTTATACCACAAGTTAAAGTTTTGTGGAGAAACCATGCTATTGAGGAAATGACCTGAGAGTTGGAAATGAAAATGAAAGCGAGGTATTTTCATCTTTTCGAAACACCACCAGACGTCACGTCAATTTCGAGGATTTAAATTTCATAAGGAGGGAGGTTCAGAAGATCCCGAAATTTTTTAAATAAAAGGAATTTCCTTTATTTATTATTTTAAAATAATAAGGGTGGATTTGATTAATGTGGTTAGTTATGGGTAAAATGCGTAAATATTTTAAATAAGCAAGTGGTTATATAATATTCATTATTATTCGGAGAAGATTCGTTTGGTCGTGGAATATTAAATGATCGTTTGGGAATATTAAATTTGACGACGCACGTAAGAACCATGTGTGGGCCCCATAACGAAAAAAAGCGATTGGAGGAAGAAAACGACAAGAATAAGTTGTTTATAAATAACGGCAGTAGTTGTTACTGATTTATAATCGTTGGAATACCGGTGGTTAAAACACGAATAATACGCTATTGTTCAGACAAGAATATTACCTGTGATTGCACCAATTATTGATTCTTACGTGAAGAAGGCACTACTCAATAATGGTTCTGTAATTATCGCTCAATATTTTATTTTATTGATTCAATAATTGCTTTGATTGATATTTTATATTCTTCATTGTTTCAATAATTGTCATTACACAAGATTTTTCATTATCGAAGCAATAATTCATATTATCCGAATAATATTATTAGATAACATTATTGGCAATGTCTAGAAAGTTACATCTAAGGAGAGGTTTGGTCACCTAATTGCGGCCAAGAGTGGAGAAATTCTTATTGGAAAGCCCCTCTTTCTTGGGAAGGCGCTGGTTGTCAATATTGTGATTTCGTAATATTATTTGTGAATAATTAATTATTGATTCATACGATGAGGAAAATATTGATTTTATGAGGATATAGATGGGGAAAAATTTTAATGTGACAATTGTTGAAAATTAATATTTTATCTTTTTCGATAAAATAATTCATTTAAATATATTATTTTAATAATATATTAACGATGATATTTTTACGATGAATGTGGGATATATGAGTATATGTGGAGGAGGAGTATTTTTGTTGTAATAAATGTTTAAAACATGTTAAACATGTCTAGGTGGACCCCATTTATTGATGAAATTTGATTATACCGTAAAATCGCCCATTTGTGGATTTTGGTCAATTACTGTTTGGAATTTGGAAAAACTTTCTTCCGTAAAGTTGTAGAGAATTGAATTTCCTATAAAAACTCATGAGATTCGAATTTTCTGATAAAAGGGCTATTTATTATGAATTATTGAAGTTCCAAAGTCTCAAATAATTGATTTTTGGAAGTTTAAAATATTTAAAATATGAAAAACGTTTTTTTGTTATTAGTGGGTCTAGCATGTGGTTTGAATTCAGATTTTCAGAATTCAAAGAGTGGGCGTAAGAATTTATATTTATATATTATTATTATATTAAATTTTCTCGCTTTGGTGTTCTAAGTAATTTCTATAAATAGTGCTTAGGTTAGAATTGAAAATCACATTTAAATCAAGTTTTTCTCTCTATATTATCGAGCGTATTTTTGTGAGTATTTTGAGTATACTTTGAGTATTGCTATACGGTGAAAGTTCAAGTCATATTGCTTTATATCCTGTTTCATTCAACTGTAAGATTGTCTTTTCGAGGTAAGGGATGTTATTTTCTTCTCAAATGATATTATTTCTTCAATATCATTATCTTTGAAATATTGGTTGGAACTTTTATCAAATTTGGAACTTTTTCATGTCTGGGGTTACTTATTCATGAGTTATTATTCATGAGTTCTTATTCACGAAGTTATTATTCACGAAAGTACTATTCATTTAAGCGTGAAGATGTTTTTTTTTGTGAAATTTCTATCTTTTGGTGTTGAGTTACTATTCACGATACACAAGACTATTCACGATACTCAAGACTATTCATCCAAAATGAAATTTCTTCTTTTTGTCCAAAATATCTATTATGGATACTAGCTTTGATCAGATCCATGTTTTGATCATTCTTGAATTTTACACCACTATGATTATTTTTAGGTATTTTTGGATGTGGATAAAACAAAGTACTAATCCTTAATCCTTAATCCTTGTCATTTTGTTTCATTGGATTCGTTTCTTTAAAAAAAAAAATATTTTTCATCATCCCTGGCCTTAAATGATGATATTATTGAATATCTTTGGCCCAGTAGTGCAAAGATGAATGATTTATGATGAATATCTTTGGCCCGTAGTGCAAAGATGAATGATTTCGATGAATATCTTTGGCCCTGTAGTGCAAAAGATGAATGATTTTCGATGAATATATCTTTGGCCCGTAGTGCAAAGATGAAGCAGTGTTTAGATAAACATGATTAATGGTGAATGTCCTTGGCTCAGTAGTGCAAGGATGAATATATGATTCCGGATATATATTGGTTGATGTTACGAGGATAAAATAGACGATGAACTTTAAAATTCATACATGAAGATAGTAGTTTGCATTCTCTACTTAACTCTTCTAATGAATTATTATTTCATTGCGAATATTGATTTAAAACTTGTTGTCTATTGTATTCTATTATATTTTTCCCTGTTGAAGACTAACGATAATTTGTTGTATATTATCTTAGTCATAATATTCTTTACTGGGCTAGTCGAGCTCACCCTTTTCCTTTTTGTTCCATTTTTCTTCTCGAGGAGGCGAGAATATAATAAAGACGAAGTGGGGTATGGAATGAAAGTTCTAGGGAGAGTTGTTTAGTAAACCTCACCATTGTTGTAAAATAATGTATCAATAATTATGATGGGGATTTATTTGCGTGTAGATATTGTCTAGATGACAATATCTGTATTTAAACTCACAGTTTATATGTTGTAATAATAAAGTTGTAGTTATTTCTGTACCATGTATTTGGCGACTCAGAATGGGTTGGATGGAATGGACCTATTTTGGGGGCGTCACACAATATTTGTATTCAAACTCACAGTTTATGTTTTGTCGCATTGTACATGACAGTTGTATTATTAAGTTGTATTTGAATTCTGTACCATGTATCTGACGACTCAAGATGAGTGATGTATACCTAATTTTGGGGGCGTCACAAATATGGTGTGGATTTGATATAATGTTATAGTTGTGGGTAATATTTACAAATTTTGCAAAGTAAGAAAATTATTATAAAATATTTGTTTGGTCGGGAAATATTCGTTTTAGTAGAGAATATTCGTACGATGGCACAATCATTGGTGGACCCTATAACGAAATTACTGTCGGAGTTAAAAAATGACATAAATAACTTTTTATAAAAATAACGGTAAATTTTTTACCGTTAACTGTTGAAATACCCAGTGATAAAAGTATAGTAATACGCGTGGTTGCATAATAGCACACGATATTGTACAATTATTGATGCTTACGTGAGAAGTCACTCAGTTTTATTCAATTATTGCAACAGTAATTGCTGCATAATATCTCATATTATTAATTCAATTATTGTCGCAGTATCATCTGCACACTATTTTATATTATTAAATCAATAATTGAGACGACAAAGTTATTCATATTATTATTTGCATTATTGACGATGTCTAGAAAATTCTGTCGAGAAAAAGAGTTTGGTCACCTAATTGCGCGCTAATTAGAAGAAGTCCTTATCGAAAGCCCCTCTTTTCTAAGAATAATCTGGTTGTTAATATTATGAGTTATACATGATGGATAAATATTATTAAAAGTGTGTTTAGTAAAGCCAAATGAATTGAGATAAATAGAAATGATTTTTAAGAAGTATTTGTTGTAAATTTGGCTTATTACATGGATCCCCACTTACTTAGAAAGTTATCTCAGTTTTTTTTTTATATATATATATATATATATATATATATAATTAAGGGGGGGATCAGAGTCACGAGAGGTGACTATTATTATTATCATTATATATATATATTATATAAATTTTGTTTTTTTGTATAAAATAGAATATATTATATTTTATTGTGCATAGTACTGCATAGTGTGTGCATAGTGCATCATAGTAAAATCAAAAATTTTAAACGAATTCGGCCGAAGGATTCGGCGCCCATGAATCGCCATGTTTGTAAGATCCCAAATAATTAATAAATGAAATTTAATTTCCTCTAATTATTATTTTGAAATAGTAAGGGTTGATGTGATTAATGTGGATAATTACGGGTAAAATACATAAATATTTCAAAATAAGCAAGTGGTTATAAAATATTCATTGTTGTTTGGGAATATTTGTTTGGTCGTGGAATATTAAATCTTTGTTGGGAATATTCGTGACGACCACATGACCATGTGTGGGCCCCATAACTAAAAGCGATTGGAGGAAGAAAATGACAAATATAAGTTGTTTAAAAATAACTACAGTAGTTGTTACCGATTTTAATCGTTGGAATGCCGGTGGTTAAAACACATGAATCTGGCGTTGTTGAGCGGTAGCAGAAGATACCAGATTGCACCAATTATTGACTCTTACGTAAGAAGGCACTACTCAATAATGGTTCTGATGAATTATCGCTCAAAGTGTTTTATTTTATTGATTCAATAATTCTTTGCGTTGATATTTTATATTGTTGTTGTTTTAATAATTGTCATTACACAAGTATTTTTCATTGTAAAACAATAATTCATATTATCCGAATAATATTATTAGATAACATTATTGGCAATGTCTAGAAAGTTCTCGCTAAGGAGAGGTTTGGTCACCTAATTGCGCCAAGAAGGAAAAATTCTTATTGGAAAGCCCCCTCTTCCTGAGGAACCCGCTGGTCATCAATATTGTGATTACAGTAATATTATTTATGAATAATTAATTATTGATTCATATGATGAGGAAAATATTGATTTTATGTGGATATAGATGGAGAAAATTTTAATGTGACAATTGTTGAAAATTGAAATTTTATCTTTTCTCGATAAAATAATTCATTTAAATATATATTATTATATTTTAATAATATAATAATGGTGATATTTTTACAACGAATGTGGGATATATGAGTATACGAGGAGGAAGAGTATTTTTGTTGCATTAAATGTTTAAAACATGTTAAACATGTCGGTGGACCCCATTTATCGATCGAAATTTGATTATAATTTCTAAAATCACCCGTTTGTGGATTTCGGTCAATTTTCGTTGGAAATTTGGAAAAACTTTCTTCCAAAGTTGTAGAGAATTGAATTTCCTATAAAAACACGAGAGATTCAATTTTTTGATAAAAGGGCTATTTATTATGAATTATTGAAGTTCAAGTTCAAATAATTGATTTTTGGAAGTTTAAATTATTTTAAATTAGAAAAACGTTTTTTTTTTTTTTTTCTAGAAGGTTGGCATGTGTGAATTCTTTGAGATTAAGATTTCAAGGAATACGATAATATTTTTATATATATTAATATTATATTAAATTTTCGCTTTTGGTGTTCTAAGAATTTCCTATAAATAAAGTCTTGGGTTAGAATTGAAAATCACACAATTAAACTCAAGTTTTTTCTCTCTATATTATCGAGCGTATTCTTGTGAGTATTTTGAGTATACTTTGAGTATTGCTATACTGGTGAAAGTTCAAGTCATAGCCTATATCCTGTTGTTTTATTAGAAATCTTGTCTTTTCGAGGTAAGGATGTTATTTTCTTCTCAAATGATATTATTTCTTCAATATCATTATCTTTGAAATATTGGTTGAAACTTTTTATCAAATTTGGAACTTTTTCACGTATGGAGTTCTTATTCATGAGTTCTTATTCACGAGTTCTTATTCATGAGTTACTATTCACGAGTTATTATTCACGAGTACTATTCATGAAGCGTGATGATGTTTTGTGAAATTTCTATCTTTTGGTGTCTGAGTTACTATTCACGATACGGCAAGACTATTCACGAATCATCGACATTATTCATCGAAAAATGAAATTTCTTCTTTTGTCCAAAATATCTATTCTGGATACTAGCTTTGATTGTATCCATGTTTTGATCATTCTTGAATTTTACACCACTATGATTATTTTTGAGGTATTTTTGGACGTGGATAAAACAAAGTACGAATCCTTAATCCTTAATCCTTGTCATTTTGTTTTCTTTGGATTCGTTTCTTTAAAAATATTTTTCATCATCCTCAGTCTTAAATGATGATATTATTGAATATCTTTGGCCTGTAGTGCAAAGATGAATGATTTATGATGAATATCTTTGGCCTGTAGTGCAAAGATGAATGATTTTTGATGAATATCTTTGGCCCGTAGTGCAAAGATGAACAGGTGTTTAGATGAACATGACCAACTGGTGAATGTCCTTGGCCTGTAGTGCAAGGATGAATATATGATTCCAGATATATATATTGGTTGATGTTACAGGGATAAAAATAGACGATGAACTTTAAAATTCATACATAGAAGATAGTAGTTTGCATTCTCTACTTAACTCTTCTAATGAATTATTATTTCCGCTGCGAATATTGATTTAAAACTTGTTGTCTATTGTATTCTATTATATTTTTCCCTGTTGAAGACTAACGATAATTTTGTTGTATATTATCTTAGTCATAATATTCTTTTATTGGGCTAATGAGCTCACCCTTTTCCTTTTTGTTCCATTTTTCTTCTCAGAGGCGAGAATGTAAGCGAAAGTACTTAGTGGGGTATGGAATAAAGGTTCTAGAAAAGAGTTGTTTAGTAGTCCTCACCATTTTGTAAAATAAAGTATAAATAATTGTGATGAGGATTTATTTGGGTATGTATATTGTCTGAAGACAATAATTGTTTTTTAAACTCATATTATATATATTGTATTATTTTTACGACAAATGTATTAATAAAGTTGTAGTTATTTTTTGTACCATGTATTTGGCGCACTCGAGAATGGGTTGGATGGAATGGACCTATTTTGGGGCGCCACAATGTTCACTCATAATTTTTATTCAAATAGTATGTTGTCATTCTCCTATAAATAGGATGTTTAGTTTAGAAATGAAAATCACACGCATTCAAAGAATTCTTCTTCTATAATATCGAGCGTATTTCTTTTAGAATTTAAGGAAGTTTTGGATGTAGAAAGCTGTAAGACAAATTTTTTTTAAATAAAAAGGAATTTTCTTTATTTATTATTTTGAAATAGTAAGGGTGGATTTGATTAATGTGGTTAGTTATGGGTAAAAATGCTAAATATTTTAAATAAGCAAGTGGTGATATAATATTCATTATTGTCGGAGAATATTAGTTTTGGTCGTGGAATATTCATACCTGTTGGGGAATATTAAATGACGACCAGTATATGATCTTTGTGGGCCCCATAACTAAAGCGATTGGAGGAAGAAACGACAAAAATAAGTTGTTTAAAAATAACTACAGTTAGTTCTGAGTGCTATTAATCGTTGAAATACCGGTGGTTAAAACACAAGAATACGCGTTATCGCGACAAAGAAGATACTTGACGTATTGCACCAATTATTGATTCTTACGTAAAGAAGGCACTACTCAATAATGGTTCTGATGAATTATTGCTCAAAGATTTTATTTTATTGATTCAATAATTCTTTGCGTTGATATTTTATATTCTTTGTTGTTTCAATAATTGTCATTACACAGTATTTTTCATTATCTGAGCAATAATTCATATTATCTGAATAATATTATTAGATAACATTATTGGCAATGTCTAGAAAGTTCGCTTCTAAGAGAGGTTTGGTCACCTAATCACTTGTAAGTAAGAGAGAAATTCTTATCGAAAGCCCCCTCTTTAACCAGGGAATGCAGTTTGTCAATATTGTGATTCTCGTAATATTATTTATGAATAATTAATTATTGATTCATATGATGAGAAAAATATTGATTTTATGTGGATATAGATGGAGAAAATTTTTATAGTAACAATTGTTGAAAATTAATGTTTTATCTTTTTCTGATAAAATAATTCATTTAAATATATTATTTTAATAATATATTAACGATGATATTTTTACGATGAATGTGGGATATATATGAATATATGTGGAGGAGGAGTATTTTTGTTACCAAAAATGTTTAAAACATGTTAAACATGTCGGTGGACCCCATTTATTGACTGAAATTTGATTATAGCTTGTAAAATCGCCAATTTATGGATTTCGGTCAATTTCTGTTTGGAATTTGGAAAAACTTTCTTCTGTAAAGTTGTAGAGAATTGAATTTCCTATAAAAAACTCGCGAGATTCGAATTTTCTGATAAAGGGCTATTTATTGTGTAATTATTGAAGTTTAGAAGCTTCAAATAATTGATTTTGGAAGTTTAAAATATTTTTATTTACAAAACATTTTTTTCATTTGGTTCCCTCATTTAACACATGACAAGTTGCTGAAATTCAGATTCAAGGTATGCGTAGGAATTATTATTATAAATAATAATATTATATTAAATTTTCTGCTTTGGTGTTCTAAAGCAATTTCCTATAAATAAAGCTTGGGTTAGAATTGAAAATCACATTTAAACCCAAGTTTTCTCTCTATATTATCGAGCGTATTCTTGTGTGTATTTTGAGTATACTTTGAGTATTGCTATATACTGCAAGTTCAAGTCATAGCTTTATATCAGGTGTTTCAACTGTAAATAATTGTCTTTCGAGGTAAGGGATGTTATTTTCTTCTCAAATGATATTATTTCTTCAATATCATTATCTTTGAAATATTGGTTGGAACTTTTATCAAATTTGGAACTTTTTCATGTATCGGGATTACTATTCATGAGTTCTTATTCACGAGTTCTTATTCATGAGTTCTTATTCACGTGTTATTATTCACGAAAGTACTATTCATGAAGCGTGATGATGTTTTTTGTGAAATTTCTATCTTTTGGTGTCTGAGTTACTTATTCACGATACTACTAAGACTATTCACGAATACTTAATTATTCATAGAAAAATGAAATTTCTTCTTTTTGTCAAAATATCTATTATGGATACTAGCTTTGATTGTATCCATGTTTTGATCATTCTTGAATTTTACACCACTATGATTATTTTTGAGGTATTTTTGGACGTGGATAAAACAAAGTACGAATCCTTAATCCTTAATCCTTGTCATTTTGTTTCAATTGGATTCGTTTTTTAAAAAATATTTTCATCATCCTCGGTCTTAAATGATGATATTATTGAATATCTTTGGCCCGTAAGCAAAGATGAATGATTTATGATGAATATCTTTGGCTCGTAGTGCAAAGATGAATGATTTTCGATGAATATCTTTGCCCGTAGTGCAAAGATGAGCAGTGTTTAGATGAACATGACCTAATTTGGTGAATGTCCTCGGCCAGTAGTGCAAAGGATGAATATATGATTCGGATATATATTGGTTGATGTTACGAGGATAAAAATAGACGATGAACCTTAAAATTCATACATAGAAGATAGTAGTTTGCATTCTCTACTTAACTCTTCTAATGAATTATTATTTCACATGCGAATATTGATTTAAAACTTGTTATCTATTGTATTCTATTATATTTTTCCTGTTGAAGACTAACGATAATTTTGTTGTATATTATCTTAGTCATAATATTCTTTCTTTGGCTAATCGAGCTCACCCTTTTCCTTTTGTTCCATTTTTCTTCTCGGAGGCGAGAATGTAATGAGAGTATTAGTGGGGGGTATGGAATAAAGGTTCTAGAAAAGAGTTGTTTAGTAGTCCTCACCATTTTTGTAAAATAAAGTATAAATAATTGTGATGAGGATTTATTTGGTATGTATATTGTCTAGAAGACAATAATTGTTTTTTTAAACTCACAAGATATATGTTGTCGTATTTTGCACGACAAATGTATTAATAAAGTTGTAGTTATTTCGCATACTCATGTATTTGGCGACTCAGAATGGGTTGGATGGAATGGACCTATTTTGGGGCGCCACAATGTTCACTCATAATTTTATTCAAATAGTATCTTGTCATTCTCCTATAAATAGGATGTTTAGTTTAGAAATGAAAATCACACCAGATTCAAAGAATTCTTCTTCTATAATATTGAGCGTATTTCTTTAGAATTTAAGGAAGTTTTGGATGTAGAAAACTGTAAGACCCCGAAATTTTTTTAAATAAAAAAGGAATTTCCTTTATTTATTATTTTGAAATAGTAAGGGTGGATTTGATTAATGTGGTTAGTTATGGGTAAAATGCGCAAATATTTTAAATAAGCAAGTGGTGATATAATATTCATTATTGTCGGAGAATATTAGTTTGGTCGTGGAATATTCATACTGTCGGGGAATATTCGTACGACGGCGCAGTCTTTTGTGGGCCCCATAACGGAAAGCGATTGGAGGAAGAAAACGACAAAAATAAGTTGTTTAAAAATAAACAGCAGCGTAGTTATTCTGCGTTTAATCGTTGAAATACCCGTTGGTTAAAACACGAATGTCTGCGTATTTACAAGAATGACACCAGATTGCACCAATTATTGATTCTTACGTAAGAAGGCACTACTCAATAATGGTTACGATGAATTCTTATTCATTATTTTATTTTATTGATTCAATAATTCTTTGCGTTGATATTTTATATTCTTTGTTGTTTCAATAATTGTCATTACACGTATTTTTCATTATTGGAGCAATAATTCATATTATCTGAATAATATTATTAGATAACATTATTGGCAATGTCTAGAAAGTTACATTCAAGGAGAGGTTTGGTCACCTAATCAGGCCAAGTAAGGAGAAATTCTTATTGGAAAGTTCTCTTCAGGAGGAATATAAGTTTGTCAATATTGTGATTCTCGTAATATTATTTATGAATAATTAATTATTGATTCATATGATGAGAAAATATTGATTTTATGTGGATATAGATGGAGAAAATTTTTATAGTGACAATTGTTGAAAATTAATGTTTTATCTTTTTCTGATAAAATAATTCATTTAAATATATTATTTTAATAATATATTAACGATGATATTTTTACGATGAATGTGGGATATATATGAATATATGTGGAGGAGGAGTATTTTTGTTACCAAAAATGTTTAAAACATGTTAAACATGTCGGTGGACCCCATTTATTGACTGAAATTTGATTATAGCTTGTAAAATCGCCCATTTATGGATTTGGTCAATTTCATTTGGAATTTGGAAAAACTTTCTTCTGTAAAGTTGTAGAGAATTGAATTTCCTATAAAAACTCGCGAGATTCGAATTTTCTGATAAAGGGCTATTTATTGTGAATTATTGAAGTTCCGAAGCTCCGAAATAATTGATTTTTGGAAGTTTAAAATATTTTTATTTACAAAAACATTTTTTTCATTTGGTTCCCTCATTTAACACATGACAAGTTGCTGAAATTCAGATTCAAGGTGTGCGTAGGAATTATTATTATAAATAATAATATTATATTAAATTTTCTGCTTTGGTGTTCTAAGCAATTTCCTATAAATAAGTGCTTTAGGTTAGAATTGAAAATCACACTTTAAACTCAAGTTTTCTCTCTATATTATCGAGCGTATTCTTGTGTGTATTTTGAGTATACTTTGAGTATTGCTATACTGGTGCAAGTTCAAGTCATAGCCTATATCCAGGTGTTTCAATTAGAAATCTTTGTCTTTCGAGGTAAGGGATGTTATTTTCTTCTCAAATGATATTATTTCTTCAATATCATTATCTTTGAAATATTGGTTGGAACTTTTTATCAAATTTGGAACTTTTTCATATGGGATTACTATTCATGAGTTCTTATTCACGAGTTACTATTCATGAGTTACTATTCACGTTATTATTCATTCACGAGTACTATTCATGAAAGCGTGATGATGTTTTTTGTGAAATTTCTATCTTTTGGTGTCGGAGTTACTATTCACGTATACTCAAGACTATACGACACTATTCACCGAAAAATGAAATTTCTTCTTTTTGTCCAAAATATCTATTATGGATACTAGCTTTGATTGTATCCATGTTTTGATCATTCTTGAATTTTACACCACTATGATTATTTTTGAGGTATTTTTGGACGTGGATAAAACAAAGTACGAATCCTTAATCCTTAATCCTTGTCATTTTGTTTCACTGGATTCGTTTCTTTAAAAAATATTTTTCATCATCCTCAGTCTTAAATGATGATATTATTGAATATCTTTGGCACAGTAGTGCAAAAGATGAATGATTTATGATGAATATCTTTGGCCCGTAGTCTGCAAAGATGAATGATTTTCGATGAATATCTTTGGCCCGTAAAGTAAAAGATGAGCAGTGTTTAGATGAACATGACTAATGGTGAATGTCCTCGGCTTGTAGTGCAAGGATGAATATATGATTCAGATATATATTGGTTGATGTTACGAGGGATAAAAATAGAGCGATGAACCTTAAAATTCATACATAGAAGATAGTAGTTTGCATTCTCTACTTAACTCTTCTAATGAATTATTATTTCGGCATGAATATTGATTTAAAACTTGTTGTCTATTGTATTCTATTATATTTTTTCCTGTTGAAGACTAACGATAATTTTGTTGTATATTATCTTAGTCATAATATTCTTTACTCGGGCTACTGAGCTCACCCTTTTCCTTTTTGTTCCATTTTTTCTTCTCGGGAGGCGAGAATGTAGCGAAACTACTTAGTAGGGGTATGGAATAAAGGTTCTAGAAAGAGTTGTTTAGTAGTCCTCACCATTTTGTAAAATAAAGTATAAATAATTGTGATGAGGATTTATTTGGGTATGTATATTGTCTAGAAGACAATAAATTTTTTTAAACTCACAAGATATATGTTGTCGTATTTTGCACGACAAATGTATTAATAAAGTTGTAGTTATTTCGCATCATGTATTTGGCGACTCGAATGGGTTGGATGGAATGGACCTATTTTGGGGCGCCACAATGTTCACTCATAATTTTTATTCAAATAGTATCTTTGTCATTCTCCTATAAATAGGATGTTTAGTTTAGAAATGAAAATCACACCAGATTCAAAGAATTCTTCTTCTATAATATTGAGCGTATTTCTTTAGAATTTAAGGAAGTTTTGGATGTAGAAAACTGTAAGACCCCGAAATTTTTTTAAATAAAAAAGGAATTTCCTTTATTTATTATTTTGAAATAGTAAGGGTGGATTTGATTAATGTGGTTAGTTATGGGTAAAATCTTGCAAATATTTTAAATAAAGAAGTGGTGATATAATATTCATTATTGTCGGAGAATATTAGTTTGGTCGTGGAATATTCATAATGCTGTCGGGGAATATTAAATGCATTTACCTGCATGTGATCTTTGTGGGCCCCATAACGGAAAGCGATTGGAGGAAGAAAAGCGACAAAAATAAGTTGTTTAAAAATAGCACAGTAGTTATTACCGCTTTAATCGTTGAAATACCCGGTGGTTAAAAACACGATGAATACGCGTTATTACAAGAAGATGTAGCGCAGTATTGCACCAATTATTGATTCTTACGTAAGAAGGCCTTTACTCAATAATGGTTACGATAATTATTATTCAAAGATTTTATTTTATTGATTCAATAATTCTTTGCGTTGATATTTTATATTCTTTGTTGTTTCAATAATTGTCATTACACGTATTTTTCATTATCGAGACAATAATTCATATTATCTGAATAATATTATTAGATAACATTATTGGCAATGTCTAGAAAGTTCATGCCTAAGGAGAGGTTTGGTCACCTAATCAAGGCTAGGTAAGGAGAAATTCTTATTGGAAAGCCCCTCTTTCCAGGAGAATATGCAGTTGTCAATATTGTGATTCTCATAATATTATTTATGAATAATTAATTATTGATTCATATGATGAGAAAAATATTGATTTTATGTGGATATAGATGGAGAAAATTTTTTATAGTGACAATTGTTGAAAATTAATGTTTTATCTTTTTACGATAAAATAATTCATTTAAATATATTATTTTAATAATATATTAACGATGATATTTTTACGATGAATGTGGGATATATATGAATATATGTGGAGGAGGAGTATATTTTGTTACCAAAATGTTTAAAACATGTTAAACATGTAAATTGGACCCCATTTATCGACCGAAATTTGATTATAGCTTGTAAAATCGCCCATTTATGGATTTCGGTCAATTTCTGTTTGGAATTTGGAAAAACTTTCTTACTGTAAAGTTGTAGAGAATTGAATTTCCTATAAAAACTCATGAGATTCGAATTTTCTACGATAAAGGGCTATTTATTGTGAATTATTGAAGTTAGAAGTTCAAAATAATTGATTTTGGAAGTTTAAAATATTTTTATTTACAAAAACATTTTTTCATTTGGTTCCCTCATTTAACACATGACAAGTTGCTGAAATTCAGATTCAAGGTGTGCGTAGGAATTATTATTATAAATAATAATATTATATTAAATTTTCTAACTTTGGTGTTCTAAGCGAATTTCTATAAATAGGTCTTGGGTTAGAATTGAAAATCACACTTTAAGCTCAAGTTTTCTCTCTATATTATCGGCGTATTCTTGTGTGTATTTTGAGTATACTTTGAGTATTGCTATACTACGGCAAGTTCAAGTCATAGCCTATATCCTGTTTCAATTTAGAAGATTGTCTTTTCGAGGTAAGGGATGTTATTTTCTTCTCAAATGATATTATTTCTTCAATATCATTATCTTTGAAATATTGGTTGGAACTTTTTATCAAATTTGGAACTTTTCACGTATGGGATTACTATTCATGAGTTCTTATTCACGAGTTCTTATTCATGAGATTCTTATTCACGTATTCTTATTCAAAAGTACTATTCATAAGCGTGATGATGTTTTTGTGAAATTTCTATCTTTTGGTGTCTGAGAGTTACTATTCACGATACTCACGGACTATTCACGAATCTGACATTATTCATAGAAAAATGAAATTTCTTCTTTTTGTCCAAAATATCTATTATGGATACTAGCTTTGATTGTATCCATGTTTTGATCATTCTTGAATTTTACACCACTATGATTATTTTTGAGGTATTTTGGACGTGGATAAAACAAAGTACGAATCCTTAATCCTTAATCCTTGTCATTTTGTTTCAATTTGGATTCGTTTTCTTTAAAAAAATATTTTCATCATCCTCGGTCTTAAATGATGATATTATTGAATATCTTTGGCCCGTAGAAAGCAAAGATGAATGATTTATGATGAATATCTTTGGCCCGTAGTGCAAAGATGAATGATTTCGATGAATATCTTTGGCCCAGTAGTGCAAAGATGAGCAGTGTTTAGATGAACATGACGGTGGTGAATGTCCTTGGCACTGTAGTGCGAGGATGAATATATGATTCCGATATATATTGGTTGATGTTACGAGGGGATAAAAATAGGCGATGAACCTTAAAATTCATACATAGAAGATAGTAGTTTGCATTCTCTACTTAACTCTTCTAATGAATTATTATTTCATTGCGAATATTGATTTAAAACTTGTTGTCTATTGTATTCTATTATATTTTTCCCTGTTGAAGACTAACGATAATTTTGTTGTATATTATCTTAGTCATAATATTCTTTTCTTGGGCTAGTCGAGCTCACCCTTTTCCTTTTGTTCCATTTTTCTTCTCAGGAGGCGAGAATGTAGCGAGTACTAGTCGGGGTATGGAATAAAGGTTCTAGAAAGAGTTGTTTAGTAGTCCTCACCATTTTTGTAAAATAAAGTATAAATAATTGTGATGAGGATTTATTTGGGTATGTATATTGTCTAGAAGACAATAATTGTTTTTTTAAACTCACAGTATATATGTTGTCGTATTTTGCACGACAAATGTATTAATAAAGTTGTAGTTATTTCTGTACCATGTATTTGGCGACTCAGAATGGGTTGGATGGAATGGACCTATTTTGGGGGCGTCACAATGTTCACTCATAATTTTTATTCAAATAGTATGCTGTCATTCTCCTATAAATAGGATGTTTAGTTTAGAAATGAAAATCACATTGATTCAAAGAATTCTTCTTCTATAATATTGAGCGTATTTCTTTAGAATTTAAGGAAGTTTTGGATGTGAAAAGCTGTAAGACCCGAAATTTTTTAAATAAAAAGGAATTTCCTTTATTTATTATTTTGAAATAGTAAGGGTGGATTTGATTAATGTGGTTAGTTATGGGTAAAATGCGCAAATATTTTAAATAAGCAAGTGGTGATATAATATTCATTCATTATTGCCGGAGAATATTAGTTTGGTCGTGGAATATTCATTTGTCGGGGAATAATAATCGTGACGGTATGATCTTTGTGGGCCCCATAACTGAAAGCGATTGGAGGAAGAAAGCGACAAAAATAAGTTGTTTAAAAATAACGGCGTAGTTATTACTGATTTAATTGTTGAAATACCCGGTGGTTAAAAAACACGATGAATACGCGTTATCGCACAAGAAGATGCAGTATTGCACCAATTATTGATTCTTACGTAAGAAGGCACTACTCAATAATGGTTACGATGAATTACCGTCAAATTATTTTATTTTATTGATTCAATAATTCTTTGCGTTGATATTTTATATTCTTTGTTGTTTCAATAATTGTCATTACACGGTATTTTTCATTATCGAGACAATAATTCATATTATCTGAATAATATTATTAGATAACATTATTGGCAATGTCTAGAAAGTTACATCTAAGGAGAGGTTTGGTCACCTAATTGCTTGCGTAGGTAAGGAGAAATTCTTATTGGAAAGCCCCCTCTTTCCTGGGAACTGTCTGGTTGTCAATATTGTGATTCTGTAATATTATTTATGAATAATTAATTATTGATTCATATGATGAGAAAAATATTGATTTTATGTGGATATAGATGGAGAAAATTTTTATAGTGACAATTGTTGAAAATTAATGTTTTATCTTTTTCTGATAAAATAATTCATTTAAATATATTATTTTAATAATATATTAACGATGATATTTTTACGATGAATGTGGGATATATATGAATATATGTGGAGGAGGAGTATTTTTGTTACCAAAAATGTTTAAAACATGTTAAACATGTAAATTGGACCCCATTTATTGATGAAATTTGATTATAAACTTGTAAAATCGCCCATTTATGGATTTCGGTCAATTTCTATTTGGAATTTGGAAAAACTTTCTTCTGTAAAGTTGTAGAGAATTGAATTTCCTATAAAAACTCGCGAGATTCGAATTTTCTGATAAAGGGCTATTTATTGTGAATTATTGAAGTTCCGAAGCTCCGAAATAATTGATTTTTGGAAGTTTAAAATATTTTTATTTACAAAAACATTTTTTCATTTGGTTCCCTCATTTAACACATGACAAGTTGCTGAAATTCAGATTCAAAGGTGTGCGTAGGAATTATTATTATAAATAATAATATTATATTAAATTTTCTGCTTTGGTGTTCTAAGCAATTTCCTATAAATAGGTCTTGGGTTAGAATTGAAAATCACACCGTAAGCTGAAGTTTTCTCTCTATATTATCGAGCGTATTCTTGTGTGTATTTTGAGTATACTTTGAGTATTGCTATCTGGTGCAAGTTCAAGTCATAGCCTATATCAAGTGTTTCAACTAAATCTTGTCTTTCGAGGTAAGGGATGTTATTTTCTTCTCAAATGATATTATTTCTTCAATATCATTATCTTTGAAATATTGGTTGGAACTTTTTATCAAATTTGGAACTTTTTCATGTCGGGATTCTTATTCATGAGTTCTTATTCACGAGTTCTTATTCATGAGTTCTTATTCACGTGTTCTTATTCACGAGTACTATTCACGAAGCGTGATGATGTTTTTTGTGAAATTTCTATCTTTTGGTGTCTGATTCTTTATTCACGATACGGCCACTATTCACGAATACGACATTATTCGAAAAAATAAAATTTCTTCTTTTTGTCCAAAATATCTATTATGGATACTAGCTTTGATTGTATCCATGTTTTGATCATTCTTGAATTTTACACCACTATGATTATTTTTGAGGTATTTTTGGACGTGGATAAAACAAAGTACGAATCCTTAATCCTTAATCCTTGTCATTTTGTTTCCTTTGGATTCGTTTCTTTTAAAAAATATTTTCATCATCCTCGATCTTAAATGATGATATTATTGAATATCTTTGGCCCTGTAGTGCAAAAGATGAATGATTTATGATGAATATCTTTGGCTGTAGTGCAAAGATGAATGATTTCGATGAATATCTTTGGCCCGTAGTGCAAAGATGAGCAGTGTTTAGATGAACATGACTAATGGTGAATGTCCTGGCTTTGTAGTGCAAGGATGAATATATGATTCAGATATATATTGGTTGATGTTACGAGGATAAAATAGACGATGAACCTTAAAATTCATACATAGAAGATAGTAGTTTGCATTCTCTACTTAACTCTTCTAATGAATTATTATTTCATTGCGAATATTGATTTAAAACTTGTTGTCTATTGTATTCTATTATATTTTTCCTGTTGAAGACTAACGATAATTTTGTTGTATATTATCTTAGTCATAATATTCTTTTTGGGCTAATCGAGCTCACCCTTTTCCTTTTTGTTCCATTTTTCTTCTCGGGAGGCGAGAATGTAGCGAAAGTCTTAGTCGAGGGTATGGAATAAAGGTTCTAGAAAAGAGTTGTTTAGTAGTCCTCACCATTTTTGTAAAATAAAGTATAAATAATTGTGATGAGGATTTATTTGGGTATGTATATTGTCTGAAGACAATAATTGTTTTTTAAACTCACAATATATATGTGTTGTCGTATTTTGCACGACAAATGTATTAATAAAGTTGTAGTTATTTTCGCATACCATGTATTTGGCGACTCGAATGGGTTGGATGGAATGGACCTATTTTGGGGGCGCCACAATGTTCACTCATAATTTTTATTCAAATAGTATCTTTGTCATTCTCCATAAATAGGATGTTTAGTTTAGAAATGAAAATCACACCGATTCAAAGAATTCTTCTTCTATAATATTGAAAGCGTATTTCTTTAGAATTTAAGGAAGTTTTGGATGTAGAAAGCTGTAAGACCTCGAAATTTTTTAAATAAAAAGGAATTTCCTTTATTTATTATTTTGAAATAGTAAGGTGGATTTGATTAATGTGGTTAGTTATGGGTAAAATCTTAAATATTTTAAATAAGCAAGTGGTGATATAATATTCATTATTGTCGGAGAATATTAGTTTGGTCGTGGAATATTCATACCGTCTTGGGAATATTAAATGCGATACATGTGATCTTTTGTGGGCCCCATAACTTGAAAGCGATTGGAGGAAGAAAAGCGACAAAAATAAGTTGTTTAAAAATAACTTGGCGTAGTTATTCTGAATTTACCTTTGTTGAAATACCCGGTGGTTAAAAAACACGATGTCTGGCGTTATCGCACAAGATGACACCGCAGTATTGCACCAATTATTGATTCTTACGTAAGAAGGCACTACTCAATAATGGTTACGGTAATTCTTTATTCAAGTATTTTATTTTATTGATTCAATAATTTCTTTGCGTTGATATTTTATATTCTTTGTTGTTTGATAATTGTCATTACACAAAGTATTTTTCATTATCAGACAATAATTCATATTATCTGAATAATATTATTAGATAACATTATTGGCAATGTCTAGAAAGTTACATCTAAGGAGAGGTTTGGTCACCTAATTGCGGCATACCGAAGTAAGGAGAAATTCTTATTGGAAAGCCCCCTCTTTCCACAAGTGAATCGCAGTTGTCAATATTGTGATTCTGTAATATTATTTATGAATAATTAATTATTGATTCATATGATGAGAAAAATATTGATTTTATGTGGATATAGATGGAGAAAATTTTTATAGTGACAATTGTTGAAAATTAATGTTTTATCTTTTTCTGATAAAATAATTCATTTAAATATATTATTTTAATAATATATTAACGATGATATTTTTACGATGAATGTGGGATATATATGAATATATGTGGAGGAGGAGTATTTTTGTTACCAAAAATGTTTAAAACATGTTAAACATGTCGGTGGACCCCATTTATTGACTGAAATTTGATTATAGCTTGTAAAATCGCCCATTTATGGATTTCGGTCAATTTCTGTTTGGAATTTGGAAAACCTTTCTTCTGTAAAGTTGTAGAGAATTGAATTTCCTATAAAAACTCGCGAGATTCGAATTTTCTGATAAAGGGCTATTTATTGTGAATTATTGAAGTTAGAAGCTCAAATAATTGATTTTGGAAGTTTAAAATATTTTTATTTACAAAACATTTTTTCATTTGGTTCCTCATTTAACACATGACAAGTTGCTGAAATTCAGATTCAAGGTGTGCGTAGGAATTATTATTATAAATAATAATATTATATTAAATTTTATCGCTTTTGGTGTTCTAAGCAATTTCCTATAAATAAGTGCTTAGGTTAGAATTGAAAATCACAATTAAAGCTCAAGTTTTCTCTCTCTATATTATCGAAGCGTATTCTTGTGTGTATTTTGAGTATACTTTGAGTATTGCTATACGGTGCAAGTTCAAGTCATAGCCTATATCCAGGTGTTTCAACTGTAAATCTTGCTCTTTCGAGGTAAGGGATGTTATTTTCTTCTCAAATGATATTATTTCTTCAATATCATTATCTTTGAAATATTGGTTGGAACTTTTTATCAAATTTGGAACTTTTTTTTCATGTCGGGATTACTATTCATGAGTTCTTATTCACGAAGTTACTATTCATGAGTTCTTATTCACGTATTCTTATTCACGAGTACTATTCATGAAGCGTGATGATGATTTTTTTGTGAAATTTCTATCTTTTGGTGTCTGAGTTACTATTCACGTGTCTACGGCACTATTCACGAATACGACACTTATTCATAGAAAAATGAAATTTCTTCTTTTGTCCAAAATATCTATTATGGATACTAGCTTTGATTGTATCCATGTTTTGATCATTCTTGAATTTTACACCACTATGATTATTTTTGAGGTATTTTTGGACGTGGATAAAACAAAGTACTTAATCCTTAATCCTTAATCCTTGTCATTTTGTTTCATTGGATTCGTTTCTTTAAAAAATATTTTTCATCATCCTCGGTCTTAAATGATGATATTATTGAATATCTTTGGCCTGTAGTGCAAAGATGAATGATTTATGATGAATATCTTTGGCCTGTAGTGCAAAGATGAATGATTTCTGATGAATATCTTTGGCCCGTAGTGCAAAGATGAACAGGTGTTTAGATGAACATGACCAACTGGTGAATGTCCTTGGCCTGTAGTGCAAGGATGAATATATGATTCCAGATATATATTGGTTGATGTTACAGGGATAAAAATAGACGATGAACCTTAAAATTCATACATAGAAGATAGTAGTTTGCATTCTCTACTTAACTCTTCTAATGAATTATTATTTCCGCTGCGAATATTGATTTAAAACTTGTTGTCTATTGTATTCTATTATATTTTTCCCTGTTGAAGACTAACGATAATTTTGTTGTATATTATCTTAGTCATAATATTCTTTCTTCTGGCTAGTCGAGCTCACCCTTTTCCTTTTTGTTCCATTTTTCTTCTCGGGAGGCGAGAATGTAGCGTAGTACTAGTGGGGTATGGAATAAAGGTTCTAGAAAGAGTTGTTTAGTAGTCCTCACCATTTTTGTAAAATAAAGTATAAATAATTGTGATGAGGATTTATTTGGGTATGTATATTGTCTAGAAGACAATAATTGTTTTTTAAACTCACAGTATATATGTTGTCGTATTTTGCACGACAAATGTATTAATAAAGTTGTAGTTATTTCTGTACCATGTATTTGGCGACTCAGAATGGGTTGGATGGAATGGACCTATTTTGGGGGCGTCACAATGTTCACTCATAATTTTTATTCAAATAGTATGCTGTCATTCTCCTATAAATAGGATGTTTAGTTTAGAAATGAAAATCACACCAGATTCAAAGAATTCTTCTTCTATAATATTGAGCGTATTTCTTTAGAATTTAAGGAAGTTTTGGATGTAGAAAACTGTAAGACCCCGAAATTTTTTTAAATAAAAAAGGAATTTCCTTTATTTATTATTTTGAAATAGTAAGGGTGGATTTGATTAATGTGGTTAGTTATGGGTAAAATGCGCAAATATTTTAAATAAGCAAGTGGTGATATAATATTCATTATTGTCGGAGAATATTAGTTTGGTCGTGGAATATTCATACTGTCGGGGAATATTAAATGCTGACGACATGTAGAGATCTTTATGGGCCCCATAACGGAAAGCGATTGGAGGAAGAAAACGACAAAAATAAGTTGTTTAAAAATAACTTGGCGTGGTTATTCCGAATTTATTAATTGTTGAAATACCGTTGGTTAAAACACGAGAATCGCTATTGCGCACAAGAAGACACTGCAGTATTGCACCAATTATTGATTCTTACGTAAGAAGGCACTTACTCAATAATGGTTACGATAATTCTTATTCGGTATTTTATTTTATTGATTCAATAATTCTTTGCGTTGATATTTTATATTCTTGTTTGTTTCAATAATTGTCATTACACGTATTTTTCATTATCAGAGCAATAATTCATATTATCCGAATAATATTATTAGATAACATTATTGGCAATGTCTAGAAAGTTCGCCCAAGGAGAGGTTTGGTCACCTAATTCAAGGCCAAGTAAGGAGAAATTCTTATTGAAAGCCCTGCTTTCCTGAGGAACCGTGCAGTTGTCAATATTGTGATTACGTAATATTATTTATGAATAATTAATTATTGATTCATATGATGAGAAAAATATTGATTTTATGTGGATATAGATGGAGAAAATTTTATAGTAGTGACAATTGTTGAAAATTAATGTTTTATCTTTTTACGATAAAATAATTCATTTAAATATATTATTTTAATAATATATTAACGATGATATTTTTACGATGAATATGGGATATATATGAATATATGTGGAGGAGGAGTATTTTTGTTACCAAAAATGTTTAAAACATGTTAAACATGTCGGTGGACCCCATTTATTGACTGAAATTTGATTATAGCTTGTAAAATCGCCCATTTATGGATTTCGGTCAATTTCTGTTTGGAATTTGGAAAAACTTTCTTCTGTAAAGTTGTAGAGAATTGAATTTCCTATAAAAACTCGCGAGATTCGAATTTTCTGATAAAGGGCTATTTATTGTGAATTATTGAAGTTCCGAAGCTCCGAAATAATTGATTTTTGGAAGTTTAAAATATTTTTATTTACAAAAACATTTTTTTCATTTGGTTCCCTCATTTAACACATGACAAGTTGCTGAAATTCAGATTCAAGGTGTGCGTAGGAATTATTATTATAAATAATAATATTATATTAAATTTTCTGCTTTGGTGTTCTAAGCAATTTCTATAAATAAGTCTTAGGTTAGAATTGAAAATCACACCGTAAGCTGAAGTTTTTCTCTCTATATTATCGAAGCGTATTCTTGTGTGTATTTTGAGTATACTTTGAGTATTGCTATACGGTGCAAGTTCAAGTCATAGCTTTATATCCGGTGTTTCATTTAGAAAGATTGTCTTTCGAGGTAAGGGATGTTATTTTCTTCTCAAATGATATTATTTCTTCAATATCATTATCTTTGAAATATTGGTTGGAACTTTTTATCAAATTTGGAACTTTTTCATGTCGGGATTACTATTCATGAGTTACTATTCACGAGTTACTATTCATGAGTTCTTATTCACGTGTTCTTATTCACGAAAGTACTATTCATGAAGCGTGATGATGTTTTTTTGTGAAATTTCTATCTTTTGGTGTCTGAGTTACTATTCACGATACTGAGACTATTCACGAATACGACATTATTCAATAGAAAAATAAAATTTCTTCTTTTTGTCCAAAATATCTATTATGGATACTAGCTTTGATTGTATCCATGTTTTGATCATTCTTGAATTTTACACCACTATGATTATTTTTGAGGTATTTTTGGACGTGGATAAAACAAAGTACTTAATCCTTAATCCTTAATCCTTGTCATTTTGTTTCCTTTGGATTCGTTTCTTTAAAAAATATTTTCATCATCCTCGGTCTTAAATGATGATATTATTGAATATCTTTGGCACTGTAGTGCAAAGATGAATGATTTATGATGAATATCTTTGGCCTTGTGTAGTGCAAAAGATGAATGATTTTCGATGAATATCTTTGGCCCGTAGTGCAAAAGATGAACATGTGTTTAGATGAACATGAATTAAGTGGTGAATGTCCTCGGCTTTGTAGTCTAAAGGATGAATATATGATTCCGGATATATATTGGTTGATGTTTACAGGATAAAAATAGGCGATGAACCTTAAAATTCATACATAGAAGATAGTAGTTTGCATTCTCTACTTAACTCTTCTAATGAATTATTATTTTCACTGCGAATATTGATTTAAAACTTGTTGTCCTATTGTATTCTATTATATTTTTCCCTCGTTGAAGACTAACGATAATTTTGTTGTATATTATCTTAGTCATAATATTTTTTTTGGGCTAGTCGAGCTCACCCTTTTCCTTTTTGTTCCATTTTTCTTCTCGGGGAGGCGAGAATGTGGCAGAAAGTACTAGTGGGGTATGGAATAAAGGTTCTAGAAAAGAGTTGTTTAGTAGTCCTCACCATTTTGTAAAATAAAGTATAAATAATTGTGATGAGGATTTATTTGGGTATGTATATTGTCTAGAAGACAATAATTGTTTTTTTAAACTCACAGTATATATGTTGTCGTATTTTGCACGACAAATGTATTAATAAAGTTGTAGTTATTTCTGTACCATGTATTTGGCGACTCAGAATGGGTTGGATGGAATGGACCTATTTTGGGGGCGTCACAATGTTCACTCATAATTTTTATTCAAATAGTATGCTGTCATTCTCCTATAAATAGGATGTTTAGTTTAGAAATGAAAATCACACCAGATTCAAAGAATTCTTCTTCTATAATATTGAGCGTATTTCTTTAGAATTTAAGGAAGTTTTGGATGTAGAAAACTGTAAGACCCCGAAATTTTTTTAAATAAAAAAGGAATTTCCTTTATTTATTATTTTGAAATAGTAAGGGTGGATTTGATTAATGTGGTTAGTTATGGGTAAAATGCGCAAATATTTTAAATAAGCAAGTGGTGATATAATATTCATTATTGTCGGAGAATATTAGTTTGGTCGTGGAATATTCATACCTGTTGGGAATATTAAATGCAAATTGATCTTTTGTGGGCCCCATAACGAAAAGCGATTGGAGGAAAAAAGCGACAAAAATAAGTTGTTTAAAAATAACTT
The DNA here is from genome assembly GCA_020205605.1 of Panax ginseng. Classification (NCBI taxonomy): domain Eukaryota; kingdom Viridiplantae; phylum Streptophyta; class Magnoliopsida; order Apiales; family Araliaceae; genus Panax; species Panax ginseng. Next base: position 19,561,312 of record CM035148.1, on the reverse strand, counting down.
GGCGTAGTTATTCTGGCTTTACATTTGTTGAAATACAAATTGGTTAAAACACGATGAATACGCGTTATTGCACAAGAAGATACTGCAGTATTGCACCAATTATTGATTCTTACGTAAGAAGGCACTACTCAATAATGGTTACTGATAATTATTATTCATTATTTTATTTTATTGATTCAATAATTTTGCGTTGATATTTTATATTCTTTGTTGTTTCAATAATTGTCATTACACAAGATTTTTCATTATCAGAGCAATAATTCATATTATCTGAATAATATTATTAGATAACATTATTGGCAATGTCTAGAAAGTTACATCTAAGGAGAGGTTTGGTCACCTAATCGCGGCCAGTAAGGAGAAATTCTTATTGGAAAGCCCTCTTTCTGGAACCGCCTATGTCGGTTGTCAATATTGTGATTACGTAATATTATTTATGAATAATTAATTATTGATTCATATGATGAGAAAAATATTGATTTTATGTGGATATAGATGGAGAAAATTTTTATAGTGACAATTGTTGAAAATTAATGTTTTATCTTTTTACGATAAAATAATTCATTTAAATATATTATTTTAATAATATATTAACGATGATATTTTTACGATGAATGTGGGATATATATGAATATATGTGGAGGAGGAGTATTTTTGTTACCAAAATGTTTAAAACATGTTAAACATGTAAATTGGACCCCATTTATTGGTGAAATTTGATTATAGCTTGTAAAATCGCCCATTTATGGATTTGGTCCAATTTCTGCATTTGGAATTTGGAAAACTTTCTTACGTAAAGTTGTAGAGAATTGAATTTCCTATAAAAACTCATGAGATTGAATTTTCTGATAAAGGGCTATTTATTGTGAATTATTGAAGTTCAAGTCTCAAATAATTGATTTTGGAAGTTTAAAATATTTTATTTACAAAACATTTTTTTCATTTGGTTCCCTCATTTAACACATGACAAGTTGCTGAAATTCAGATTCAAGGTGTGCGTGAAGAATTATTATTATAAATAATAATATTATATTAAATTTTTCGCTTTTGGTGTTCTAAGCAATTTCCTATAAATAGGTCTTGGGTTAGAATTGAAAATCACACCGTAAGCTGAAGTTTTCTCTCTATATTATCGAGCGTATTCTTGTGTGTATTTTGAGTATACTTTGAGTATTGCTATCTGATTGCAAGTTCAAGTCATAGCCTATATATCAGGTGTTTCAACTAGTAAATCTTGTCTTTCGAGGTAAGGGATGTTATTTTCTTCTCAAATGATATTATTTCTTCAATATCATTATCTTTGAAATATTGGTTGGAACTTTTTATCAAATTTGGAACTTTTTCATGTGGGATTACTATTCATGAGTTCTTATTCACGATTCTTATTCATGAGTTCTTATTCACGTGTTCTTATTCACGAAAGTACTATTCATGAAACGTGATGATGTTTTTTGTGAAATTTCTATCTTTTGGTGTCTGGAGTTACTATTCACGAATACGACTACACTATTCACCAAAAAATGAAATTTCTTCTTTTTGTCCAAAATATCTATTATGGATACTAGCTTTGATTGTATCCATGTTTTGATCATTCTTGAATTTTACACCGCTATGATTATTTTTTGAGGTATTTTTGGACGTGGATAAAACAAAAGCACGAATCCTTAATCCTTAATCCTTGTCATTTTGTTTCTTTGGATTCGTTTCTTTAAAAATATTTTCATCATCCTCGGTCTTAAATGATGATATTATTGAATATCTTTGGCACAGTAGTGCAAAGATGAATGATTTATGATGAATATCTTTGGCCGTAGTGCAAAGATGAATGATTTCGATGAATATCTTTGGCCCGTAGTGCAAAGATGAGCAGTGTTTAGATGAACATGATTAATCGGTGGTGAATGTCCTCGCTCAGTAGTGCAAGGATGAATATATGATTCAGGATATATATTGGTTGATGTTATAGGGATAAAAATAGGCGATGAACTTTAAAATTCATACATAGAAGATAGTAGTTTGCATTCTCTACTTAACTCTTCTAATGAATTATTATTTCACTGCGAATATTGATTTAAAACTTGTTGTCTATTGTATTCTATTATATTTTTTCCTCGTTGAAGACTAACGATAATTTTGTTGTATATTATCTTAGTCATAATATTCTTCTTCGGGCTAGTCGAGCTCACCCTTTTCCTTTTTGTTCCATTTTTCTTCTCAGGAGGCGAGAATGTAGCGAGTACTAGTCGGGGTATGGAATAAAGGTTCTAGAAAGAGTTGTTTAGTAGTCCTCACCATTTTTGTAAAATAAAGTATAAATAATTGTGATGAGGATTTATTTGGGTATGTATATTGTCTAGAAGACAATAATTGTTTTTTTAAACTCACAGTATATATGTTGTCGTATTTTGCACGACAAATGTATTAATAAAGTTGTAGTTATTTCTGTACCATGTATTTGGCGACTCAGAATGGGTTGGATGGAATGGACCTATTTTGGGGGTGTCACAAAAATAGTGCAAATTTTTTTATTAAGAATATATCCGTCCTTCTCCTTTTAAGGTAAGTGATATTATTTTTGTTCAATATTCGTAAGAAATAATATTTTCTTCTATACTGTGTAGTATGTAAGTAATATTATTTCGTTTCAGATTCCGAATTCTACGCTCATTTGTTAAATATTGCTTCTATACTCCTTGAAATTAGTAGAATATATTTGAAATTTGCGTTTTATCTAGTATCGTTTCACAATGATATTTTTCTGAATATTCTTGTTAAAGTTTAATCTTTTTATATCGGAGTACTATTCACGAAATACTATTCACTCGGATACTATTCACCCGGGGTACTATTCATGACAAAAATTAATTTCTTTTCTGTCCAAATTATTTTTGATACAATATTATTCTTGAATTTTAATCCACAAAATAGTTATCATGTTGACAATTTGGACATTCTTAAACTCTAGATAAATTGATTTATAAATCTTTAAAATTTATCCTTACTCTTAATTAAATTTTTATATCATTATCATCATTCTCATGCTTATATTGTGATAAAATTCATCTTTGGTCCGTAGTGTATAGATGAACTGTTGATTGGTATAATTATGACTATGTATCAGTATAATCATGACGTGTAATGTTACAAATGATGTGGTAAAAGTCTTCATTGGCCCGTAGTGCATGGATAATTCATGGATGTGATACTAATGTATTTCATTGGCCCGTAGTGCATGGATAATTCGATGATGTTGATTATTTATTGAGCTGTGTTACATCGATAAAATATTGATGATAAACTTTTAAATCATATAATATAGTAGATATAATGCTCTACTTGACTCTTCTAATGGATTGTTTGTTCCGCTGTAATTAGACTTGTTGTCTATTATATTCTATCGGTTTTACACTGTTGAATGCTAATGATAATTGAGTAAAATACACTGACACCCCCTGTAGATAATCATAATAACACTCACCACCCTTCTAGTTTTTCAAGTAACAATCGATTACTCTACTATTACATAATATGTAACATTCACTACCCCTAGTGTGGTTGACCAACTAATATTTAAAAATATTTTTAATATAATGTCTAATACACCCTTCAAGTTATAATGTTTAATTTCTCCACTAAATATGTTAAGACCCCGAATTTTATGAAATAAAAGTATTCAATTTTTCTTATAATTACAATTCAGTAAATGGTTAAATTGATAAAAAGTTAAAGTTAAGGGTGATATATGAAATTTTTTTCAAAAATACGCAAGTGGTTATAAAATATTCATTGTTGTCGGAGAATATTCGTTTGGTCGTGGAATATTAAATTCATTGTCGGGGAATATTAAATATTTACCAGTAGCTTGATCTTTTGTGGGCCCTATAACGGAAAGCGATTGGAGGAAGAAAGCAGCAAGAATAAGTTGTTTATAAATAACAGGCGTAGTTGTTATCGTCAATCTTGTTGGAATAATTAGATGGGTAAAGTAAAGTAATGTCTGGCGTTGTTGCACAAGTGGGACGCAGTATTGCACCAATTATTGATTCTTACGTAAGAAGGCACTACTCAATAATTATTACGAAGAATTCTTATTCAATATTTTATTTTTGATTCAATAATTCTTTGCGTTGATATTTTATTTTATTTTAATAATTGTTACTTCTACACAAGATTTTCCATTATCGAGCAATAATTCATATTATCTGAATAATATTATTAGATAGCATTATTGGCAATGTCTAGAAAGTTACATCTAAGGAGAGGTTTGGTCACCTAATTGCTTGTATTAAGTAAGGAGAAATTCTTATTGAAAGCTCCCTTTCCAGGAACTGCCTGGTTGTCAATAATGTGTTTCTGTAATATTATTTGTGAATAATTAATTATTGATTTATATGATGAGGAAAATATTGATTTTATGAGGATATAGATGGAGAAAATTTTTAATGTGACAATTGTTGAAAATTAATATTTTATCTTTTTTTGATAAAATAATTCAATTAAATATATTATTTTAATAATATATTAATGATGATATTTTTACGATGAATGTGGGATATATGAGTATATGTGGAGGAGGAGTATTTTGTTACCAAAAATATTTAAAGCATGTTTTATGTGTCGGTGGACCCCATTTCTTGACTGAAATTTGATTATAACCTGTAAAATCGTCCGTTTGTGGATTTCGGTCAATTTTTGTTTGGAATTTGGAAAAACTTTCTTTTGTAAAGTTGTAGAAAAATTGAATTTCCTATAAAAACTCGCAAGATTCAAATTTTCTGGCAAAAGGGCTATTTATTATGAATTATTGAAGTTAGAAGCTTCAAATAATTGATTTTGGAAGTTTAAAATAATTTAAATAACAAAAATGTTTTTTACATTTTGTTTCCCTCATTTAACATGTGTTAGGGGCTGAGTTCGATGTTGAGAGCATACGTATGAAGTCTTGGAAAAAAAATATAATATTATTATTTTAATAAATTTTACATTTTGGTGTTCTAAAGAATTTCTATAAATAGGGTGCTTAGGTTATAATTGAAAATCACACGTAAGCGAAGTTTTCTCTCTATATTATCGGCGTATTCTTGTGAGTATTTTGAGTATACTTTGAGTATTTCTATACGGTGCAAGTTCGTTCAACGTTATTCCAGTCAGAAGTACTGCTCTTTTGAGGTAAGGGATAATAAGGGATTTTAAGGGTTATTATTTTGAAATTCTTCTGGACCTTCAAAAATTCTGAAAAAAAATTGAAATGATAATTTGATGAGTTTTGTTGATTGTGTCCAAAAATGGCGATTTTTGAATGTATAGATTAAGAGTTATGAATTTTATGAGGAAAGACTATTTTAAAAGAAAATCCTTATAACTCCTTATGGTTAATTCCAAAATTGATGAAATTTTTATTGGAAGTACATCTATATAATATCAGTATACCCTGTGAATTTCGGAAATTTTGGATAAAAGTACAATTTATGATAAATGTTTAAATATTAAATTGGTTTTGGCCATGTGAAAAATAGTAAATGACTTTTAAAAATTTCGAGAGAAAAATATATGTTCAATATAGGACTATATTCTGCTAAATTCCAAAAAAGAAATATTTTTGGAACTGATTTGTTATTTTTTTGTGAAAATAGACTAATTATGAGTAAATGAATTAAATATGTTATGTGAAGTAAGAAAATTAGAAAATAGGATTTTATGGCTTGAGAATCCTACATGAGGTATATGCAGATTTTTGATGAGGATTTTGGTTATTGGTGATGAAATCTTATGAGTTTGGCATTTTAGAATGATTAAATGCATTATTTAGTAAAGTGTAAACAATTAAAATAAATTGTTTATAAGCTTAAAAAAATATTATTCTTTCAATATCATTATACCAAAATATTGGTATGGATTTTATTGTGGAATTTTTATCTTTTTGAGTCGGGTTTACTATTCATGAGTTACTATTCATGACAAAATTATTTTTTTTTCTAACCAAATTATAGTTGATTTATGAATATTACTCCGGAGATTAAAACTATATATTGATTATATTGATTTTATTATCATATATAACTTTTTTATAACCCTGATGTTGAAATTCTCTTTCACTGGAGTGTAAAGATGGGTAGATTATTGGTATGATCATGACTAGGTTCTCTTTGGCCAAGAAGTGAAAAGTTGAATTGATTTGGTATGATCATGACCATTGAATTTATAATTGAATATCTTTAGCTTAAGTGCAAAGGTGAATTGATCAACATGGTTATAATTATTATTTATATAAATTCTGAAATGATTATATATTTCTTTGAGATATTAATATATTTGGCCTGTAATGCAAATATGAACTGTTGAAGAATATCTTTGGCCTGTAGTGCAAAGATGAATTGGAGATGAATATCTTTGGGTCGTAGTGCAAAGATGACCTGTTGTTGAATATCTTTGGCCTGTAGTGCAAAGATGAACTGTTGATGAATATCTTTGGCCCGTAGTATAAAGATAAATTTATTAGTATGATTATGAACAGGAACTGTGATTTGGTATAACCATGATCATTGATGTTTCAGGTAAAGACAAGTGATAAAAATTATCTTCATCCTGGATGAGAAAAGGAATTTAGAACAACAATTACGATTATGAGTTATACATGTGATTGTGGACATGAATTATTGATTGATGTTACAGGGATAAAACATTGTTGGTGGACTTTTAACATGGAGAAGATAATAGACTTTATGGTCTATTTGACTCTTCTAATGGAGTCTTTCGTTAAACTGCAACTATGGTTGAATTTTTTTTATCATCTACCATATGTTATAAATCTACGATTTATTATTGATGAAGGCTATTGATAATTTAATTATCTTTAGTCATGATATTTATTTTATTGAGCTAGTTGTGTTTCACCCTTTTGCTTCACAATTCCTTTCGTGTAATAAAAGTGTATTTGAATGGTCGAGGGGGAATAACAAGGGAAGAAGAGCGGTGGTCTATTGATGTTGAGGTGAGGTGAATTTAACTTGGAAGGTGTTTTGCCACTATCATACAAGATGTCTAATGACATACAACCTCGTGTCATCATACTGACGTGGTTGTCTTTCATCCACTTCTTTGAGTATATCTACCAAAGACTACCTATATGATCTTGGAGTCTATTTAAAATTTAACTCTCAATTAGAGACAGTAGAGATAATGATATGTCAAGAGAAAACTTACCATTGAGAAGAATATGATAGTAATCTTCTCATTTTTCTTTTGGGGTCTATTAGGTCAACCAAGGATAATTACGTGGCCATATGATATCTATCATAACCTGTAAGCATGGCCTCCCACGTATACGAAGGTTTTCTTGAGCACTTCCCAAAGATTCTAATTTCTAAAAGCAGGTTTTCGATTATACCTTTATGTAAGGTGTCATTATGAGGTGCTGTCCACAGTTGGGACATGAGTCACAGTTGATATATATTTGTATCCAAATTCATAGCATATGTGTTGTTGTGTTTTGCACGACAATTGTTGTAATAAAGTTGAAGTTGTTTTCTGTATCATGTATTTGGCGACTCAGAATGGGTCGGATGGAATGGACCTATTTTGGGGTCGTTACAAAATATAATTGTGTATATCATAATTTTTACTTTACTTGATCTAATTAATTAAATTATGAATTTGTGCAATAAATAACATAAAAGTTAAAAAATAATAAATATTAATTTTATCAGGAAAATAAAGTCATACAATTTTTACTAATTAAATTTCTCAAATATTAAAATTTACGTGATATATATTCAAATATATTTTTTTTGTAATTAAAAGTATAATGTTAATACCCATAAAATTACAAATTAACGTAATAAAATAATAATTATTTTTTCAAATATTAAAATTTACGTAAAACAAAATTATTATTAAAATTTAAACAAATCTTATTACACAAATAAAAAAAAGTATTAAAATTATATTAATTATTTTTCTCATATATTAAACTAAACATAAGTCACACTTAAACATAATTATTTACAGGTAAAAATGACAATCTGTTGTTACTAAAAAAAAGAAAAATATATTAAAAGAATTTTTTTTTTTTACAAGATAGAGATAGTAATAAATATAATTATATTTTTTTATTTAACATTACATAAAAACAACGTCAATTGTATACTAAAAAATGTAATCAAAATCATAAACATCCCAATTTTTTATATATACTCAATAAAATTTAACATATAAAAATTATAATATGAAACTAAAAATTCAAAAAATATTTTTTTGTTGTTAAGCACCAAAAACAAAACTATCAATATACTCAATCACTCTAATTAGAATAGCTTTATTAATAATTAATTTTTTTTTTTTAATATTTGTATCACTTATCCAAAATATGTGTTAATTAAACTAAATTAGTTTTTTATAAGTTACCAATAATTTAAATGAGATAGTTTTAATTACAAATAAAACTATAATTAAATGTATTGTATTAAAAAAGGATAATTATGTAAGACCCCAAAATTTTTTAAATAAAAAGGAATTTCCTTTATTTATTATTTTGAAATAGTAAGGGTGGATTTGATTAATGTGGTTAGTTATGGGTAAAATGCATAAATATTTTAAATAAGCAAGTGGTGATATAATATTCATTATTATTAGGAGAATATTCGTTTTGGTCGTGGAATATTAAATGCTTTGTCGGAATAATATTAAATACTGACGGTAGTGATAATATGTGGGCCCCCATAACGGAAAGCGATTGGAGGAAGAAAATGACAAATATAAGTTGTTTAAAAATAACGGCAGTAGTTATTACTGGCTTTTAATCGTTGGAATACCCGGTGGTTAAAAACACGATGTCGCGTTATCGCACAAGAAGACACTGCAGTATTGCACCAATTATTGATTCTTACGTAAAAGGCACTACTCAATAATGGTTCTGATAATTCTTTATCAAAGATTTTATTTTATTGATTCAATAATTCTTTGCGTTGATATTTTATATCTTTGTTGTTTTGATAATTGTCATTACACGGTATTTTCATTATCGAACCAATAATTCATATTATCTGAATAATATTATTAGATAACATTATTGGCAATGTCTAGAAAGTTACATCTAAGGAGAGGTTTGGTCACCTAATTGCTGCCATGATGAGGAGAAATTCTTATTGGAAAGCCCCTCTTTCCTCGAGGAATTGCACAGTTGTCAATATTGTGATTACGTAATATTATTTGTGAATAATTAATTATTGATTCATATGATGAGGAAAATATTGATTTTATGTGGATATAGATGGAGAAAATTTTTATAGTGACAATTGTTGAAAATTAATATTTTATCTTTTTCTGATAAAATAATTCATTTAAATATATTATTTTAATAATATATTAACGGTGATATTTTTATAATGAATGTGGGATATATGAGTATATGAGGAGGAAGAGTATTTTTGTGGTATTAAATATTTAACACATTTTGTGTGTCGGTGGACCCCATTTATTGACTGAAATTTGATTATAGCCTCTAAAATTACCCGTTTATGGATTTGATGTAAATTTCTGTTGGGAATTTAGAAAACTTTATTCTCGTAAAGTTGTAGAGAATTGGATTTCTATAAAAACTCATGAGATTCAATTTTCTCGATAAAAGGGCTATTTATTATGGATTATTGAAGTTAGAAGCTCAAATAATTAATTTTGGAAGTTTAAATTATTTTAAATTAGAAAAACGTTTTTTTATTTTCTTCAGAAGGTTGGAATGTGTGAATTCTTTGAGATTCAGATTTCAAAGAATAATATAATATTTTTATAAATATTAATATTTTATTAAATTTTTCGCTTTTTGGTGTTCTAAAGAATTTCTATAAATAGGTCTTGGGTTAGAATTGAAAATCACACCGTAAGCTGAAGTTTTCTCTCTATATTATCGAGCGTATTCTTGTGAGTATTTTGAGTATACTTTGAGTATTGCTATCTGGGTGCAAGTTCAAGTCATAGCCTATATCCTGTTTTATTTAGAAATCTTGTCTTTTCGAGGTAAGGGATGTTATTTTCTTTCTCAAATGATATTATTTCTTCAATATCATTATCTTTGAAATATTGGTTGGAACTTTTATCAAATTTGGAACTTTTTCATGTCGGAGTTCTTATTCATGAGTTCTTATTCATGAGTTCTTATTCACGAGTTCTTATTCACGAGTCTTATTCACGTAAGCGTGAAGATGTTTTTTGTGAAATTTCTATCTTTTGGTGTCGAGATTCTTATTCACGTATACGACCTTTATTCACGATATCTGACTATTCACGAATACTGACTTTATTCATAGAAAAATGAAATTTCTTCTTTTTGTCCAAAATATCTATTATGGATCTAGCTTTGATTGTATCCATGTTTTGATCATTCTTGAATTTTACACCGGTATGATTATTTTTGAGGTATTTTTGGACGTGGATAAAACAAAGTACGAATCCTTAATCCTTGTCATTATTCAATTGGATTCGTTTCTTTAAAAATATTTTCATCATCCTAAGTCTTAAATGATGATATTATGGAATATCTTTTGGCGTGTAGTGCAAAGATGAATGATTTCGATGAATATCTTTGGCTTTGAAGTGCAAAGATGAATGATTTCGATGAATATCTTTGGGCGTAGTGCAAAGATGAACATGTGTTTAGATGAACATGATTAATGGTGAATGTCCTTCGGCCCGTAGAAAGCAAGGATGAATATTTAATCTCAGATATATATTGATTGATGTTACGGGGATAAAAATAGGCGATGAACTTTAAAATTCATACATAGAAGATGGTAGTTTGCATTCTCTACTTAACTCTTCTAATGAATTATTATTTCATTGCGAATATTGATTTAAAACTTGTTGTCTATTGTATTCTATTATATTTTTCCTGTTGAAGACTAACGATAATTTTGTTGTATATTATCTTAGTCATAATATTCTTTCTTCTTGGGCTAGTCGAGCTCACCCTTTTCCTTGTTGTTCCATTTTCTTCTCGGAGAGGAGAACATAGCGAGGATCGAGTCGGGGTATGGAATGAAGGTTCTAGAGAGAGTTGTTTAGTGGTCCTCACCATTTTATAAAATAATGTATCAATAATTATGATGGGGATTTATTTGCGTGTGGATATTGTATACAGGCAACAATATCGTATTTAAACTCATAGTATGTATTGTCGTATTTCACACGACATTTGTATTATTGAAGTTGTAGTTATTTTTGTACCATGTATTTGGCGACTCGAGAATGGGTTGCGTGGAATGGACCTATTTTGGGGCGTCGCGGTTGGTATCGAGCTAGGATATATGATCTCTGGCGGAGATCGGGGAATACAACTAGGAGGGAGAGCGAGTAAATCCTTCGCTAGTGTGTCCTACCCAAAGCTTATTTGATAGTTAGTCAAGATATAGGGATATTATGTGATATATTGATTTCTTAATTAACCCTTGTTTTATAGCGATGATTTGAGAATGTCGATTGAGAATATTAATGATTGGAGTGAATGAGATCATGGAGACACCTCTAATCGCCAACCGAGGATAATGTGATGTCGGTGAAGAAGGAATTAGAGATATCCATGTGGTGAGTGAAGAATTGATAGTTGCATAGAGATAGTTGCAGAGGTAACGGTGAGAGTGAGGAAGAAGAGGTACGAGGAGAGTTTATTAGAGGTATTTTATGATCAAAATGTAGAATTGCAAAATCGTATTTATGAGTTAGAAGAAGCGGTGAAGAATTGCGAAAATCGTGGAGCAAAAGGATGCAACGATTCAAGCTTGTGTTACCCGATATGTGATCTTGAATGAAGCACTCTTTGGCGAGTATAAGATGATAAAGTCATAATCGAAATTTGAAAGAAGAAATAAGCGGACGAGTGAGAATGAGTGATGCATGGATAAAAGCCGCACGACGCGTTGATATTATGGAAAGAGATGTCCAATCTAAAAAAGAAGATTTAACGATGACGGGAAGGCGTGGCAGCGAAGATCAAAGACCAAAGAACAAATTCTAGGGAAGAGAACAATCGTCGGTTAGATGCTACGGATCACGGAGAGGATGGACATATAAGGTCAAACTGTTCAAAGTCTTCCAAGGTATGTTTTAGTTGTGGAAAAAAGAAGGTCACATAGCTCGATTTTGTCCTATAAGCGAAATCAAGTCCGGTTGGGACATTGGCACCGAGGCGGATCTGAAAAGTCAAAGTCGGCGATTCTTTGGAAGAAGCGTTTTTCGTGACTTCTCAAAAGCGAAGTAACGAACGAGTTTAGCAGCAGGTTAGTTAATTATAAATTCTTGCGAAGTTTATACCTTACTAGATATCTGGGATTCTACCCATTCTTTTATCTCTCTTTGCTTGCTTTCAACATTTGAATTTGACTACGGAGAAATTAGACTTTGACTATCTGTGGAGACTCGTTAAGAGAAACTTTTATTACATCCGTTGTTTAGAAATCTTGCTTGATTCAAAGTTGGCACTATCACATTACTGTTAACCTTATTTCTATAGAGATATTTGTTTTTGATGTGATTTTAAGGTTAACTACTCATCATGCCAAAATTGATTGCTTTCGTAAGGTTGTTAGTTTTCATATTCTTAAGCAACCTGTTATTCGAATTCAAGCAACCAAACCATTGAAGTCAAACTCTTTCATATTAAATTATAAAGTCATTCGTTTATTGAAAAACGGATGTCAAGTTTTCTTAGTCCATGTTATTGATTTGAATAAAGACACGTCAGATTTGAATAATATTCTGTTGTTATTGATTTTTCTGACGTATTTCTGAAGAATTTCTTGGCCTACTCTGAGAGCGTGATATTGAATTTGTATCGACTTTAAATCCCAAATTACAAAACCCATTTCTAAAATCTCATATCGAATGGCTCTATTGAACTTGAGAGTTAAAACCCAATTTGTAGAAGTTGATACCCGAGCCTCTATCTGGTGACTTCCTTTTGTGGAATGCACCGGCCGCACTCTCGTAGGGGACACCATATTCGATGCGATAAGAAAGCGATAGGTGTCATTGTAACGTCTTATCCAAGATTGGGATGTGAGTCACGATTGAGAACAACCTAAGTCAGAATCGAAATATGTAGCTTTACAGGCTTAGTTGGTTAATATCGGAGATTCGTTGAAGGATATTCTCGAATCGCTATTCCATTAACGTGGTGACTCGTAGAGATACAAAATTCGAATGGAGCAAAGAATGTGGGAAGAGCTTGAAGAACTCGAGAGGAGACTCATTTCAAAGACATGTTACGACCATGCCATCCTCGAAAAGCGACGTGGTAGGTGGCGTGTTGAGTAGAAGATCATTATACAAATCTGAGTACGATATTGTCAAAAACTAATTTCAGTATAATTTATAAATAATAGAGATGGAGATGAAAACTCTAGGTACCCACGCGTGATGATATACGAGTATAATCGACTTTAATCGATAAAGTTAAAGTCATTCAAGCTACACACACCGAGTGATGAATTTGAAGAAGGAGGTGCAAGAAGTTGTTATTTTAAAAGCGAGAATCGGTGTGGTGAGGAAAACTCAAACCTTCGATTTATTAATCCATTTGAAATTCTCGATCGAATAGGGCGTGGCTACTGACTCGTCTTTATCGCCAAGTAGTATGACGCGTGTTCATAACGTTTTTCACGTATCGATGTTACGTAAATATGTGGACGACCGAACCACGTCATTGAGTTAGAAACAGGACAAGATAAAGAAGACTTAACGTCTGAGGAGTGTACTGTCAAGATCTTGGATAGGAAAGAACATGTCCATGTCTCGAGGTTATACCACAAGTTAAAGTTTTGTGGAGAAACCATGCTTATTGAGGAAATAAACTGGGAGTTGGAAGCGAAAATGAAAGTGAGGTATTTTCATCTTTTCAAACACAGTGCGTCGACGTCAATTTCGAGGACGAAATTTCATAAGGAGGGAGGTTGTAAGACCAAAAATTTTTTAAATAAAAAGGAATTTCCTTTATTTATTATTTTGAAATAGTAAGGGTGGATTTGATTAATGTGGTTAGTTATGGGTAAAATCATAAATATTTTAAATAAGTAAGTGGTGATATAATATTCATTATTATTAGGAGAATATTCGTTTGGTCGTGGAATATTAAATCTTGTAGGGAATATTCGCATCGATGGCGCAGCGACCATGTGTGGGCCCCATAATGGAAAGCGATTGGAGGAAGAAAATGACAAATATAAGTTGTTTAAAAATAAGCAGGCGTAGTTATTCTTTATTTATCTTGTTGGAATACCGGTGGTTAAAAACACGAATACGGCGTTATCGCACACTTGAAGATACCGGTATTGCACCAATTATTGATTCTTACGTAAGAAGGCACTACTCAATAATGGTTACGATAATTCTTCAAGTATTTTATTTTATTGATTCAATAATTCTGCGTTGATATTTTATATTCTTTGTTGTTTCAATAATTGTCATTACACAAAGATTTTTCATTATCGAACCAATAATTCATATTATCCGAATAATATTACTAGATAACATTATTGGCAATATCTAGAAAGTTCATCTAAGGAGAGGTTTGGTCACCTAATAATTGCTTGCCAAGATAAGGAGAAATTCTTATTGGAAAGCCCCCTCTTTCTCAGGAATTGCCGGTTGTCAATATTGTGATTACGTAATATTATTTGTGAATAATTAATTATTGATTCATATGATGAGGAAAATATTGATTTTATGTGGATATAGATGGAGAAAAATTTTATAGTGACAATTGTTGAAAATTAATATTTTATCTTTTTCTGATAAAATAATTCATTTAAATATATTATTTTAATAATATATTAAAGGTGATATTTTTATAATGAATGTGGGATATATGAGTATATGAGGAGGAAGAGTATTTTTGTGGTATTAAATGTTTAACACATATTTTGTGTGTCGGTGGACCCCATTTATTGAGTGAAATTTGATTATAGCCTCTAAAATCACCCGTTTATGGATTTGGTCAATTTCGTTGGGAATTTAAAAAACTTTCTTCCGCAAAGTTATAGAGAATTGGATTTCCTATAAAAACTCGCGAGATTCGAATTTTCTGATAAAAGGGCTATTTATTATGGATTATTGAAGTTCCGAAGCTCCGAAATAATTAATTTTTGGAAGTTTAAATTATTTTAAATTAGAAAAACGTTTTTTTTATTTTCTTCTAGAAGGTTGGCATGTGTGAATTGCTGAGATTTAGATTTCAAAGAATACGTATAATATTTTTATAAATATTAATATTTTATTAAATTTTTTCGCTTTTGGTGTTCTAAGCAATTTCTATAAATAAGTCTTAGGTTAGAATTGAAAATCACACCGGCCAAGTTTTCTCTCTATATTATCGAGCGTATTCTTGTGAGTATTTTGAGTATACTTTGAGTATTGCTATACGTGCAAGTTCAAGTCATGCTTTATATCAGGTGTTTTATTTAGAAATCTTGTCTTTCGAGGTAAGGGATGTTATTTTCTTCTCAAATGATATTATTTCTTCAATATCATTATCTTTGAAATATTGGTTGGAACTTTTATCAAATTTGGAACTTTTTCATGCTTCGGGAGTTCTTATTCATGAGTTATTATTCACGAAAGTCTTATTCACGAAGCGTGAAGATATTTTTTGTGAAATTTCTATCTTTTGGTGTCAGAGTTACTATTCACGTATACGGCACTATTCACGAATACGGCACTATTCACCGAAAAATGAAATTTCTTCTTTTTGTCCAAAATATCTATTATGGATACTAGCTTTGATTGTATCCATGTTTTGATCATTCTTGAATTTTACACCACTATGATTATTTTTGAGGTATTTTTGGACGTGGATAAAACAAAGTACGAATCCTTAATCCTTGTCATTATTCACTGGATTCGTTTCTTTAAAAAATATTTTTCATCATCCTCAGTCTTAAATGATGATATTATGGAATATCTTTGGCCTGTAGTGCAAAGATGAATGATTTCGATGATATCTTTGGCCCTGTAGTGCAAAAGATGAATGATTCGATGAATATCTTTGGCCCGTAGTGCAAAGATGAACATGTGTTTAGATGAACATGACCAATTGGTGAATGTCCTTGGCTTTTGTAGTGCAAGGATGAATATTTGATCTCGGATATATATTGATTGATGTTAGGAGGATAAAATAGGCGATGAACTTTAAAATTCATACATGAAGATGGTAGTTTGCATTCTCTACTTAACTCTTCTAATAAATTATTATTTTCATTTGCGAATATTGATTTAAAACTTGTTGTCTATTGTATTCTATTATTATTTTTTTCATTGAAGACTACCGATAATTTTGTTGTATATTATCTTAGTCATAATATTCTTTATTTGGGCTAGTCGAGCTCACCCTTTTCCTTGTTGTTCCATTTTCTTCTCGGGAGGTGAGAACATAGCGAGGATCGAGTCGGGGTATGGAATGAAAGGTTAGAGAGAGTTGTTTAGTGGTCCTCACCATTTTTGTAAAATAATGTATCAATAATTATGATGGGGATTTATTTGCGTGTGGATATTGTCTGCAGGCGGCAATATCTCGTATTTAAACTCACAGTATGTATTGTCGTATTTCACACGACATTTGTATTATTGAAGTTGTAGTTATTTCTGTACCATGTATTTGGCGACTCAGAATGGGTTGGGTGGAATGGACCTATTTTGGGGGCGTCACAAATTAAACATATATATATATATATATATATATATTATTTAGTAATTAAAATTTGATAAAATACAAGGGTAAATATGTAACTTTATCTATTTAGTCAACCCTAAAAACTTGTAGGGGTACTAACTGTTACTTAAGAAACTAGAGGGGAGCTGAGTGTTATTATGATTATCTAGAGGGGGTGTCATTGTATTTTAGAGGGGGTGTCATTGTATTTTACTCATGATAATTTATTCTGTATTATCTTAGTTATAATATTTTTTACTGAGTTAGTTGAGCTCACTATTTGCTTTCATTATTCTCTTCAGGAAATGAGAACATAATCAAGTCTAGTCGGGGAATGGAGTGACGATCCAAGATGGTGGCTGTAGTAGTCTTCACTATTCTATAAAACAGTGTGATAATAATTGTAATGAGGACTCTATTTGAGTTTAGATATTGTCTACGAGACAATATTCGTGTTAAAACTCTCAGCTACATTTTATTGTATTGTATAAACGAAGTTTGTATTTAAATTATATACCGTGTATTTTGCGACTCAAAATGGGTTGTGTATACCTATTTTGGGAGCGTCACAATTAGTACTATATCCATCTTAAGATTGAGAGAGACAATTGAATACTTTCACCCTTAAACGCAACGAAAACGTGATACATATAAAATAACTTCTCTCAATTTATGTAAATACTTAATTGATTAATTAATTTTATTCTATTTAATAGCACGTTCCAATATAATTTATTTAACATTACACCCTTGATCAGCTATACCACCAAAGGTGGAAAGTGGCTAAGCTTGGGATTAACCTCATCTCACAAAAAATTTAAAAATAGAGTCATATTCTTTTTTTATTATTATTTAAATATTTAGATATACGTTTTCAAAATTTTATTTTTGGAGGGCACAAAAGGTAAGAAATATCACATTTTTGTGTGAGCTATATCCCTATGATAACATTATTTTGAGAATTTTTTAAACATCCTTTTTGTATACAACATAGTAGGGAGTGTATTTTTTTCTACATTCAATTACATAAGAATAAGTCTAGGTATACCGGTTAATGAGACACGGAAAATTGGACATTTTCACTTCTTCTTTTTTTGCTTATGAGCTTATTTCAACAGGAATTTTTATAAAATATAGTGTTAATCCTATTTTTGTATATGTATCCAAATTACACCTAAAATACTATATTTTATAAAAATTTCTGTTAGAATAAATACTATACATTTTTTTAGTCACAATAAAAAAAAACTGAAAATATCCAATAAACATGTCCAATAAAAATATCCAAATAGAAGGACTCATTAGATAAAGGCGACCGTTGTTTTGTGTGATAACTCACTTTTCATTTTGCATTATTTTTAATATCAAATTTTAAAAGTAAAAATTATTATTAAACACAAATTATGGTTTATTTTCATGTCTACTTTCTCAAATATCAAATTTAAAAAACCAATATAAGAGTTTTTTAAAATTTTCAAAACGTTTATCGGCTTCATCACTTTTTTTCTCATATATTTAATATTTCTACTTTTTTGTGTACCCATTTTTCCGCCGAATTTTTTCATTTTGGTGCGCAGCAGGGAGGGGATATATGGTGCCCTTTCAGGAGTGCGCCAGTTTATTTTCAATTTTCATTTCCCGCTAGGAAATTAGGAGAGAAAGCGCCATGGCCACGGCGGGTTGGGGAGAAGAAGACAACTGGGAGCTCATCAACGACGACGGCTTCGTCTACAAGCGCAAGAAACGCCTCCGCCTTGACTCCACCACCTCCGCCTCCGCCTCCGCTACACCGCCAGATCCCGCCGCCGAAGAAAAGAATAGCAGGAAAAGAAAGAAGAGGGTTCTCGTAAAGCTCAAAGAAAGGTATCAAGATGAGATTCTCCAGTGGGAACTTCTATCGAACACCTTGAAGGACTTGAACCTTAAAACCCAATTCCAACAGCAACAACCGCTTCAACTTGAAATTAATCAGCAGGTTCCCGTTAAATCGCCGGTTCAGACGTCGGATTCCACCTGCAGCCAACTCCTTGACGACCTCCTTGCTCAGGTAATCCTTGTATTTTACTTTCTTCTTTATGGTTTCGGTGTTTGGAGAAATCTGGGAAAAGTAGAGTATAATTGATGTATACTGCTGTATTATGTGACGGTGAGATTTATCCTAAACTTTAGATGACACAGATGATTTATTAGAGTTAACGGGAAATTCAAAATCAGTTGTATTTTGTTAAATAAATTCATATTCTGTAGTTATATATTTGGGAAGTGAGATCGGAGTTTGGTTTAGTTGAGTTTTACCTTTTCTGCTATGCTCCTGCTTAGTATTTTGGGTTACGGAAGCAACAAATAAAAAGAGTAAGAAAAGATGGTGCATTTGGGCTGCTCTGAAAGTATTAAATTTTTTTATCATCTGTACGGTGTTTTGGGTTTTAATTGATAACATCCCAAGTCTACACAGTAGATAATTTAGTTCATATGAAATTGTGAATGTGGAATATTCATTCATAATTCTGTTGGTCTATTTGCAGGTAGAAGCTCAAGAAGCCATGATTAGTGACGTTTCCAAATTATGCGAGGCTGCTGAAGCACTGTGCAATGCACAGGAAGAGCGATCAAAACAATCCTTTATGGATCTTCCAATTTGGGCTTCATCACCGCGTGAGCTCATCAACTCCCTATGCGAATAGTAATGCTGAAAATGATGTTTAGTGTACAAAGAAGAATCTTGCCGTGATTCGTTGTTAGTATGTACATTTGTCTCTGTACCATGTAGGGATATATATATATATATATATATATATATATATATATATATATATAGTGAATCTTAGCAAAGAAATTATGCTAGAGCAGGAATTGTCTTCTTGAACTAGCAGTCGAATAATACTAACTCTGTTTAAGCTGGATAGGAAGAAGAAATTGTAATTTGAATTAATTGATATTTCTGATTTATTTGCACGCTCATGCCCCTCTTTGAAATATAATCACTTTACAGTTTTATCAACAAAATTTCCTTACAGTGTACAGTACAGTTATCATTTGGGGAAGTTTGTAATGAAAAAGATTTGGTGTGATTACTGGATGCTGTTCCAAAAAACATACAAGGCAAAGGAAGAGAGTTCATTTTGTGTAATACTACTAAAAAGATGAAACTTCCAAACGAGAAGAAATTAACAGCTTCTGCTGCTGCAGTACAACCAGTGACATTAACAGTTTTCTTCTTCCAAAAGGAAAAAAACCTTGTTTCTAGAAATTTTAATTTAGAGAGAGGGTCTTAAGATCAAGGTCATTTAGACAGGATGGAACAACTTCAACGGGTTGAATGACGAAACCAGCTTCATGACAGGAATTCTCCACAAGCTTTACTTGTGAGGGTCCGTCAGGGCAGAATACAACTACAGCACCTCCACTACCTGTAAATTTTGATGCAGCACCAACCCGGCGACCCACTTCCACCATCTCTATATTTAGAGCACCGAGCACATCGTCTCCGAACATGCCCCTGAATGAGATCCAATAACTAAGGTCAATATACAAACGACACAGTGCTGTTAACAATATTAAGCTCAATATTAGATTCTGTAAACTGAAGAAATTTTCTCTATTCTTTTCAAAAATTAACATTTCACGTGTTAACTAAATAATCTCTAAATGCCGAAGATTCAAATAATAATATAGTTGGGATGTATATTATAAAACCATATTTCAAAGTCTACTGTTTATCGGTTGCATGCTTGATAGTTGGTAGGAAGCATCTCAAGATTTTAATCAAAAAATCCTAATCCAGAGTTGGGGAAACTAAAGTGAAGATTAGTAAAATAGTTTCCCAGTTATAATAAACTGCCAAGTACATATCTTTTACCTCCTTAGATCAAAATTACGATTCATGAGGCTTGCAAGTTTACTGTGATCCTTTTCAGTCAATGCCGCCTGTCCTTCTAAAGCTATGCTTGCAACTTCCTCGATTGATGCTTTTATAAACTCATCTCCATTAAGCCACTTTTGTCGAACTGTGCTGTGTACCTGCACCAACAAATTGTGTGTTAGAAATGCCTATATTATTACCGGCCTCAGATGCTAAAATGAACCATGTTGGTTTATTTTACTCTTATACAGACTTAATATTGCAGATTCAAGATATGGGCTAACATACAAGTGAAGAGTCAAACACTTTCTACCAAAATTCTTCCATAAATTGCCAAAGCATAATAACCATGTTCCATGTCTAATGTGGTGGTGTTGTGCTTGCAAAGCCTTGTTCAAGTAAATGATACACATGCATGCACATGTGCATAAGTTGACAGGAGTTAAGATGCTATATATAAAAAATATATAAATTTCACAATTGCATGATCTTTTCTGTTTCTCAAGGAAAATAGTTAGCTTTACACGTCTGTATACAAGTGAGACCATCTAAATTGGAAGTCAAACAGGACTAACAAACTCCCTGTCCCTAAACTTTTGTCATCATCTTTTTTGGGAGGCCCCGAAAAGATTATTCACTTTGACTACATTTATCACTATTACCTGCTTAAATTTACTCCTTTTTATCAATGTGATGAACTAATGCTACCACATTGAACAGCCTATAAAAACTAGGGAAAGGGGAAACTAATGAATGTTAGCAAAGAGGATGCTAATTAAGGATGGGGGAGAATTCAATAGAAGCTCACAGTTCACCAGGTCTGGGAAAGGCATGAAAATACAATTGGTTTATCTATTAACACCCTCTAGGGCAAAAGGACACAATTCGCTGAATCATCATTAGATTTGTAATAAAACTTTAGATGAATTGATTTTTGACATCCAAACAAATACTATATTTCTTTCCTAGCTCCCAAAAATAATCAAAATTATGGGTCATGAACTATATCAAACTTTGTTGGAATTTAAAGCGATCCCACTTTTATATAGACAAAAGAGTATGAAACTAAATGATAGAGGCTTAATTTCACTTGATTTCCTCTAGAAGTACAATATTTTCAAATTTTTGTTATAGTAAGTTCACCAGATCTAGTCTATTCCCTAAAACTTAGGTTATCATGAACAAATAAATCCTGAACTTAGCTGAAAGAATGGCCATTTATTAAGGTCAGCAGGAATAAGGATGAATGTATATTGTTATAGGAGTAAGAGCCATCATGGGGTGCTAACCTTGCCAGAGTCACTAGGGTTCTCGGCATATATGAGATGAAGAGGAGGTAGAAGACCAATATCCATAGGTGTATATAATCCATGCCCCAAGTCATCCATGATTTTCTTGTTAAAGTCCTGCAAAAGAAGTTACGAAGGATGTACAGATAATGCCACATTTTATACTCATCAAATAAAACATGAAATTTTAAATGACATACCATGTATACAAGACCTCCATAGACCTGTGCTACCCTGTCCTGTAGACCAGCAACAATTCCAAGTTCCTTCTCTGCATTGAGGATAAGTTTAGGTCTGACATCCACCTTAATTAGATGCCTCACTTTGTAAAAGTCAAGAAGGCAGCTAAGGGCAGCACATACAATAGCACTAGAACCTGATAGCCCAGTCTGAGTCAACAAAAAATGATAACTTAAAGCCATGCTGTCAGATGAGAAAAAAACAACAATTTTGTCCAACTTGAAAAATAACGTAGATCTCAATATACACAGCTTTTTTATGTTAATCAATAATTCAATCCTTGAACCGATACCCTCCCGCTATAATGGTTGCCTAAAAAAATGGAAACATTCCTATGTAGTTCTGTTAGCTTTACCTGACGAGGAATATTAGTATCATATGAGAAAGTGAAATTTCCTTCATGAAGAGCGATGTTGTTCTCTTTGCAGTAATTCTTAAAAACTTTACAAATTGCCATAAGCAGCCGCACACCTCCATAATAACCTTCATTCTGTAACCGGTTCACCTGTAAGGAGTATGAGAAGAATTTATGATCTAATAAAACTCTGAATAATTAGCATTGACGTGTGCGTCTATATGTTTTTTTAAAATAGTGATTGAAGAGGAAACTGAGTTATTGTCTTTGAACAACAAATTTTCTCAACCACAATGAGAAAAAAATGGTGTGCAAAACTATGGTACAGTCACGGCTTTTCACATTCGGAAGTAAATGTAAAATCCAGCCATATCTCTGTTTTGCAATGACAAGCACATAAAACATAAACCAGTATTTGGTGTGGCTTTCCAAGTCCATGCCACAAACATTAGAGGCCAGAGGTACTATGAATCCATACCTAATAAATGGTATCTCACTTCATGACACTAACTGTTTAACTATGAAATTTGCTAGGATTAAAAGAAAAGGCAGCATATCAACCCCGAACTAGTATATTTTCATAAAAGTATGTGAATTAGTACATCATAAGGAATATTCATGTCTAGTATTTTCAAATCTAATAAATATCAGTTCTACCTCTGACAGACAATTTCAGAATCCTTTTCCTTAAGGAACTTCAGAATTAAAGTCTCAAGGTTTGATTAGGATGGATGATTAGTATTAGTATTACCAGGTGGGAAAGGGAATTGAATTGGACGAGATCGTGGGTAGGGTGAGGGACGATAACGAGATGATCGGAAGGCTGCAAACGGACGGAGGCCCAAAAGTTGGCGAGACTGAAGGAGATGGTTTTGCCGTAATAGACATCGCTTGGATTTCCGAGGAGCCCAACCCTCGCATAACCCTTGTGCTCGATCGCCGCCCCATTTTCATCCATCACCATCAATATGAATATGATGATGATGATTGACTTATGTTTTCTGAGCTACCTAGATAATCTTGGGCCGTCTTTTTCTTCTCAGACTCTCTCTCTTTCTCGTTCCTCTCAGACTCCTCCTCGCAAGTCGCAACTATATATTTGTATCTGTTCAGATTTGTGTAGGATCCACCTCACTTCTTTTGCTTTTTATCCCTACCCCGCCCCCAAATAATAATAGAAAATTAATATATTTACTGGTATTGGGTGAACCGGTATACCGAACCGACGATATCGGTTCGATGCCAATTTTTACTGAAAATTAATATAATAATTATTATTATTTTATTTTTTATTAATAATATTATTATAATCACTATTTTATTATTATTATTATTAATAATAATAAAATATAGAAAATCGGATATATATCCTAGGTCCAGAAATCAAACCATAGAAGCAGCGGATGAAATTCCAGAAAAAAAACCTAAGTATATACCGGATTTTTTTATCTTGAATCGAGTTCTTTTATATTGAACCGTTCGGTCCAGTCCGAAAAACCGAAAAAATCGAACCATTTGAACATAATCTATATATGAGACCTAGCCATATTGATATAAGAGAAATCATGTCAAAATATCAATTTTTTATATAAAAACATTAATTCCCATACTAATATTGTCACCATTATAAACTCTCGAGTATATAATAAGTTTATATGTTTATATTTTCTTTTGTTTTTAATTTAATATTTAGCTTCCATAGTTTTAAAATTTAATATTTAGTTTTTATTTTTAATCTTATGATCATATTTTGTTTGGGTTGAAAAACAATTATCCCTTTTGAATCAAATAGATTTATATCCGAAAGAGATTCATCAAATAATATAATATAAATTATAGTAGACAATTGAATGTAGTTTGTACTTATTTTAAGCAAGTGTTGTAATCATTCTAATACCAATAGTTTAATTTATGAAATTCAATTTTGTTTTTATAAACATTACATATAAAATAAATAAAACATTAAAAATAATGTTATTTATAATATAAGCTTGTGTTTTGCATTCTTTTTAAAAAAACTAAAATACTAAGATATCATAAAATACTATCATTATGCGTCTTTATAAGTTAATCCTAATTAATTATTGAATTTGTATATTTTAGTATAGTTGTATTATAATAATTTTGTCGTTTATGTTGTAAATACTAAAGTTGTGTTTGATAAATCTGGGAATTAAGATCTGAATGATTATGATGTCTTAATAAATTAGATCATTTGAATTGTTATGAGGTCTGAATCTAAAAAATTGTTTGATAACTTAAAATTAAGTTGTCTCTTAATGACACTATTTTACCATTTTAAAGGGTAAAATTTTATTTAATAATTTTAAATATTCAATTTAATAAAAATGAGTGCATAATATTGTTGAATATATTTATATATAAAAAAAATATCAAAAAAAATTCATTAATAGGTATCTCTTAAGTATTAAGATTTTATTTTCTGTCTTACCGATTAAGAGGCATTCAGAGGTAACAAAAAATCAAACAAACAGCATCATGCCTCTTATCAAATAAGAGACAGTCCATTAAGAGGCAATCTGTGACGCCCCAAAATAGGTCCATTACATCCAACCCATTCTAAGTCGCCAAATACATGGTACAGAAATAACTATAACTTTATTATTACAACATATAAACTGTGAGTTTAAATACAGATATTGCCATCTAGACAATATCCCCCAAAATAGGTCCATTCCATCCAACCCATTCTGAGTCACCAAATACATGGTACAGAAAATAACTACAACTTTATTACAACAATTGTCGGTGCAAAATACAACAACACATATATTGTGAGTTTGGATACAAATATATACCAAATGTGACACATGTCCCAGTAGTGGACAACACCTCATGTTGACACCTTACATAAAGGTATATAGTCAGCTGTTTTAGAAATTAGAATCTTTGGGAAGTCTTCAAGAAACCTTTTCATACATGGGAGGCCGTGCTATATAGGTTATGATAGATATCATATGGCCACAGAATTATCCTTGGTTGACCCAATAGACCCCAAAGAAAAACGAGAAGATTACTATCATATTCTTCCCAATGGTGAGTCTTCTTCGACATATCATTATCTCCTTTGTCTCTAATTGGGTATATACTCCAAACAAACACCAAGATTATATAGGTAGTGCTTGTAAATATACTCAATGAAGTGGATTAGACAACCACATCTTATGATGACACGAGGTTGTATGTCATTAGACATCTTGTATGATAGTGGCAAAACACCATTCCAAGTTAAATTCACCTCACCTCAACATCTATAGACCACTGATTCTATTCCTTGTTATTCCCAGCTCGACCCATTTCTACACTCTTATTACACGAAAGGAATTGTGAAGCAAAAGGGTGAGCACAAATAACTTCGATAAAAAAAAAATATCATGACTAAAAATAATTAAATTATCAATAGCCTTCATCGATAATAAATCGGAGATTTAGAACATATGGTAGATGATAAAAAATTTCAACCATAATTACAATGAACGAAGCGATCCATTAGAAGAGTCAAATAGACCATAAAAGTCTATTATCTTCTCCATGTTAAAAGTCCATCAACAATGTTTTATCCTCGTAACATTAATCAACAATTCACATCCCACAATCACATGTATAACTCATAATCGTAATTGTTGTTCTAAATTTCTTTTCTCATTCGGGACGAAGATAATTTTCATCACTTGTCTTTACGAAATATCAAAGATCATGGTTATACCAAATCACAGTTCTGTTTCATAATCATACTAATAAATTCATTTTGCACTTTCTGGCCAAAGATATTCATCAACAGATTCATCTTTGAACTACGGGCCAAAGATATTCAACAACGAGTTATCTTTGACTACGACCCAAAGATATTCATCAATAATTCATCTTTGCACTACGGGCCAAAGATATTCCTCAACGATTCATATTTGCATTACTGAGGCCAAATATATTAATATCTCAAAGAAATATATAATCATTTGAGAATTTATATAAACAATAATTATAACCATGTTGATCAATTCACTTTTTGACTTAAGCTAAAGATATTCAATTATAAATTCAATGGTCATAATCATACCAAATCATGATTCAACTTTTTTTCTTGGCCAAAGAGAACCCTAGTCATGATCATACCAATAATCTACCCATCTTTACACTCCAGGTGAAAGAGAATTTCAACATCGGGGTTATAAAAATGTTATATATGATAATAAAATTAATATATAGTTTTAATCTCGAGTAATATTCATAAATCAACTATAATTTGGTTAGAAAAAAGAAACCAATTTTGTCATGAATAGTAACTCATGAATAGTAACCGTGAATAGTAACTTCATGAATAGTAACTCGTGAATAGTATCTCATGAATGGTAAACCCGACTCAAAAAGGTAGAAATTCCATAATAAAATCCATACCAATATTTCGGTATAATGATATTGAAAGAATAATATTTTTTTTAAGCTTATAAACAATTTATTTTAATTGTTTACCACTTTACTAAATAATGCATTTAATCATTCTAAAATGCCACAAACTCATAAGATTTCATCACCAATAACCAAAATCCTCATCAAAAATCTGCATATACCTCATGTAGGATTCTCAAGCCATAAAATCCTATTTTCTAATTTTTTTACTTCACATAACATATTGAATTCATTTACTCATAACTAGTCCATTTTTATGAAAAATAACAAATCAGTTCCAAAAATATTTCTTTTTTGGGATTTAGCAGAATATAGTCCTATATTGAACATATATTTTTCTCAGAATTTTTAAAAGTCATTTACTATTTTTCACATGGCCAAAACCACAAAATATTTAAACATTTATCATAAATTGTATTTTTATCCAAAAATTCTGAAATTTACACGGTATACTGATATTATATAGATGTATTCCCAATAAAAATTTCATCAATTTTGGAGTTAACCACACGGAGTTATATGGGTTTTCTTTTAGAATAGTCTTTCCTCATAAAATTCATAACTCTTAATCTATACATCCAAAAATTGCCATTTTTAGACACAATATACAAAACTCATCAAAATATCATTTCAAATTTTTCCAGAATTTTTGAAGGTTCAAAAGAATTTCAAAATAATAACCCTTAAAATCCCTTATTATCCCTTACCTCAAAAGAGCAGTACTTCTGACTAGAATAATGCTTAACGAACTTGTACCGTATAGCAACACTCAAAGTATACTCAAAATACTCACAAGAATACGCTAGATAATATAGAGAGAGAAAACTTCAGTTTCTGGTGTGATTTTCAAATATAACCTAAGCACCCTATTTATAGGAAATTGCTACCAAAGCAGAAAATTTATTAAAATAATAATATTATATATATTTTTTCCAAGACTTCATACGTATGCTCTCAACATCATAACTCAGCCCCTAACACATGTTAAATGAGGGAAACAAAATGTAAAAAATGTTTTTGTTATTTAAATTATTTTAAACTTCTAAAAATCAATTATTTCGGAGCTTCGAAACTTCAATAATTCATAATAAATAGCCCTTTTTTCCGAAAATTCGAATCTCGCGTGTTTTTATAGAAAATTCAATTCTCTACTACTTTGCAGAAGAAAGTTTTTCCAAATTCCAAACAAAAATTAACCGAAATCCACAAATGAGCAATTTTACAAATGCTATAATCAAATTTGATCGAGAAATGGGGTCCTCCAAACACATAAAACAAGCTTTAAATATTTTGGTAACAAAATACTCCTCCTCCACATATACTCATATATCCCACATTCATCGTAAAAATATCATCATTAATATATTATTAAAATAATATATTTAATTGAATTATTTTATTAAAAAAGATAAAATATTAATTTTCAACAATTTTTACATTAAAAATTTTCTCCATCTATATCCTCATAAAATCAATATTTTTCTCATCATATAAATCAATAATTAATTATTCACAAATAATATTACGAAACACATTATTGATAACGTGCGGGTTCAAGGAAAGAGGGGCTTTCGATAAGAATTTCTCTCTTCTTGGTGCATGATTAGGTGACCAAACCTCTCCTTGAGCGAACTTTCTAGACATTACCAATAATGCTATCTAATAATATTATTCAAATAATATAAATTATTGATCGATAATTAATGAAAAAAAATCTGTGTAGTGACAATTATAAAATATCAACGCGTGAATTATTGAATCAAAAATAAAATATTGAGCAATAATTATTGTAATAATTATTGAGTAGTGCCTTTGTGACACCTCCAAAATAGGTACATCACCCATTACGAGTTGTCATATGCAGATGTAAAACAACTACAACTTTATTATTACAACAAGTAAAGCGTGAGTTTAAATCTGAGATATTGTCATCTAAACAATATCCACATACAAATAAATTCTCATCATAATTATTGATACATTATTTTACAAAAATTGTGAGGACTACTAAACAACTCTCTAAAACCATCATTCCATACCCAGGCTCGTACTTTCATTATATATTCTTGCCTCCACGAGAAGAAAAATGGAACAAAAAGGAAAAGAGTGAGCTCAATTAGCCCGATAAAGAATATTATGACTAAGATAATAGAACAAATTATCGTTAGTCTTCAATGAGAAAAAAATTTAATAGAATACAATAGACAACAAGTTTTAAATCAATACTGCATGACGGAAAATATTAATTCATAGAAGAGTTACGTAGATGATGAAATCTACTAATATCTATGAATTTAACGATCCATCATCAATATTTTTATCCCCGTAACATCAATCAATATATATCCGGAATCATATATTCATCCTTGCACTTCTGAGCCGAGGACATTCACCGATTAGTCATGTTCATCTAAACACGTGTTCATCTTTGCCTTCTACGGGCCAAAGATATTCATCGAAATCATTCATCTTTGCACTACACAGGCAAAAAGATATTCATCGAAATCAATCATCTTTTGCACTACTGTGCCAAAGATATTCAATAATATCATCATTTAAGGCGAGGATGATGAAAAATATTTTTTTTAAAGAAAGCGAATCCGGTGAAACAAAATGACAAGGATTAAGGATTAAGGATTAAGGATTCGTACTTTGTTTTATCCATGTCCAAAAATACCTCAAAAATAATCATAGTGGTGTAAAATTCAAGAATGATCAAAACATGGATACAATCAAAGCTAGTATCCAGAATAGATATTTTGGACGAAAAGGAAAAATTTTTATTTTTCGATGAATAGTGTCGTATTCGTGAATAGTGTCGTATACGTGAATAGTAACTCCGACACCAAAAATTCCAAATTTGATAAAAACTTCAGATCAATATTTCAGCATAATGATATTGAAGAAATAATATCATTATGAAAAAAAATATCCACTTACCTCGAAAGGCATGACTTTAGTTGAAACAGGATATAGGCTATGACTTGAACTTTCTTAGTATAGCAATACTCAAAGTATACTCAAAATACTCACAAGAATACGCTCGATAATATAGAGAGAAAACTTGAGTTTACGGTGTAATCTTCAATTTAACCTAAGACACCTATTTATAGGAAATTGCTTAGAACACAAAAGCGAGAAAATTTAATATAATAATAATATATATAATAAATCTTCTACGCACACTTGAAATCTGATTTCAGCTCAATAACCACATGCCACCTTCTAGAAAAAGTAATAAAAACGTTTTTCTAATTTAAAATAATTTAAACTTCCAAAAATCAATTATTTAGTAGCTCGAACTTCAATAATTCACAATAAATAGCCCTTTTGTCAGAAAATTTGAATCTCATGAGTTTTTATAGGAAATTCAATTCTCTACAACTTTGCAGAAGAAAAGTTTTCCAAATTCCAAACAAAATTGGACAAAAATCCACAAACGGGTGATTTTAGAAATTTATAATCAAATTTCGGTCGATAAATGGGGTCCATGAGCATGTTTAACATGTTTTAAACATTTATTGCAACAAAAATACTCTTCCTCCTCATATACTCATATCCCACATTCGTTGTAAAAATATCACCATTATTATATTATTAAAATATAATAATATATATATTTAAATGAATTATTTTATCGAGAAAAAGATAAAATTTCAATTTTCAACAATTGTCACATTAAAAATTTTCTCCATTTATATCCACATAAAATCAATATTTTCCTCATCATATGAATCAATAATTAATTATTCACAAATAATATTCTGAGAATCACAATATTGACAACGTGCGGTTCAGGAAAAGAGGGGCTTTCGATAAGAATTTCTCTTCTTGTGCTTGATTAGGTGACCAAACCTCTCCTTAGACAGAACTTTCTAAACATTGTCAATAATGTTATCTAATAATATTATTAGGATAATATGAATTATTGCTTCGGTAATGAAAAATCTTTGTGTAATGACAATTATTGAAACAACGTGAATATAAAATATCAATGCAAACAATTATTGAAACAATAAAATAAAATCTTGAGCGGTAATTCTCGTAATCATTATTGAGTAGTGGCTTCTTACGTAAGAGTCAATAATTGGTGCAATCTGGTGTCTTCTTGTCTTGCAACAACGCATATTAGTGTGTTTTAACCAACGGGTAATTCAATAAGATTACTTGGTAATAACTTCTGTAGATTATTTATAAACAACTTATATTTGTCGTTTTCTTCATCCAATCGCTTTCAGTTATGGGGCCCACAAAAGATGGCTGCTGCGTGCATTGCGAATATTACTCGACGAGACGAATATTCCACGACCAAACGAATATTCCCAGATAATAAAGAATATTTTATAACCACTTGCTTATTTGAAATATTTGCGTATTTTACCCATAACTATCCACATGAATCAAATCAACCCTTACTATTTCAAAATAATAAATAGAGGAAATTCCATTTTATTTAAATAAAATTCGAGGTCTTCTGACCTTTCTTACGTAAGAATCAATAATTGGTGCAATCTGGTGTCTCTCTTCACTTGACAATAGCGTATTACTTTACTTTACCCACGGGTATTCCAAATGATGTTAATAAAGAACTACTACGCCATTATTTATAAAAACTTTTATTTGTCTTTTTCTTCATCAAGCAGTTATTACATTATGGGGCCCCTAAATGGTGCATACCAAATCATACGAATATTCCCAGCATGAAAGAATATTCCACGACACAACGAATATTCCCAAACAACATTGAATATTTTATAACCACTTGCGTATTTTTGAAAAAATTTCATATATCACCCTTAACTTTAACTTTTTATCAATTTAACCATTTACTGAATTGTAATTATAAGAAAAATTGAATACTTTTATTTCAT
Source organism: Panax ginseng (assembly GCA_020205605.1). Classification (NCBI taxonomy): domain Eukaryota; kingdom Viridiplantae; phylum Streptophyta; class Magnoliopsida; order Apiales; family Araliaceae; genus Panax; species Panax ginseng. The sequence goes on along the minus strand of CM035148.1, from coordinate 19,529,577 downwards.
AAAATTCGGGGTCTTACAAATCCCCATCATAATTATTGATACATTATTTTACAAAAATGGTGAGGACTACTAAACAACTTTCTCTAGAACCTTCATTCCATTTACCCAATTAGTACTTCATTACATTCTCGCGCCTCGAGAAGAAAAATGGAACAAAAAGGAAAAGGGTGAGCTCAATTAGCCCGATAAAGAATATTATGACTAAGATAATATACAACAAATTATCGTTAGTCTCAATAGGAAAAATCTAATAGAATACAATAGAATGACCGGTTTTAAATCAATCTTGCAATGAAATAATAATTCATTAGAAGAGTTAAGTAGAGAATGCAAACTACTATCTTACATATATGAATTTAAAAAAGTTCATCGTCGATATTTTATCCCCTGTAACATCAATCAATATATATCGGAATCAAATATTCATCTTTGCACTACAGGCCAAAGATATTCACCCGATTAGTCATGTTCATCTAAAACACTGTTCATCTTTTACTACGGGCCAAAGATATTAATCGATCGGTCGTGTTCATCTCAACACTGTTCATCTTTTGCACTACGGGCCAAAGATATTCATCAAGAAATCATTCATCTTTGCACTACTGAGCCAAAGATATTCGATAATATCATCATTTAGGGTGAGGATGATGAAAAATATTTTAAAGGAAGCGAATCCGGTGAAACAAAAGAACAAATATTAAGGATTAAGTATTTTAAACAATCCAAGTTCAAAAATACTTCATAAGTAATCAGAGTGGAGTAAAATTCAAGAATGATCATAACATGGATACAATCAAAGCTAGTATCCATAATAGATATTTTGGACGAAAAATGAAAATTTAATTTTTTTGTGAATAGTGTCGTATTCGTGAATAGTGCCGTATACGTGAATAATGTCGTATACGTGAATAGTAACTCCGACACCAAAAGATAGAAATTTTACAAAAAACATCATTATGCTTCGTGAATAGTAACTCGTGAATAGTAACCCCGTCATGAAAAAGTTTCAAATTTGATAAAAATTTCCAACCAATATTTCGGCATAATGATATTGAAGAAATAATATCATTTTCGAATAAAATAACATCTCTTACCTCAAAAAAAAGATCTTAAGTAAAAACAGGGGATAAAGGCTATGACTTGAACTTGCACCAGTATAGCAATACTCAAAGTATACTCAAAATACTCACAAGAATAAACGCTCGATAATATATAGAGAAAACTTGATTTTGGTGTGATTTTTAATTCTAACCTAAGCACCTATTTATAGGAAAATGCTTAGAACACCAAAGTAGAAAATTTAATAAATTAATATTATTATTTTTTTCTACATCTTCCTACGCATCAAGCATCTGAATTCAAGAACTTGACATGTGTTAAAGATGCCCACAAAATGTAAAAAAACGTTTTTCTTATTTAAATTATTTTAAACTTCCAAAAATCAATTATTTTGACTTGAAACTTCAATAATTCATAATAATTAGCTCTTTTATCGGAAAAATTCAAAACTCGTGATTTTCCATAGGAAATTCCATTATCTACAACTTTAGAATGAAGTTTTTCCAAATTCCAAAGCGAAATTGACCAAAATCCACAAACAGGCGATTTTCTGTTTATAATCAAATTTCGATTAAGAAATGGGTCTCCGACACACAAAAAATCTTTTTAATATTTATTGCAACAAAAATACTCTTTTTCCTCAGTATACTCATATATCCCACATTCATTGTAAAAATATCACAATTATTATATTATTAAAATATAATAATATATTTAAATGAATTATTTTATCAGAAAAAGATAAAATTTTAATTTTCAACAATTGTCACTTTAAAAATTTTCTCCATCTATATCCACATAAAATTAATATTTTCCTCATCATATAAATCAATAATTAATTATTCACAAATAATATTACAGAATCACAGTATTGGCAACCAGGCCGTTCCCAGGAAAGATGGGGCTTTCCAATAAGGATCTCTCTTTACTGGCGCGCAATTAGGTGATCAAACCTCTCCTTAGACAGAACTTTCTAGACATTGCCAATAATGTTATCCAATAATATTATTCAGATAATATGAATTATTGCTCCGATAATGGAAAATACTGTGTAATGACAATTTATTGAAACAACAGTAATATAAAATATCAATGCAACAATTATTGAATCAATAAAATAAAATCTTGAGCGGTAATTATTTGTAATAATTATTGAGTAGTGCCTTATGCTTACGTAAGAATCAATAATTGGTGCAATTCGTGTCTTTTGCTCAACAATAGCGTATTAGTGTGTTTTAACCACGGGTATTCCAACGATATTACTTGTAGAACTTACGCCTAGTTATTTATAAACAACTTATATTTGTCGTTTTCTTCATCCAATCGCTTTCCAGTTATGGGGCCCACAAAAAGATCGCTGGCCGTAAATGCACGAATATTCCCCGACAGTACGAATATTCCACGACCAAACGAATATTCCCCGACAATAATGAATATTTTATAACCACTTGCTTATTCGAAATATTTGCGTATTTTACCCATAACTATCCACATTAATCAAATCAACCCTTACTATTTCAAAATAATAAATAGAGGAAAATAAATTTCATTTATTAATAATTTGGGGTCTTACAACCTCCCCTCCTTATGAAATTTCATCCTCGAAATTGACGTACGTATCTGGTGTTTCAAAAAGATGAAGATACCTCGCTTTCATTTCCGTTTCCAACTCTCAGGTCATTTCCTCTATAGGATGGTTTCTCCACAAAACCTTAACTTGTGGTATGACCTTTACGCGTAGGACATACTCCTTCATATCCAAGATCTTGACAGGTACCTCCTCGTACGTTAAGTCTTCAGCTATCTCGTCTGGTTTTAACTAAATGATGTTGTTCGGGTCGTCCACATATTTACGTAACATCGGTACGTGAAAAATGTTATAAACATGCGACATACTTGGTGGTAAAGCGAGTCTATAGGCCACAGTTTCTACTCGATCGAGGATTTCAAATGGACCAATAAATCAAACGTTTGAGCTTTCCTCTTTTCATCAAATCTTACTTCTAGAATAACGCCTTCTTGCACCTTCTTCTTTAAATTCATCAGCTCCGGTGTGTAGCTTGAACAACTTTAACTTTATAGATTAAAATAGATTATACTCGTATATCATCACGTGGGTACCTAGAGTTTTCATCTCCATCTCTATTATTTGTAAGTTATACGAAATGAGTCTTTGACAATATCGTACTCGTACTTGTATACGATCTTCTACTCAACACGTCATTTACCACATTCGCTTTTCGAGGATGGCATGGTGAACATGTCTTTGAAATGAGTCTCCTCTTGAGTTCTTCAAGCTCTTCCCACATTCCTTGCTCCATTCGAATTTTGTATCTCTATGAGTCGATTGCGTTAATGGAATAGCGATTCGAGAATATCCTTCAACGAATCTCGATAATAACCAACTAAGCCTAGAAAGCTACGTATTTCGATTCTGAAGCTTAGGTTGTTCTCAAGCTGTGACTCATATCCCAACCTTGGATATGCGTTACAATGACACTATCGATTTACTATCGCACGAATATGGTGTCCCCTACGGAGAATCTCGGCCCGGTGCATTCCTGAAGAAGTCACCGGATAAAGGCTCGGTACCAAATTCTATAGTTGAATTTTTAACTCACGAAGTTCAATAGGAGCCATTCGATATGAGATTTTAGAAATGAGTTTTGTCTGGGTTCAAAGTCGATACAAAATTTAATATCGAGCTTTGGGAGTAAGCGAAAAATTCTTTGAAATCGTCGGGAAAATCAATAACAATGGGAATATTATTCAAATCGGCGTGTCTTTATTCAAATCCATAACATGGACTAAGAAAACTTGACATCCATAATAAGCGAATGACTTCATGGCTTGATATGAAAATGATTGACTATAATGGTTTGATTGCTTGAATTGAATAACGGGTTCTTTAGGAATATGAAAACTAACAACCTTACGAAAGTAATCAATTTCGGCATGATGAGTAGTTAACCTTAAAATCACATCAAAAGCAAATATCTCTATAGAACTAAGGTTAACGGGTAATGTGATAGTGCCAACTGAATCAAGCAAGATTTCTAAACAACGGATGTAATGAAAGTTTCTCTCACATGAGTCTCCATAAATAGGTTAAAGTCTAATTTCTCGTAGTCAAGTTCAAACGTTGGTATAAAGCAAAAGAGATAAAAGAATGGGTAGAAGGCAGGTATCTAGTAAGGTATAAACTTTGCAAGAATTTATAATTAACTAACGTGCTTAACCGTTCGGGTTCTCGCATTTTAATGAAGTCCACGACAAACGCTCTTCCAGAGGCCGTTGACTTTGACCTTTTTGGGACATCCTTTTGAGTCACCATTCATTGGACTAGGTTTCGATACCGTCTAATCTCGGCGATATGTCCTTCTTTTCCACAATTATAGGATACCTTAAAGCTGTTGTAGGCGGTTTGAAAATGATATGTCCCTTTTCCGCATTTGTAACATCTGAATAGGTGGTCTTTCTCCTCCTTAGAACCGATTCTTCTTTGGCCGGCGTCTTCCATGGTCGTTGTTGAATCTCCTCTTTTAAAATTTCCTCCCACTCGCTTCTTATTTTCATGGCCACGATTACCTGCAGAGTGGTTACCGCTTTTGTCCGTATTCTTCTTTCTTCATTTGGTTATCGTTATTACGATGGCTCGCTATCTTGATATGATCCTGGTTATGGTCCTCGGTTGAGCGTACTCGTTATCTCGCTCTAACAATCGAGCCACTGTTGACAACATCTGAATAGAGAGAAAATTTATGAGAAATGAGATCTTGGCGTATCTTGGGTTTCAAACCTTTCGAAACATCCGTCATCGTTCCTCATTCTCCACCAAATGAGGTCTGAAACTGGATAACTCCATGAACTTCGCTTCGTCTTTGGGACACCGTCATGTTATTATTCGCTCGATCTAATAAACTCCACTTCCTTCATATCTGACGAATACTTTCGGGAAGTACTTGTCATTGAACTTTTTGAAATGTCTCCCATGACATGCGATCAGAATTTGGATGGAGTACGCTCACATGATTCCACCCGAGAATCTGCCTCATTACGGAACATAAAAGTAAGCGAATGGAACTTTCTTTCCTCCGTGCATCAAGACATCGAATATCTTGGTAATTTATTTGACCACGCGTCACCGCTTAATCGGATCCGGCTTTCCCCAATTACGGTGGTCCCGACTCTTTGAAGCTGCTTGTTTGTGACCACCCGTGAAATTATCATTTCCTCCTGTATTTTGAACATACGAGTCTCCTCAAATCGATTTTGCATGAGCTGCAAAAAGCTTCTAAACATCCCCTCGTTCATCATCTCGCTCGGTGGTGTTGTTCACGGGAGGTACATTGTCGACTGTTGCAAGTTCTCCTCGTTTAAAGTAAATCTGAGGCATCTCCACGGTCTCATTTACTCCATTGTTAATATTCTCGATTCGACATTCTCAAATCATCGTCATAAAACAAGGTAATATCCTATATCTTAACCAACTAATAAATAAGCTTAGGTAGGACACATTAGCGAAGGATTTACTCGTCTCTCTCCTCCTAGTTCTATTCACGATCTCATGAAAGATCATATCCTAAGCTACGATACCAGTTGTGGCGCCCCAAAATAGGTCCATTCCATCCAACCCATTTCGAGTCGCCAAATACATGGTACGAAATAACTATAACTTTATTATTACAACATATTAAGCTGTGAGTTTAAATACGAGATATTGCCATCTGAAAGACAATATCCACACGCATGTGAATAAATCCCCATCATAATTATTGATACATTATTTTACAAAAATGGTGAGAACTACTAAACAACTCTCTCTAGAACCTTCATTCCATACCCGGCTAGTCTCATACATTCATTCTCTCACGAGAAGAAAAATGGAACAAAAAGGAAAAGGGTGAGCTCAAGTAGCCCGATAAAGAATATTATGACTAAGATAATATACAACAAATTATCGTTAGTCTCCAACAGGAAAAATCTAATAGAATACAATATACAACCGGTTTTAAATCAATCTTCGCAGTGAAATAATAATTCATTAGAAGAGTTAAGTAGAGAATGCAAACTACTATCTTCTATATATGAATTTAAAAGTTCATCGTCGATATTTTATCCTGTAACATCAATCAATATATATACGGAATCAAATATTCATCTTTGCACTACTGCCAAAGATATTCATCGATTAGTCATGTTCATCTAAACACTGCTTCATCTTTACACTACTGGGCCAAAGATATTAATCGATCGATCATGTTCATCTCAACACTGTTCATGCTGCACTACGGGCCAAAGATATTCATCAAGAAATCATTCATCTTTGCACTACACTGGCCAAAGATATTGATAATATCATCATTTAGAGGGTGAGGATGATGAAAAATATTTTAAAGGAAGCGAATCCGGTGAAACAAAAGAACAAATATTAAGGATTAGTATTTTAAACAATCCAAGTTCAAAAATACTTCATAAGTAATCGGTGGAGTAAAATTCAAGAATGATCAAAACATGGATACAATCAAAGCTAGTATCCATAATAGATATTTTAGACGAAAAATGAAAATTTAATTTTTTTTGTGAATAGTGTCGTATTCGTGAATAGTCTTAGTATCGTGAATAATGTCGTATACGTGAATAGTAACTCCGACACCAAAAGATAAAAATTTCACAAAAAAATATCATCATGCTTCGTGAATAGTACTCGTGAATAGTAACTCATGAATAGTAACTCATGAATAGTAACCCTGTCATGAAAAAGTTCTAAATTTGATAAAAATTTCCAACCAATATTTCGGCATAATGATATTGAAGAAATAATATCATTTTCGAATAAAATAACATCCCTTACCTCGAAAGACAATAATTTTAGTTGAAACACCGGATATAGGCTATGACTTGAACTTACACCGTATAGCAATACTCAAAGTATACTCAAAATACTCACAAGAATACGCTCGATAATATAGAGAGAAAACTTGATTTTGGTGTGATTTTCAATTTAACCTAAGCACCTATTTATAGGAAAATGCTTAGAACACCAAAGTAGAAAATTTAATAAATTAATATTATTTATTTTTTTCTACATCTTCCTACGCATCAAGCATCCGAATTCAAACAACTTGACATGTGTTAAAGATGCCCACCAAAACAAAAAACGTTTTTTCTTATTTAAATTATTTTAAATAATTTATAATAATTAGCTCTTTTATCGAGAAAAATTGAAACTCATGACTTTCCATAGGAAATTCCATTATCTACAACTTTACTGAAGGAAGTTTTCCAAATTCCAAGCGAAATTGGCCAAAAATCCACAAAGCAGACGATTTCAAATTTATAATCAAATTTCGATCGAGAAATGGGTCTAAGCAGACAAAATCATTTTTAATATTTATTGCAACAAAAATACTCTTTTCCTCGTATACTCATATATCCCACATTCATTGTAAAAATATCATAATTATTATATTATTAAAATATAATAATATATTTAAATGAATTATTTTATCGAGAAAAAGATAAAATTTTAATTTTCAACAATTGTCACTTTAAAAATTTTCTCCATCTATATCCACATAAAATTAATATTTTCCTCATCATATAAATCAATAATTAATTATTCACAAATAATATTCTGAGAATCACGAGTGTTGGCGGACGGTAGTTCTGCAGGAAGAGGAGCTTTCGATAAGGATCTCTCTTTCTTGGCGCATGATTAGGTGATCAAACCTCTCCTTAGAGCAGAACTTTCTAGACATTGCCAATAATGTTATCCAATAATATTATTGAGATAATATGAATTATTGCTTCGATAATGGAAAATCTTTGTGTAATGACAATTTATTGAAACAACGGTAATATAAAATATCAATGCAAACAATTATTGAATCAATAAAATAAAATCTTTGAGCAGTAATTATTGTAACAATTATTGAGTAGTGTCTTCTTACGTAAAAATCAATAATTGGTGCAATCTATGCATGTCTTCTTGTTCAACAACGCGTATTAGTGTGTTTTAACCACCAAGTATTCCAAGTGATATTACTTGGTAATAACTACGTAGTTATTTATAAACAACTTATATTTGTCGTTTTCTTCATCCAATCGCTTTTTACATTATGGGGCCCATTAAAGATGGCTAGCATCATAACGAATATTCCCAAGACGATCTGAATATTCCACGACCAAACGAATATTTTAAATGATAATGAATATTTTATAATCTTCTGCTTATTCAAAATATTTGCGTATTTTACCCATAACTATCCACATTAATCAAATCAACCCTTACTATTTTAAAATAATAAATAGAGGAAAATAAATTTTATTTATTAATAATTTGGGGTCTTACACAATCAGATGTAAACAAACTGCACCTAATTTAAATTGTTCGAGCTTAATATAGCATACTTTTTGTTTTAATATTTTAGTTTATAGATAATTATGATATAATAATAAAATAATTTGTTACTAATATGATATATGATTGTTAAATATATTAACAATGATCTTTAGGTGTTTTAATTTAGGCTCATAAATATCAATATTAATAAAGGACTTTTATAAGAAATAAAATTGTTATAAAATAATAAGTTACTCTAAATTTTTTGAGAATCATAAATAGTGTTTGATTCTAGTTTTATTTTAAAATTTTAAAATGTTTTAATAGCGATTAATAAAATAAAATCAAGTGACTTTAAAAAGTGTTGTAATAATAGTTAAATTTAAGTACCAAACCAAAGATCAAAGGCAAAAAAAATCAAATATATTTTATTATATATGTATATAGATTTGTTTATTATTTGTCTTGTAATACTTTAGTTTCACGTTAAAATATATGAGATAGTTTGATATATATATATATATATATATAGGATTCCATCCACGTGAATCGGTTGTTGGGGAATAATTCCTTTTAGCCCAAAGCTACACAACCTGTAGCATTATACCTAATTTTTTTTTTTTTTATAAGTCGCTACTGAGTAATTTGGGCAAAAATGAGTTGCTCCCAACAATAGGTTCTTATGGATGAAGACCATATATATATATATATATATATATATATATATATATATATATATATATATATAATCAGTCCGGTCAGGACTGATCCATCCGTATATATATGAGTCCTGTTAGGTCAGACTTTTTTTTTAAAACAACTAAAAAAATTTAATATTTTATGGGACTGAAATTTTTTCATAATATAGTGTTTTGCATAATATAGTGTTTTGGGTGTGATTTGAATACATATAACAAAACATATCATGTAGAGGCTATGCATACATATTTTGTTATATGTATCCAAATCACACCCAAAAATCATCATATTATGAAAAAAATTCTCGTTCCATAAAATATTAAAAAAAATTAGTTGTTTAAAAAATAAAAAATAAAAATTGAGTCAAGTATTTTAATCGAGGTGCAAAAAATTAGGACTAATCCGCATATATATATATATATATATATATATATATATATATATATATATATATATATATATAAACTACTACTACTAATACTTTTATTACGCTTTGGATAAACCTTATAGTGAGTTAAAATATTTTAAAAAGACTTTATTGAGATAATATAATAGATTTTTGTATTTTATGATTTGATTTTAACTCAAGTTTGATTAAAATTGTTCTTATCTCTTCGTGATGTATATGGGCTCCACTTAATCGGATATATATGTATATATATACAGTCCATTTCTTAGTTTCATCCTTATTAGAGTTATTTTAGAGAGCTCACCACTGCCATTTTTTTTTTTTTTATAAAAAAAAAACATAACTAATAAAAAATGTATAATAATTTTTGGAATTGAAAGTTTTTTTTAAAAAAATGTTTTGGGTGTGATTTGGGTACATATAACAAAATAGTGTTGTAGAGACTGTGTTATATGTACCCAAAGCACTTTTTTTAAAAAAAACTTTCAATTTCAAAAATTATTATACATTTTTTATTAGTTATGTTTTTTTATAAAAAAAAGCAGTGAGCTGAAATTACTCTCAATAATGTGAAACTTAAGATCTTCTTCTATATATATATATATATATATATATATATATATATATATATATATATATATATATATATATATATATATATAGGATTCCATTCACAAAGAAGGTTGTTGGAGAAAGAACTCATTTTGTTGGCTACTACTACTTGCATTAAACATAAAATAAAAAAAAAAAATTGTCTAAAGGTAAATTACGAGTAGTAGCGACCTGGCCAAAATAGATTAACAACGTGAACGATTCTTTGTGGATGGAATTTCATATATATATATATATATATATCATTCTCACCTACTTTATTAATTTGTTCCTTGATTTCCCTTACCCGGCATATGCATTGCCGTCCATCATGGATAATTGGATATGGTGGCGACCCATTTTGTACGTTTATGATACTATATATATATATATATATATATATATATATATATATATATATATAATATCTATTTTATTGCAATATATATATATAATCCGCTTCTCAACGAATTAAGAACGAACCGATTATAACGACGATTTTTTTCGTCGCTATAACATAGAAAATCGTTTTTTTATGTTATAGCGACAGAAAAAATCGTTGTTATAGTCGGTTCGTTCTTAGTTTGCTCCTTCCAGTTCTCTAAAGAGAACCGAACTATATATATATATATAAAGACAAACACCATTTTTATTGTTTAATATAAAAATTAACGGTCCAAATTAAAACTAAAAAATTTACGTCCGCTACTAAATATTAGCGGATGACATCCGACATTCGCTTCCGCTACTATGAATAGTGGACGTAATCCGTTATCCGCTATTATTAGTAATGGACGTAAATATTTTAATTATAATTTTGATCATTAATTTTTATATAATAAATACTTGTTATGTATCATTCTCGTGTGTGTGTGTGTGTATATATATATTAGCTGGCATTAGTAGTAGTGTTTTGTCAGGTACCTAAAATATGCTTCTCTTCATAGAGTGACTGGGGAACTTAATTATCTTTTACATGTTGAATTTTGATTATATATATTTTTATATAATGTACAAAAATGTTAGCTAAGAGTATTTAATAATATATATAAAGTATTAACTAACCAACTAATTAATTTAATAGTACTTAATATATATATATATATAAAGTATTATTATTTTGTAAAATAATAATTTGTAAGTACAGCTTCAATTATTAATATATAAATAAAGACTAAATAATTTAAGCACACTAATAAACAACAAAACAAGATGAATAAGGACATATTAAAACATTTATGTCCAAAATATTCTAATAAAAAATACAAGTTAGGTTAGTATTAGGTACAGTCAGCTCAAATTGTTAGTAAACATATAATATATTTAAGTATAATTCTCTCAAATAGTTAGAACTCTTCTAAACTAACAGGGGAGAAGAAATAAAGACCAAGAGATGGAAGAGGAGCATCTGGAGACTTTAGCCGAGCTTGTGCTAGCAGTAAAGTGATAATGGGATATGGAGATACTATATAACATGTCTCTAAGTTAATTGATGCATGCTATTCAGAGCATCTATATGACAGACCAAATTTATATATATGAGACTTAATAGATTCATGATCATTGGGTTTGAAAATTAGTAGTGGTCTGGAAGGGAGATTAAGATGTGACACTATGTTACTGTTTTAAACAAGTTGAGTTTGATGATTAATAACATTAATCTCAAGATATTTAAAAATAGTAGCGAGAAGAAGACCATAACCAAGATAATTATTGTGAAAGTAATATTCAAATGAAGTCACAAGAAAGTAAGGAAGATTGTATGACATGCTCTCAAGTAAAATGCATTTTATTAGTTCTAAATCAAAAGGATATTGACTTTTGTCATTTTTAGTTTGACAAAGTGGGACAACGGAAGACATGTAAAATAAATAAAAAAGTTTAAAGACCAAACCGCTACAGCTTGTAGCAGTTGGTATATATATAAAAAATATATTCCTTTTTTAACTTTAGTTTGACAAAGTGGGACAACGGAAAGCATGTAAAAAAAAAAAATTAAGACCAAGCCGCTACAACTTGTAGCGGTTGGTATATAAAAATACAAATTTCATTTTTTTTATCTTTCTATCTGACAAAGTGAACCCACGTATTTGACCATTATTAAAATAGAAGCCGATACATATAGATAGTTCAACCGCCACAAGCTGTAGCGGTTCGCTAGGTTCCTCTTTCAATATCAGCCTTCCATATATTTGATCAACGGCTGACATGTTGGTTGTTGAAATAGTGACTTCAGCAACCAGTTGACATTGATTAAAACCCAATATAGTAATATTATAGTTTAAAAATAAAATTATTTTCCCTTCCGTCCTCTTCTCTCATCTCACAAACAAGAAAAATATAATAATCATTCCACCCCTTTTCTTCCTTTCTAAAATTCACCATGACAAGTGAAAATTATAATCTCTTCCCTTCCCTTTGTATAATTTCCATTTCCATCTCTTCTCTCCAAACTCACAATTACATTGTTAGATACCAATTTCAAATTCAGGTATGAATCTTTGCATTTTAGTGGGTATAAAATTATTGGTAATATAAGATTATCAATATAATAAATACAATTTATTAAAATAAATGACTCACATTATCCAATATTTAAGATGATTATATATATAGAGAGAGAGCAAGGATCAGTCATACACACTTATCTTCTTTATTACGTCTTTTTTAGCGGCGACGATTTGATTAAATACAACCGTAAATCTATACTTTTATGACGGATAACATATAAGCGTCATTTAAAAGTATGAATTTGACAGTTATAACCAAAATCGTCGCCTAAAAGAGGGTAAAGAATGAATAATAAAACAAAGTATCTATCAACAAACGCCCCCAATTGGTTGATAAGGCTTGGTATATTTTCGTTGCATCCACGTCTTTGCTGTTATGAGTTATCTACTTCTGCCGACATAAGAACATGGCCAAATTTGTTTATTTTGAGGCTTGGACACAAAACAAAAACATCCCCTATTTGCTTATTAGTATAAAATAATACATTATCTTCATATTAAAAATATAATAATAAAATAAAAAGTATAATCAAAATATTTATTGACATCTGTAATTGCTTGTAAACCTAAACTACTATGTTTAGACTGAATAAATCAAAGTCCGAATGAAATAAAAAAGTGTACTTGATTACTTATTTCAATTTTACAACAAATAAAATATTTATATAAAATAAAAATTTATTTGAGTTATTGCGTAATAGTTGATATGTATTTATAGAGAGAAATTAAGTTAAATAACGGAAAATAATGATAATAGCTCAATTTCGGCTGAATGCCACTTTTGTCCTTTCAAGTTGCCACCCACTTTCAAATTCGTCCCTAAAGTTTAATTTTCGTCAATTAGGTCCTTAAATTGTCATTTATGTAAAATAAATTATCCTTAGTCTTCAACAGTATAAAAACTGATAGAATATACTCCCTCCGTTCTAAATTAATTGCTCAGTTCTGATTTTTTTTAAGTCAAATTGACTATTTTTAGAATTAATAATTAAGCATATATAAATATATTTCTAAAATTATAAAAATTGGGATTAGTAATAAATTGTATATACTTTCTTTTGGTTATAATCTTTTCACCTATATTTTAACAAAAATAGTAAAAAGATTAGTTTTAAAAATGATCAATTTGACTTTAAAAAGTCAAAACTGAGCAATTAATTTGGGACGGAGAGAGTAATAGACAACAAGTTTAACTGCAGCGGAACAATTAATCCATTAGAAGAGTCGATTGTTTCGAATATGAATAGCAAACATATATTGTACATTAGAACAACATGCCTTCTAGCTTTTGTTTTGTTATGTTTTATGGAGGAGGGTTGTAAAAAGCCAAATTTATAATAAATACTTCATGACAACCCTTTTATTTATCACAATTCACTTGACTAATCACATTTTTAATCTTTCAACATTTATTTATTATTAATATTATAACTTACAATATTAACAATTAGATCATTTTCAAGAAAGATGGGACTTTCCGATAAAGACTTCTTCTTATTGACGTTCGCATGTTATTAAGTTCAATGAACTTTGTCGACATTCTCAAAGAATTGATACACAAGCGATTGACTCAAGATACTAATAAAACCAATGGTGTCGCCCCGTATATTCTGACCTCGTTACATCACTTGTTACCATCCATCAAACATACACTTAAGTGCGATAAAGTTATTCAATTATTTTTGTCATTCCATTCTTTCAATTCAAACGAAATTGATGACCTTACTTGTGGATTTATAACCCAAAATTTCTGATGAAATTAAAAATAAAAATGTTACGACGACTCTTTTTTGAGAAATAATTATAAATTAGGGTTTGCGAAGAATGCACTTTGATATAATTTTTTCTTAAATATAGAGCACAATTTTTTCTTTCGTTATTTTAATAAAGAAATATACCAATTCAAGAAAAAAGTAAAATCTTAAGAGACGTTAAACAAGTAGTTTTACAATATTTAATAAAAATTGTCAACTTTATATTTCATGAGATATCAAAGAAATTGAATTGTACAAATATAACTAAAACTTCTTAATTTCCTCTTAATATAAGAGATTGAAAATTTTTCATTTAATTTTGTAAAAATAATCGCAGTTCTTATATATAACCTATTCTTTATAAGAAAGAAAGAAAAAATAATAATAATAATAATAATAATAATAATTTTTGCAATATGAAAGAACTATCTTATCTGTTGTTATTCTGGGCTCATTACAACTTTTTCAAGGATAACGAATAAGCAGTAATGGGCCTCCAGGTTTATTCCTAAAAGTCCAACTACTTCACTTGGGTCTAATTTTTCAAATATCAACCCATGGAATCCATGGTTGTAGGAGCCATTACATTTGTTTGATCCCATACAAATGTACATTACATTTTGAAGGTAATGATGACAAATTTAAGACTATGAGATTATTATTATTATTATTATTAATTTAAGGATAACTTTTTAATTTGTGTTTTTGTCAAATGTACGAATTTTATTGTTAATCAACGCTCTTTAAAAATAATTTTGGGGAGTTACTTAATACTGAAATATTTTTATTTTTGATTTGTAAGTGTTTTAATTCACTCTAAAATTCTCACTACCATGTGTCGTAAATAATTACAATTGCAAATGGATACACAAAATTGAGTACACTTATAAAAGTGACGCACCATATTATATATATTACTTAAAAAATTATTACTAATATTAATTTACGTAATTGATACTTAAAATATTAATAAATAAATTTATAATATATATATATATATATATATATATCATTTTCTTAATCCTTATACAACTATGCTACTAACTGCTATCTTATTGCAGCTTGATGTCAATGTGACACCAGTCTAAATCTTCTCCTGATCTCATGCATCTTCTTCTATCCCATTGCAATAAGTAGTTTTATTATTATGAAGATTATTGCTTTTCAGTCAATATATATATATATATATATAGCTCAGTTTTCTTCAGCTAATTGTAGAGAGCAAATTAAGAACGAATCGGATATAACGACGGTTTTTTCCGTCGTTATAGCATAAAAAATCGGCTTTCTATGTTATAGTGACGAAAAAAAACGTTACTATAGTCGATTAGATTCTTGGATTCATTCCTCCTCCATTGAAAAGCGAATTTATATATATAGACGGTTTGAAATTTGAATAATTGGGAATGCTAGAGCTGACGTGAAACTTGGATGTGACGTTTATGCATTTTCTCTCTCTTCTCTGTTTTATATTATATATATATATATATATATAGAGAGAGAGAGAGAGAGAGATTGAACTCTTGAATAGACAGTTGTGGCTAGAGACTTTTAAGAGTGAAGATATTTCCGTGGTCATTCACTTTTATAAGCTATCGGCTATCGCATTATAAAAACTTTAGAATATGAGTTTCTAAGAGGATGGATGTATTTTGTGGCATTTCATAATAGGGGGAAATGTATTCTTCATGGAGTCGATACTGAAGGTTGTATACAATTCCACTCAAATGTAAGCAAAATAAAACAAAAAACTTTTAATCTTTTTTGTCCTTTGTTTGGTATACACTCCCTTAGTCAATGAATATTTAATATGCTTGGCAAAATTGCGTGTTTGATACTCTCTTCGTTCCAAAATATTAATTTTTATCATCTTCAAATTCAAAATTGAGATAACTTATTAAAGATTATAACATAATTTTTTTTAAATTGACTTTAAAAAATCAACAATAACCAAAGAATATGTAACAAATTAAGGGAGTACTATAAAAACAATTAGATTTTTAAAAAAAATAATAATAATTTGGTTTTGGTGTGGGGGTGGGACAAAGGGACTGAAAATTTTGCAGGAAAAGGCAAGGCAAATGGTTGTGTGCATGGCTACCACTCCTAACGAGTACCTAATAAAGCTAAGCTCCAAAAGCTATAGACAATGGAGCTCTTCCAATTTGGTAGGAGATGGGAGGAATGACCTTAAGCCTATAAACCCAAAAAATACTAGTAATTAAATTAGCAGGCTATTTTTGGTGAGAAAATAAATATGCAAGTAAATTAGATGAACGAATTAATCTAAATTGGAGGACTCACTCGCTAAATTCCAAAAACACCCATCTAAATATTGGTGTTTACCAAATGAATAGGTTGGTTGGCTCAGTAATTAACCAAACAACTACCTTTTTCCTTTATATATATATATATGATATGATATGATGATATATAGTAAGATATTAATTTAACCAAATTTTTATTTGGCTAAAAAGCAGCACCAGAGCAGAGAGTATATAAATTGCTGTCCTTACTAAAACTGCAAAAATATATATTCGACTAATTTTGGGCAAAAACTTCATTCATTGGTGTATTCTGTCTTTTATCTATTTGAATCCCAGTGACAGACAGAGTTGGTCTTGTCATTTTAATACTAAAATCTAGATGTCATACATGAATTATGCACATTCTACCATTATGTTGTTCATCAAAAGGGTTTTCAAATTTTTAATATCAAAAAGTTTCTCAAACGATATATCACAATAATATTGATCGACTAAATCATAAATTATCATTAAAATATTTTATGTCAGACTAAAAATTTCATATTCTTAGCATTACTTAAAAGATAATTTTTGAGTTAAAGGGATTTTAAAATCTTGGTCTTAAATGACACAAAATTAAATATTTTAATAATAATATACGTCATAGTCAATCACACGAGATCTGCTCAATTAATATTATGATAACACATCATTTAAAATATTTTTTGAGATTCCTACCCTCACTCAATTTTATGAGACTAAAGTCTTATCAAGTTATATACTTATAGGGTATATATCCTTTTCCATAAATAAAATAAATAAACTATGTTTCGATGATTCAAATTTTATCACTACTTTTGAGCAGTGACGAATTAGATTCGGTTTCTTAGTTTACGGTGGTCAAATTTGAAAACAAAAAAATTTAATAAAAAATAAAAATATAATAAATCATAAAATTAAATAATGCTCATATATTGTTTTTAATAATATTTTTCGAGACTTTATAACTTGAAATTGTTGCATGATAGTCTCATTTTTAATAGTTACAAAAATATCATATTTAATAATGTAAGTAACTAAACAATCATTCATCCATTCATCATTGTATTTTTATTTTTTTTATGGGTTGACGTTGTTGCAAAAATATCATGATAGCCTCATTTTAAACAATTGCAAAATTTCACAAACAATTACTAAATTTGTGAAATTATAACAAAGAAAAATTACATTATGTTTTAAAGAATTTTTCTTTGATGGATTACCGTTATGACTAGATGACTGAAAAAGAAAGAGTAGAATGAGAACAAATTTGAGACATTTATTAAATTTGTTAGATAAACACTTTATATAGAGGGAGGGGAACAAACGATAAATTGGACCCCTCCCTTTTGCACACTCTGCCCTTAACATTAGGGTTGATCAAGAAATTAAATTGGAACTGAAATTGCACCAAAAATCGTACAAAACGCACCAATTAAAACCCCGCCAATAGTTCTGGCGTATGTAACAGTTTTAGGTGGGTTGAAAAATCAAATTTACGGTTTCGATTTGATTACTAACCAAAATTGCACGCATAAAATTGAAATCGCACCATGTGTGTGTATGTATCTTAGATGTATGATCTTGATGTCTTTGAATGTATGACTGTAATGAAGTTAAGCATGTTAAAAATTATTCACAATTAAAGGTTCCAAATGATGGTTCATTTGATTAGAGTGAATTTTTTTTTAATTGAAGGCTTAGAACATATTGGAAAAATGACATATTCAAATCACTACTAGTTGGATCGGAAGGTAAGTTTGCAAGTGGTCGATGAACATATAGTTGGTCTAAAAAATAATTACACTATAAGTACGCATCAAAGAAATAACTGGCTTAAAAGATAAACATTTTTCAAATATGGTCACAAAATTAAAGTAGTGATGCATGTTAAATTTTATAAAATTTTGTTGTTTCAATTGGTTTTGGAACCGAGACTGCACTAAATGAAACTGCACCGCACCAATCACAAGAAATTTTATGTACGATTTTAAATTTGGCAAACTGTACCTAAACGATTTCAAATATAATTTAGATTTCAAATCGCACCATGTTCGTTCGCCCCTACTAACATAAATCCGTCACTGCTTTTGAGGAATTTTAAACTAATTGTATCTATGAGGTGAGGCACTCGTACTAGACACAATATTATTATTCAAACCTCATAACATCTAGGCCAAAAATATTTTCAGAGCAAAAATTATTATATTAGAATAAATATAACGTTGTGAGAATTATTAGTATTTCATATACATTATTTTTTTTTTACTATTTTCGTTCCAAAAGTAAATATATATTTTGACTTTTTAAAATTAATTTGTAAAATCTTAAAACTCAAAATTAATATAATTTTGTTCAAATTTTAAAAATAACAAAAATAAAAATTAATAATACTTTATAATTAATTTACGATTGTTATATTTATTTATTTTAAAATTAAATAACTTCATATAAATTTTAAAATATCGTGAATAGACTCAAACATCATAATTTCTTTATGCCAAGAAAATTAAAAGAATATTAGTATAAGCGAGAGCAACTATCTCTATTATGACTCACGAGAATGCTCCAAAAAAATATGACGAGGTTCAATAAAAGAATATGCTGTCCTCTCGTCTTCTCTCTCGTCTTTATGCTAAAGTACCAACCTATATACTAACATTATGTTCCCGCGGTGTAAGTTCACAGGAAATTGCCCGGAACAAACCTTATCAATACTTATATATAAATATAGCAAAGTTATTTTTTGAAATCAATTTACACCACAAACAATTGATCTCAATAAATTGAAATCAATTTTAATCAAATCAATTTCATGCCTATTTTCCAAATCAATTTCAATCAAATCAAATTCAAATCAATTAATTAATCTTTTAATCAATGCCTATCTTCCAAATCAATTTCAATCAAATCAAATTCAAATCAATTAATTAATTTTTTAATCAATTGAATTCAAATCAATCTTATATTAATTTTTGTTTCTTCCTCTTCTTCTCCTCCTCCTCACTTCAATTTCTTCTTCCACCCTGTTGAGATATTTTACATGAATCTCACATCGGATAAATTCAAGAGTGTAGATGAGTTAATACCTTTTAGGTAAAGAGGTGGTCCAACATACTTATTGGAATTAAAATCTACTGGCGGTGTGCGTTCTTTAGGTGATGAATTGATGTGGGATGGATCGTCTGATTCCATTCTTATACACCCCTCTTCCACTTCCACTTCTCCCTCTCCTTCTTATATATATATATATATATATATATATATATATATATATATATATATATATATATATAATCTAAATCAATTTCATGCCTATCTTCCAAATCAAATTCAAATCAATTAATTAATCTTTTAATCAATTAAATTCAAATCAATCTTATATTAATTTTTATCTCTTTCTCTTCTTCTCCTTCTCCTCACTTCAGTTTCTTCTTCCACCCCTCTTCCACTTCCACTTCCCCCTCTCCTTCTTCCACTTATATATATATATATATATATACTCACCAACGCACTATATAATCTCACCAGCTTTCATATTTTGTAATCAATCACTTGATCCAATCAATTACTATCAAACTCGGTCACTCGACCTTTTTATTCTGATGACTTCAAAGCGGCCGCATGGATTTGCAGATGATCATTCGAATATGCCAAGGAAGAATTCCAATTTGAACAACAAGCGGATACGTGATATTGAAGAATCAAATAATCTTATAATACGCATTTGGACCCCCTTTTCTAATTAATAAACTCTGCAACTATGTTTATTTTAATTATATTGATGTTGTTTTGATTGTATTTGGATATATGCTGAGAAGTAAACTTGATTTATTATTTTTGTGAAGGTTTATATTATAGGTTCTTTTAAATGAAGCTTCAATTTTTTTATCTATGTCGATTGTATTTTATTTTATTTTTGCTAGATTATTTTATCTATGTCAATTGTTCTTAGTTGTAAATAAATATGGTTTTATTAATACATGTCAAATGGATTATACTAAATTATTTTTCTCTGATTTACTTTTTAAAACATGCGAGTGCTTTGGAATGAGAAAGCTTAGAAACTTTAGAACTTTATGGTGAACATTGTTTATTGTATTTCTTAGATTTCCATCTCAAAAGTAGTTTTGAAGAAAAGGAAAAGCAATGAAGATTGGGCAATTAGAAGGAAACAACAGCTCTAAGTGGATAATTTCGTTATCAAGAAGCTTAGAACAATTAAATCGGAGAAGTAAATTTATATTTTTGTTGTTGAATTATTGGGCATGAAATTAGTCTGTGATTTAGGCTGCTTAAATTTGTTTGGTTCCTCTAAAATTGTTAATACTTTTGATGTTTGAAACTATCTAAATTTATTTTAACAAATTAAGTTAAATGGTATTTCTTTTGGTTACTTATTTTTGATTTTTTTCTAATATTTGGTAAGTCTCACACTCTCACTTACAATATTGATACTTGAATGGTCTTTTTAAGTTTATTTGTTGATGATTATAGGAGATAGTAGATTGTATTGTTGTGCATCAGAGTGTTGGGACTTAGATTATGGGTTTCGAGCCGGACTTAGATTATCTAGCTTTTTTATGAAGGAAGATAGCAATTTGTCCGTGATCGACTTTGAGCAATTGAATGTTGTTGAATGTTTGTTTCTCATGTCATGTAAAAATATATTGAAAAGTTTATATAAAAATAACTTATTATAAAAAAAAAAATTCTCATTGTAATTTTAATAAATTATATAACCCGTTATTCAAACTAGCTCGTGCATTGCACGAGCTATTAACTAGTATATATCAATAGTATCAACCTACAACTATGTTTTTTGTATGTATAAAAATTACATTTAAAATATTATTTTTATAAAAATTTTAATTAAAATTAATATTATACATTTTTTAGGGGTTACAAAAAAAAACCCCCCAAAAAAAGTCATTAAAATATCGCTATAGAATATCACCCTAGAAGGACTATATATATATATATATATAAAGAGTACATATGATTGATATTGGGAAAATGGATGTAGTAGTACGTACATACCATAATGCAAATAAAGTCCCACTAAAACGAACAGATTTCCTTGGCCATGCCTGTTATCAGTTGGGAAGTCAGAAAAAAGTTAAAAAAAATATTAATGAAATTAAATTATTAAATTATACTTACAAAAAATTTATTACATCATATATATATATATATACTAGATGTGTCCCGTGTCTCCGGCATTGTATGGACGGTGAGATTTATCCCAAATTTTGGACGGTCCAAATGATTTATTGAGTGAACGGAAAATTCAAAATCATTTGTATTTTATTATATATATATATATATATATATAATAGGGTCAAATTATTAAATTGTTCTCACAGTCTTACTTTTAGATTCGTCACTGCTTGTTATGGCGGAGCTATGCCTAACAATACAAGTTAGGTTAGTATTAGATACAGTCAGCTCAAATAGTTAATATATTTAAGTACAATCCTCTCAAATAGTTAGAACTGTTCTAAACTAACAGGGGAGAAGAAATGAAGACTAAGAGATGGAAGAGGAGCATCTGGAGTGGTTTGAGCAAATAACTCAACTTTAGCCGAGTTTGTGGTAGCAGTAAAGTGATAATGGGATATGGAGATTTTCTGATGTTTCATGGAGATATATAACATGTCTCTAAGTTATTTGATGCATGCTATTCAGAGCATCTATATGAGAGACCAAATTTATATATATATATATATATATATATATATGAGACTCAATAGATTCATGATCATTGGGTTTGAAAATTGTTGGGTCGTGATATTTTTATCTTTTAGGTAGAAATACATTTAGGCTCTTCACATAAATAATCTATTAGGCCTCTATTATTAATCCAAGTGAAAGTCATTTGGTAGAGTCCTCATCTATATCCATTTTAACCTTTAAAATAGGATCGGTCCAGGTGGATTGACCCATTAGATATTTTAATATCTCATTACTTTGACTTGTGATGATTAAAAAGCATGATTGATTAAAGCTCCTCGCCATGCATTAATGTGGATGGGATCATGTACGTGAGCGGTGAAAAGCAGTGGTAAAAGCGGTGGATAAACCATAATGCGATCGGCAGAACCCATCGGATCGGAGGGTGTGTCGGGGTAGTAGTGGGTGGTACGATAATCCAAGCGAGATAGTATAACCTAGCAAGGAGGCCTTCACAAAGAGTGCGTTCTCATACATTTTTGATTTTATATTCTCTCACATACACACAACCGAGATTTATTATCTCTCTACAGACACTCAGGCGGTACATTCCTCCATTGTTAACCTTGTGAACATATATTAATTCTCACGCTTTGAATTTATCCCCGACGGAGCCGTCGAAGCTTGTGGTGTTTATCAGTGTTTCTTGTCTGCGAGGATCGGGGCGTCTTACGTGATTGGGGCGTGGCAAAAGATCTGGCGTTAACATTGGCGGCTAGAAGAGGGGTTTTCTAGTGTTTTTGAGTTATCAATCACAATATTTCGAGTTGTTTACATCGCCGGAGATTCTGGCAGACAAATCAAGGGGTTCTCGTTCGAGATCCCACGGCAAGCTTAGAAGATAGTTGTTTTTTGCTGACGAAGAAAGAGCATGATCGTGGCCGAAGACAGTAAAAGGCATCACTTTAACTTCAACCTGACAAAGTGGTCGGTGATGAAGATGGTGGAATGAAGCATATAGATCTTTGGAGGTTCTCTTGGAAGCGGGGCGAGGATGTAAATTGTCTTGGGCGAGGATGTAGTTGAAAGCGGAGCAAGGATTTGGTTGTCTGATTCTTGGATTGCCAAGATGAGAACAAAGCATTCAATTATGTTCGATCACCGAAAGATGTGTAATGCTTTAAAGATGGACAACAAGTGAGTTGGAAAGCGAGTCTATACACTTTGAGGACATATCTCAAGGTGATCCTCATGACCAAAGAAGACCAATGACCATTTTCTGATTGATGAAGAAGGGTTTCCATACTATTTGTCTTGGGATCATGGTCGAAGCGAGTAGATGAAAACCCAATAGCCATTTTCTGATTGATAGAAGATGGTATTACGCCTACTTGGTCTTGGGATTATGGTCGGAGTAGATCAAAAGCCATATTCTAAGAATCCACGCGAGGGCTGCATACTGTGAACACTTGTCTTCGGAGATGCCGTTTAAAATTCATCGAGTTCATATTCAAAGACACAAAATGCACCCGTATTCCTAAGCATCGGAAGAAGGTACCTCATCCTAGGGGGTTCGGGACTATGGACGCGAGGCGGACAAAAAGCGACAGGAGGATATTCACCCGAGAATACAAAAAAGGCACTACGCTTACAGAGTGTTCTCATGCCGCAATGAAAGACTTCGTCGACAAAAAGTAGATCTATAAGCCGCATGACTCTGGAAATTGAACACTTGGTAAACATTTCCAAGGTCGGTTGACATTGTGGTCGGACAATTCTTTTACGAAGCTAATAATAGTTAAAGATAAGCTAAGAGTCCGGAAACAAAGCCGTTGCGATTCTTAGTGAACGAGTTCGTGGACATTGCATGCGAGATGGATATTCTATTTGGACATCGATAAAATAGGCTATCAAGAGGTCGATCATAATAACATTTCCGCCGATGCATTATCGAAGTTAGCCCTACTGAGATCTTATAACTTTGGTGACGGATGGCGTCTTTCCTTCGGATCGAGATCTTGGCAAAGAATACCAAGTACAAGAGTGTCCATTTTGTTCTCATTGATAAAAATCTTTTTGAATGTCTGTTTAGTCACCATTGCTCAAACATTTGGTTCCATCCAGAAGTCGAGTATGTTCTTTGGAAATTCACAAATACATCTGTGGCGATTATTTGGCTTTGAAGTTGTTGGTCTACAAAGCACTTGGCGAGAGATATTCTTGAAAGAACTGGGATTGATTGACAGAAAGACTTGGTGGATCATCCACATTCACTTTTGCCACAATGGTCTATTTGTCCTATGGTCCTTTATGGTGTAAGGAGGTATGGTAGGACTCATTGGCCATTCGATGGCGACCCATTTGTCGTTCTACCCAGGAGTGGTGAGCGAAGGTCCTATATTGATTTTACCGGGGTGGTAAATCAATGGTCACTATTGATCCTGGTCTATTTATCCTATGGTCACATTTTATGGTGTAAGGAGGTATGGTAGGACTCATTTGGCCATTCGATGATGACCATTTTATTCGTTCTACCCGAGTGGTGAGCGAAGGTCTATATTGATTTTACTTATGGTGGTAAATCAATGGTCACTTTATTGATCACGGTCTATTTTGTCCTATGGTCACTATGGTGTAAGGAGGTATGGTAGGACTTCTTTGGCCATTCGATGGCTGACCATTTGTCGTTCTACCCCGAGTGGTAGCGAAGGATCTATATTGATTTTACCGGGGTGGTAAGTCGATGGTCACAATTGGTCCTTATATCTTGATCCTTATATCTTGGTCCTTATATCTTGATCCTTATATATTGGTCCTTATATGATTGTTCCACCCGAGTGGTAAACAAATGGCCGATCTCACTTCCGGGCAAATGAGTATGTGTTACTTTATTTTATTTAAGTGTTGAGTTCGATCCTTTACATTCGATTAAGTTAAATTACATTCATGAAATTCAATTCACTTCGTCTCATACATGAACTATTATGTGTCTTAAGCGATTCAATTTTAGGTTCATTTAATCGATATTGAATTATTGACAAGAAACTAACCGAAAACATAGTTCTGATTAAGGAAATTGCAGATTCATCGGAAAACTAAAACATTCATTCGATCTATTCATTCATGAACTAAATACACCAATATAGGAATATTGACAACCTCCATATATAAAATTTCAAAATGATCCCAAAAACATAAAAAGTTTAAGCAGACAATTTTTATAAGTCGAGAATGAAAGCGGGGAAGAACACTAGGCACCACGCCCGTCTTGAGTTGAAGCAAAGTTGGATCAGTTGAAGCGTGAGACAGTTTTTCTTTGTCTCTCTCTCGGCGGTCTTCGTAGCCTTAGAATAGACCTTCGTGATTTCGACATTAAGTTCGTCCGAATCCACTGTATTACTGCTTGAATCGCTTACCGACTCTTGATCGAAAAGAGGACCCCTTCCTCAAGCTCCTTTATTTTATAGCGAAGTTTGTGGCGTTTGTTCTTGTGTCTCGCTCTTACGTCTGGGCTTTTCGATTGAAGCGTCATGAAATTTGAATTACCAAGCTCGGTTGGTAGAAGAAAATTCTCATTTTGGCCTTGAGTAGGTTTTTCTTGACCGGTAGGCGTTCGAGATCGATTAAAGTTTGTTGGGCGGGCCGGATCTTTGCCGGCCCATCCTAATGGTTACTTAGTTCATCGTCGGACGTCTTGAGTCCATCTTGGCTCGATCAAGTCTCATTTGAGGCCATCGATGGTTTGAAGAAGCGTCTTCGTGATCGATTCTTTCTCGAGCCAAAGTCGATCTCGGCATATTTATTTCTTGTCTCGTGAAGTCTCCTCGGCTTCCCCATTTATATGTCTTGGGCCTATGGCTTTAGAAAACGACATTGGCTGCATATGTTCAAACGATTACTCAAGTCGATACCCAAATATCCAAGTAAAACGGAGATATAGGAAATAAAGAAATGCTTATTTACCTTAGCGGATAACTCATCCCTTCATTGAGCAGATTCCGTCTGTGTGATCATTTGAACCGATGATCGTCGGCGTTCTTACGAAGGTCGAAAAGGTCGAAGGAAAGTTAGCATTGAATCTAAAGCCACAGTCGGAGGCCCATGGCCTCGGCATGATAACTTCTGACTGAAGGGCCAAGGGTCGTTCGGCGAGGTCTCGACCTTCCAGGGAAGGCCCGGTTGCTTTCGGGAGGAGTAGGTTCGGAGTTCAAAGATACACAATTTCGAGGAGATGGAGATTTGTTTGGTGGATTCTTGGAAAGGATTTGTGAGATCTGAACTCGGATGGTTTTGTCGAGTCGTTTCCTCTTCTTGGGGCGGGGTTTGGATAGTTTCATCTCGATCACCCTCTTGACAATCTGTATTTCTGGTGATCTGAAGGAGGGATGATCAAGACCAGGGCACCCTAAGCTCTTGGCCGGTCAGAGGAGTTATTTTACTTTTCAGTTTTTTGGTGCGGAGGATGCTTCTTCAATCAGGACGATCAAGTAGACCTCCTCGGCGTAAGACGGATGTGGTGGTTGGCTCAACTTCAGGCGTGGTTTCAGAAGGGGTTGAAAAGGGTGTTGATCTTGGCTTTCTGATTTCCATCCTCTTCTGACGAGGACGGAGGGTCTCGTCCGGAGCTGGAACCTCATCGAACTTACGGTTCGTCGATTCTGAACTTCAAATGCATATGTGTTTAGGGATTGGTTCGGCCGGGGCGGCTTACATTGCGGAGTTTCCACCGCTTAGAAGACTTCCGGATAAAAATCTTCGAACTCTTTTATCTCCAAAGAGCTCGGTTTGATCAAAGATACTGCATAACCAACCAACTCTGTGATAGAATCCACCTTATAAAAGCGTTTTCAAAAAATTCGTATACATATAAAATAGACCGATACTTACATTTATGGTCATACAACCATGCTTATTTCGATAGGAGTCCATACTTCCACTCCTCCTTCGGGAAATTGTCAAAAAGTTCCATCATTTCCACTTCTCTTTCTTCAGAAATATCTCCAAAGTCAGCAGAAATCTTCTCATCAGTGGCCCAGTTCGGTAAGGAAGAAATTTCGGGGCCCTTGACGTAAAACCACTTCTCATGACAGCCCCTATTGCTCGAAGGCGTGTTCACCAGCGAACGCCTCTCGAACTTCTCTCCTGACTTCGGAGAGTGTTTACTAATGGCCTTGAACCCCTTCTCCCTAGATTGTACTATCTTGTATACGGTGAAGAAGAAATCGAGGAGGATCCATGATTCATGACGAGAAGGCCACGAAGGCCAAGATGTGGATGTATGAATTTGGTACCGATTAAGCGAAACCCACCCCACGGGGAACCCCAAGCAAGGTTACTATGAAAATGTACAAAGGGAAACGAACCCCCTTCTCCAACAGAGTCACAGGAACGGCCGTCCAACCTTTTGGTCGTTGATACATCTTCTCACCGGATCTGGGAGCCCTAATCGCGTGGGTATCCGGAATGTGGTACCGGGATCGAATCCTCTGTAACTCAGCCTCAGTCACGATAGAGGGAGTATTGGCATGCGAGAATCGCTCAGTGCTCCTGTAGTACTCAGAGGGGTTTTTGGGAAAGGATTCTTGTAGGTTTTCGACCCCTTTGGATTCGAGGCCGAAGTTTCTTCGTGAGCGGTAGGGTTTGGCGGAACGACAGTGATCGGTGTTACTAGTATGGGAGAACCTTGTTCAGAATTTAGGGAAGCCATTGTTGACAAGTTGCAGAAGAAAAGAGAAAGTTCAGAAAGTTAGAGAGTTCAGAAGGCGCTCGAATTACAAATGGGCAGGTAAAACTGTCAAAATTGGTAAAGTTATCTTTTATACTGATGGTTACACGGTGTTCAAGGCCGGCTCATTAAATGCTAGTAATGATTTGGAATTTGAATGGGAAGGGTCCGGTTCCGGGTTCATGAATTTATTAGGCAGGGCTTTTCTGATTTGGGCCTCCATTCTCTTTTCCTTTCATTTCGTGAATAACAATTGGGTACACTTCAAATTATCTCCTACTATGGACCTTTAGTAAACTATCTTGGGTCATTCATAGTTTTCTATTAAACATTATGTTTAACAAAAAACTAGGGGGCAATGTTGGGTCGTGATATTTTCTATCTTTGGGCCAGGTACATTGGGCCTATTCACATAAATAATCTATTGGGCCTCTATTATTAATCCGTGAAAGTCACTGGGCCCAGTCCTCATACTATATCCATTTTAACCTTTAAGACCGGATCGGTCAAATTGGATTGACCCATTAGATATTTTAATATCTCATTACTTTGACTTGTGATGATTAAAAAGCATGTGATTGACCAAAGCTCTGCCGTGCATTAATGTGGATGGGATCATGGCCGTGAAGCGGTGAAAAAAGTGGCCAAAAACAATGGATAAACCATACGCAGTCGGCAGAACCCATCAGATCAGAGGGGTGTGTCAGATAGTAGTGGGTGGCACAGTAATCCAGACAGAGATAGTATAACCTAACAAGGAGGCCTTCACGAAGAGGTACGTTCTCATACATTTTTGATTTTTATATTCTCTCACATACACACAACCGAGATTTATTATCTCTCTCTAGACACTAGACAGTACATTCCTCCATTGTTAACCTTGTGAACATATATTAATTCTCACGCTGAAAGCTATCCCCAAGCGGAACCAGCCGTCAAGCTTGTGGTGTTTACCGTGTTTACTGTGCAGGATCAGGACGTCTTACGTGATTAGGACGTGGCAGAAGATCCTGACGTTAACAAAAATTATCGGTGGTTTGGGAGGGAGATTAAGATGTGACACTATGTTATTGTTTTGAACAAGTTGAGTTTGAAGATTAATAACATTAATCTCAAGATATTTAAAAATAGGAGCGAGAAGAAGACCATAATCAAGATAATTATTGTGAAAATAATATTCAAATGAAGTCACAAGAAAGTAAGGAAGATTGTACGACATGTTCTCAAGTAAAATGCATTTTATTTGTTTATATTTCTGACTTGGCCCAAACGGGTCGGATCAAAACGACCCAAATTTTGATAGATTGAAAAAGTGAAGCCTAAAACTTATATTGTTGACGGATTAACTCGACTCGTGGACTTGGATCAATTTTACCAAATCTAGTCAGGCCTACGTATAAGATAGTCTAAATGTTTAACCATATCGTCGACATCAATGAAAAATATGAGTGCTCATTTTAAAAAGAATATTCAGTAAGGATTCGATTAACATAAAATTTATTTTTTGGTAAGTTAGTTAATTGATCAATAAAATACTGAGATACATAGAACTTTATATGTGTGTCAATATTTTATTGTCCAATTAACCAAATTATTTAAAAATAAATTTCATGCTAACAACTTCCCTTCCCTAAACATAAAACTGCACGTGATTTGACAATCTATGCGAAGAAATAGTAACATAAATTAATAAAAATTAAGTTGGTAGACTGCAAAGTATATTAATATATGACTTTTTAACAATATGTATGATTTATCCATTGATATTTGAGTAATGATGGGTGTGGACTCGAGAAGACCGAATTAAAGACAGCCAAGAAAAGCAGTATTTAAATATATTTTTAAACTTAATTAAATAAGTAAAATCATGCTACTTGGGTTCCAAAATTGGTATTATACTGATAGTTTTTGGCTCGAGTAGTAGGACCTAACTCATGTTAATCATGAGATTGGAAGTTCAATTCTTGACCGTAGCCAAGGCGAGTGTGTGTGTGGTGGGGTGTGCGTGTGAAATTAACAAAAATAAAATAAAATGAGTATTATACTTTTCATTTAAAAATGTCCTAAAATATTTAACACTTTTCTAAATTCATTCTGCATATTAAATTTTTTTACCAACATTAACATTTGACTGACTTGGCTATAAGTTAGAGATATTAATATACTCTTTCTATTCCATTAAAATAGTTTTATTTTTAAAAAAATATTTATTTCACAAAAAATTAATGATAGTAAATGATATAATGTCCTCAAATATAATGAAATAATTTCTAAACCAATCACACATAAATTATATAATTAAAATTACAAAATTTTTATTTAGTCTTTTTTTATTCGTATTAGTATAAGTATTTTCTAAATTTGTAAAATACTCAAAAGTACCTGTTAGGGAAAAAAAAAAGGTGTCTTTCGTTTTTACATCTCTAATTGGAAAATGAACTTCAAATTTTTTTTTTTGGCTCTACTAATTTTATCACAAGTTTTTTTTTATCACAATTATATGTAAGATAATATATCATTAACAAATTTATGAAGAATAATATTATTATCACAAATTTATTAAGATATTAAGATATCGATCAAAAAATCTCTTAACAAATAAAGTAATTTAATTATATTAATATTAGTTATGAATTTCGTTAATTAAATTAAATTCATTAAAACTTGAATTTTATCAATTCACATGATTAGTTGAATTTATAATATATGTGATTTTTTTAAAACTTAATAACTATAAATTAGTTGAAAAGTTATAGTGAATTCATTAACTAATTGTCAAAATTAAATTATTAAAAGTTAAGTTTTATAGTTTTATTTGGATTAAAATTACAAGCAAGTTTTATCAATGTAAACACTAATATAATATTTAATTATCAATTTAAATAATTATTTTTTAATAATCATAACTAAATAAACATACATTTCATTCAAATGTTTAGCCTAATAATCAATCAATGGAATGTATAATATATTTTCAATAATTTATTATTTAAATAAATAACTTATTTAATAACTACACTATCTTTTCAAAATTATAATTAAATATTTATTTTATATTTAATTTACTATATTAAAAATTAACACAATAAATTATTATTAATGTCGCCGGTGTTTCGCATAAAGTTGGAGAGCTTGTTATATTATACTCCCTCCTATTCATATTAAGTGTCTTTTTAGAGTTAAACACATTTATTAAGAAATAACACAAAATATCTTTTGTATTCCTAATTAATTATTTCTCTCTCCACAATGGTCCATGGAATTGCATTTACTAAGCATATTAAATAGAGGGGTAAATTAGGAAAAAATAGTGTAATATTGCATAGGGATTCCAAAATCACACTTATATTGAATAAAATAAAACTCTCTAAAACGACACTTAATATGAATAGGAGGGAATAGAATACATACATACATACATATATATGTATGTATTATTTGAGACCGGACTACTAAAGTTATTTAACTTTTTCTCCTACTCCAATGAGCTAAATTTATTGACAAGTTATTGCTAAAGTTTTCAACGAATTACTATTATAACATTTATTAATAGATAAATTTGGGTAGCACCATAAGGCTGTCCCTATATTAAAAACATCATTATAATATATTAACTATAATTATTCACATAATTTATGACAAAAAAATCAACTTATAAAATTACAATAATTTTCCTTATTCACATATAGAAAATCTAGTGGAGTGTTGAGCATTAAGGACCACATTATTTTTTTGTGTGGATTCGTAATTTATAATGCTATATAGGATAAAAAATTTGTGTTTGGTTGCGATTGGAATAAATTGAACTATTTTTATTTTTTTCAAATTTATGAATTTTATTTTTTGGAGAGAGTGTATGAAATAACTCATTCTAACCAGAACGGAATGAATCATTCTATCTTCGGTTCCATTTCTTCAATCCAAACGTAACATAAATGTAAAACATCACTTTCATATGTAATAATCCCACAAGAATATAGTAGAATGTTTTTTTTTATAAAATAGATAAAACTCTAGGATTAGTATATCGTTCACATTAAGGTGACTAAAGTGGCAAATTTATAATTGCTAATATTATAAATTAATTTAAAAGATAATGTAGAGGTTTAATTGGTAGAGATTAATAGTATGAAGATTATTATTAAAGTGTAGAAATTAATAATATGAAAATTAGAGATTTACTACGTGGGACATGTAATAAAATTAAATGGGTATTATCTAAAATATATTTGCACTTAAAACTTCCATTGATTACATATAATTTTTTCGGTTGCAGAAAAAAATACATAATTTTAAAATTTTTAGATTAAAAATTACAAACTTGTAGTATATACATATAATCTCATGGCTAATATTTGTAAAAAAAATTAAATTAATGTATTTTATCTCATTACATTACTAATTCTCAATCATTGATTATTAAAATTATATTTTTTTGACAAAAAATTCTTATTAAATAAACTCTTGTTTGGGGACCAAATAGAACACAAGCATAATTAAGGGATTTTAGTGGGGTTGCAAGTGTTATTGGATAGAACAATATAACTATATAAGTATGTTTTTGTTCATTATTTGTTGGAATGGGTTTTAATGCTTCTTTTCTTATTTTCCTTCTATTTATTGGTAAATTTAGGGGAAAATCCCTTTTATTTATCTCTCTCCTAATAAAACCGTCTAATTTTATCTCTCCTCCGATTTTTGGAATTCCATTTATTATTAGTATTAGTAGAGAGAGACTTATATTTCTCTGTTGAAACGGAGAGAAACCTCCAAACGGCTATAAACACTTCAGAAGAAAAGCTAATAAATTCCTCTCAGGTTGGTTTGATTATAGACTCTTTGCATTACTCTAATTTGGGGGGGTTTTGAAGATCTATACACATATTTTTTATTTATATATACACATATATCCACAGAGGGGTAGAACTTTAATTTACCTGAAGCAGAAAAGGAAGGAAATAGTTTTGAAAAGGGGGTTTTAATCGGCATTCTGGGGGTCTTTGAATTATCTGGGTCCTCATGGTGCCCGAAGGTTATTACAGTTCCAAAAAGACTGATGATTTTTGTGAAGATGTTTGTGGCCAGGTATGTCCTCTCTTTTTTGGGGTTAAAGTGTCACTCTTGTAATTCTTATGTGTGTTGATTTTTTTTTTATTTAAAGTTTTTCCTTTTAAAGTTAAATTGGAATTGGGTATGATTTGATTTTTGTTAAGTGAACTGAGTTTAGTTCGAATGGTTGGAATTGGGTGTGATTGATTATGAGTTTGTGTACATTGAATTCAATTGGGTTTATCTTCATGTATCTAAAAATCATTGTTTGTTAAAGATACACTTGTATGCCATGTAAACCCTAGAATCCTCAACCCTGAATCCTTGTTTTATGGTACGAGGCAGTTCATATCTGTACAAATTTGTGTCGACTCTACCAAGGCAGCAAATTCATGGGGTTTCTGTGTTTTTGTTTGGTCAGATTTTATGCCTTTCTGAGGCTTTCCTGCCAGTGTTTGAGTTTATAACTTTATATTGAACAGTGTGTTTGATGTTTGAACTTTGAAGGAGAAATGAAATTGTACGGATTAGGGACTAATAAGTGATTAGGTAGTAGTTTTTTGGGGTCTATGTTTTGTTGAGGTCTTTTTTAAAGAACTAAAAAAAAGATCGAATTAGACCTAGTTTGAGGTGGCCAAAATTAGCCCGAGTATTTAGGGCCTTTATTTTGAACATTTGTGATTTTCTTGGATTGTGAATGTTTACTGAATGTTTTGATTGTATATGATGTATGGAGCGTGCAAAGTGGTGCTATGGAAACGTTAAAGTTTTACTCCCATTTTGATGGTTGCTTTAATGTTCAATTAGGGAATCTTACAATGTTATTGGTTTTAATCTGCAGGATTCATCTCATGTTGAATTGGTGATGAGACTTCGGTGCATGCTGCAAGGGGTGGACTTAAGGGTCTTTATATTGTTGACTATAATTTTACCATCGAGTATAGTTGCAATATATTTTCACGGCCAGAAGCTTACCTACTTTCTTCGGCCTCTCTGGCAGTCTCCTCCAAAAACCTTCGTTGATATACCTCATTATTATCATGAGAATGTGTCTATGGAAACTCTATGTAACCTTCATGGTTGGGGTATACGTGAATATCCAAGGCGAGTATATGATGCAGTTCTATTTAGCAATGAAGTGGACATGCTTAAAATTCGATGGAATGAATTATATCCTTATATTACACAATTTGTTCTTCTTGAATCAAATTCAACATTCACAGGATTGCCCAAGCTCCACTATTTCTCAATTCATCGCGACCAGTTCAAATCTGTCGAGCCACGGTTGACTTATGCGACAGTTGGGGGAAGATTTAAGAAAGGTGAAAACCCATTTGTTGAGGAGGCGTATCAGAGATTAGCTTTTCGATCAGCTTCTCAAAATAGCAGGAATAGAGGATGATGATTTATTGATAATGTCTGATGTTGACGAGATCCCCAGCAGTCATACAATTAATCTCTTGAGGTGGTGTGATAAAATTCCTCCTGTTATTCACCTTCAACTGAGGAACTACTTGTATTCATTCGAGTTTGAACTTGAGCACAAAAGTTGGAGAGCTTCAGTTCATAAGTACGAAAGGGGTAAGACAAGGTATGCACATTATCGTCAAACTGACCTCCTCTTGGCAGATTCAGGTTGGCATTGTAGCTTTTGCTTCCGACATTTAAGTGATTTTATATATAAAATGAAAGCGTACAGCCACAATGACCGAGTAAGGTTTTCTCATTTCCTGAACCCTGAAAGAATTCAAGAAGTCATTTGCAATGGAGCTGATCTTTATGACATGCTTCCTGAAGAGTACTCATTTAAGGATATTATTGGGAGGATGGGGCCGATTCCTCATTCTTATTCAGCGGTTCATCTACCTTCTTATGTACTGGAAAACGCTGATACTTACAAATATCTTTTACCCGGGAGTTGCATAAGAGAAAGTGGTTAATTTTGGAGGTGTAGAGTCTATTTTCACCACCTTGAAGGGGGATATTTTGATGACTGTTGTGTAACACTAGCATACTAGTATACCTCATACCCAGTAAAATGTAGGTCACTTTTTGAAGAGATGCTGGGAAATTTTGGTGCATCTAGATATGGCAATTGCCATAGATTTTTTTTCTTTTCAAAGTATATTTATAGTTTTTATAAATAATTAATTGATATATTTCCTTCTTAGCTTTAGTAGCTTGAGTCCCAGAATTTTATTTTGATTTGCCTCTTAGCTCCATCTTCCGCCCATTTCGGTTAAAAATGTGGGGTAAAACTTTTAAAAAAATTAACGATATAATTTCAAAAAAGAATATACAACAATTCATATTTTGTAATTGACAAACAAAATCAAAATCATTATTCGAATTGATAAATAAATAATATTTTTAGTTAACAATTAAAATTAAAATTATTTACTTGGAATTTATTATAAAATTTTTATGGTGAACGATGACGATCATAAAATATTATGATATATATAATATTAAAGGAAGAGCATTAATTGAATTTTAAAGACTAGAAACATTCATAAAAAATGGATATAATTTTTTTCCTGAATATTTTAAAATAAATGAAGAATAGTTGAAATTATTTAATGTAATCCATGGTGTTAACGCCAAGATCTTTCTCCACGTCCCAATCACATAAGACGTCCCCGATCCCGCGATAAACACGATCAAATAACAAGAAAGCTTGTGGCGGTTCCGTCGGGGGATAGCTCAGGTGTGAGAATTAGTACGTGTTCACAAGGTTAACAATGGAGGAATATATGGTCTAGTGTATTGAGAGAAATAAAATCTCAGTCGTGTGTATGGGAGAATATGAGTAATCAATATATGAGAGAACATACCTCCATACGATGGCTTCCTTGCTAAGTTATATTACCTTTGCTTGGATTATTGTGCTACCCACTACTACCGACACCCCTACGATCGATGGGCTCTGCCGACTATATCGAGTTTATCTACCGCTTTTGGCCTTGCTTTTCACCGTCGGTAGGTTATGATCCCATCCACATTAATGCATGGCGGGATCATGGTCAATTGTCATGCTTTTTCATCATCACAAGTCAAAGTAATGAGATATTAAAATATCTAATGGGTCGATCCATCGGGGTGACTCCGGTCAATGAGATTAAATAAAGTTGACACTGATAAATGGGCTCAAAGAGTCCCATGGTTTAATAATAAAAGCCCAACAGATTATCTTGATAAATGGGCCCAATTTATCCTACCAATAGGAGAAATATCACGACCAACATTGCCCCTAGTTTTTTATTAAGCGGGAGGTTTAATAGGAAACTATAAATGGCATCGGTTGAGACAAAAGGATTTGTAATAAGATCGATAAAGGCCCAAAATACGGTTTATCGAAGTCCATCGATGAACATCAAATAGTAACATAAAGGGTTCATCTTGGCAAGCCCTCTAAGAAGTACCAATTGAAGAGCTTTCAACTACCAAAGCTCAAGTCATAGAATGAAATTACGGTTGGCAATAATTTCATCACGGACTGTGACGATGCAAACTAATTAATTCGTGTGCCTTCGTCCCCAAATACAAAGAAATCGAAAAGGATACAGAAGAGAATGCAGAAGAAGATGCCAA
>CM035148.1:18770387-18890387 GCA_020205605.1 Panax ginseng | reverse complement strand
CGACTCAAAGTGGGAGAACTATAGGAAGAGTTTCACCAACACCTAGCATTACTTCACCGGATCCGGGTCCAGAAGGCGCATAAATCAACATTTCCAAGGCACGAATCACGGATCTCGATCAACCCCTCGTAGAAGACGCTTACGAAGGAAGTTCAACATCACCACATATGGTTGATCAACAACAAACCAATGGCATGACATGATGGGCACGAAGAAAGCAAGGTGAGGAAGCGAAGTGGAAGCGAATAACCACGAATGATGTGCGATTGGAGATGTTCAAGGCCTTAAAGGAAGCAAGAGAGAAGGACGAGGATGATGATGGCAATGATGTCGAAATGGAGGAAGAATACGAAGAGATGGGAAATTTTCACGTTAGATTAATGCAGATTCCAACCTTCAAAGCTATGTTTCCAGGAAGTTCGCAGGTAGAACGAGCAGGAGTGGATGTCAACAAGAACAATCAGAAGGTGCCTCCAGCAACGGAGAGCCAGCCAATTCCAATCATCCATTTAGAGCCCCAAACCAGTGGTGATGTACCACAACCTAGAGTGCAAACAAGCCAGCCTCAACTAGTCGTCATTCCCACCACATTCCCAACATTTTCACAAGTGCAGATACCGACTATACCAAGCCACGCCCAACAAACAAGCCAACAAGTACAAGCATTGCAAGC
Source organism: Panax ginseng (assembly GCA_020205605.1). Taxonomy (NCBI): domain Eukaryota; kingdom Viridiplantae; phylum Streptophyta; class Magnoliopsida; order Apiales; family Araliaceae; genus Panax; species Panax ginseng. Next base: position 18,889,714 of record CM035148.1, on the reverse strand, counting down.
TTTGAATGATGCAAGTGTACACAAGCCGATCTCTTTACCATATACACCGCCAGCGCAACAATACATTACAACCCCTCAGAAAGTCCATACAATAAGTCAGTATGTGACAAAGGATGATATGCTTGACGTAATCAATCAAACTCAAGATAGACAACGGACCCTCGAAATTGGACTTGATCCACCATATCCCCACACATATACGGAGATGCAAATTTTACCCAAATAGGTATATTGAGCACCCGCCACAATTTTCGAAGTACAATGGAGAGAAAGGGAATGCGAGAGAACATATAGCCAGGTTTGTAGAATCGATGTCTCCGTGGTTGGGTTATGATGAAGTAATCAACCACAACCTTTTGCTCCGTGAGTTCAGTAAAACATTGACATATAGTGCCTTCAGTTGGTACTACAATCTAGAGAAAGGCTCGGTCCAAGATTGGGACGTTTTGAAGTTACAATTTTTTAAGAAGTTTTTTTATATGCAGAAACAGGTGACCATCGTGGAGTTAATGAGATTCAAACAAAAGCTAAATGAGGAGCTGTCAGATTACGTAGACAGATTCAGGGCTCAGGCGCAAAAATGTGTGGAGCCGATTGAGGAGAAGAATCTAGTGAGCATATGCAATAATGGTGCCCTTGATACCTTTAAGCCCCACCTGGTCACTAAAGCATGTGATTCCTTTGCAACACTCTCAATATTTGCACAAGACTTGGGAGGAATTATGACTTTGCCCTTGCAAAGCCATGCGTATGAATTACGTGGAAGGGCAAAGAGCCACATCGTGGCTTTGGCGATTCTCAAAGAAAAGCCACAAAGGGGTCAAAAGGAAAAGAGTGGAAAGAATGAAAGGAACCATGGAAAACCGGGAGAAAAGTTTTGAGATTGCCAATCCTGGGGGTTACGCGATGCGGTGAGAAGGCATTTAGGGATTTAGACGAAAGAATGGGTAGAGCATGGAGTTGTAAAACCTCCAAGGCCCAGATTTGTTATAACAGAAGAAATAAAGAGGAGACGGACTTACATGTATACTACAAAGTCTGTGCGACACTCAACTATGGATTGTTATAGTCTACGAAGGATCTACCATGAGAAATTGGAAGCAGGAGAAATTGAATTAGAAGGAGGAAACAACGTACTGGACAAGCCACTTCCTAACCACAAGGGGAAAGAAACGTGCAACACTATTACTCATAGTGAATCACTAGAGGGAAGAGAAGTGGAGATGATGGAGAAACGAAATGATGAAGGACAATTCGATCCAGTGCGCAGTGGACCGCATTGATGAACGGAGCTAAGTTCAGGAAATTTTTCGATCAGGTCGGATTGACCAAGGAAGCAAGGATAGAAGCGACCAAGTCAATCATCAAAGCTGCCGAGGCACAAGAGACTTTCATGGCAATCAACAAAGGGTTTGTGAAGACGGTGGAGGAAGAAGAGAACAAAATCACTTTCTCTAAGGCTGATAGAGAGGTGAGATATCCACATAATAGACCACTATATGTGACAGCAATAATTAATGGCATAGAAGTGCGGAGAGCGTTCATCGATAATGGAGCGTCTGTAAATATCATGCCCTATACTGTCTTTAAACATTTAGGTATGCCAGAGAAGAAGATCGTGAAGGAAAAGACAAACATCACGGGGTTCACTAATCAAAACATGAGAACCCTCAGATACATCAATGTTGATATGCAAGTGGGGAAGATCTGAGGACCTGTGATGTTTCATGTAGCAGAGGTTGATGCAACATATCATGTGTTGCTAGGAAGAGCTTGGCAGAATGATTATGGGGTGGTACCATCAGTTTTTCACCAGTGCATGAAGGCAATTTGGAAAGGCAAGGAGGTTAAGTACCAGCAACAAGAAACCCTTTTGGGCCAGAGGAGGCACATATCACTGAAGCAACTTTCTTCGATGATGTTGCCGAAGAAGGAGAAAACCATATTGCCAAGCCTGATTCTTTGAAACTAGCAAGCTGGGAAGATGTATAGGAGGACAAGTTTCAGACCGTGAAAAGGAAAAGAAGCGGACTTTTAGAACAAGGTGAATGTTTCAAAAATAAAGAAACTATTAGATAGATGTAGAAAGAAGAAAAAGACCCGAAGAAGCGGGCAGCAAACTCGGAGGATGCCCGAAACATAATCAATGCTAAATGGACAGCCCAATCGAAAGCTGATAAAGTAAATAAAAGAAAAGAAGAACAGAAGACAAAGTGGGAAAGAGTAATCAAACCCGATAGAAAGATAGTGTTTTATTTTGTGGCGGCAAGAGGGAGAGAGCTCAAAGGTACACCCAAACTTGAGGGCTCAGGAGAGGCCCCCCACTCCAGTAGCAACAAAAAGGAAGGAAGGAATCGTGACAATGAAGGTGAAACCCGGCTCAGGAATGTTTCAAGATCGGCCAAAACCTCGGTGAGAATGAGTTGGAGGAAGTTGATCTAAGAATAGAGAAGAAAAGCAAGTCGACTTACATTAACAAGGAGCTGAACGCCAACCAAAAGGAAGAGTTGGTGAAGCTACTACGAGAGTATAGGGATGTGTTTGCTTGGAACTATAATGAGATGCCCGGGATTGACAAGGAGTTGGTAGAGCATAATCTGAACATAAGCCTGGGAGCTAAACCAGTGAAGCAAGCGCCTCACACCTATACACCAGAAGTTGAAACACAAATAAAAGAAGAGATAAAGAAGTTGTTAAATATAAGATTCATCAAACCAATTCAACATCCAGTATGGTTATCCAGCATAGTACCAGTAAAGAAATTTAATGGGCAGTTGTGAATATGCGTGGATTTCAGAGACTTGAACAAGGCATGCCCAAAGGACATGTATCCGCTACCCAATATAGACACTTTGGTGGATGCAACAGCAAATCATGAGATGATGTCTTTCATGGATGGGTTCGTAGGCTACAATCAAATAAAAATGTCTGTGGAGGATGCGGAGATGACAACCTTCCGTACCCCGTTTGGGAATTTCTACTATGTAGTAATGCCATTCGGGTTAAAGAATGCGGGAGCAACTTACCAAAGAGCAATGCATGCCATATTTCATGACATGATTCATGACATTGTGGAAGACTATGTGGATGACATAGTAGTGAAATCTAAAAAGGAGACAACCCACGTAGAGGATTTAAGAATGGTGTTTGAACGTTGTCGCAGGTATAAGTTAAAGATGAACCCGAAAAAGTGTGCCTTTGGGATGACAGCTGGAAAATTTTTGGGCTTCTTGGTGCACAACAGAGGTTTGGAAGTAAACCCAAACAAGGCAAAAGCTATTACAGATATGCCCCCACCAAAAACGCAGAAACAATTAAAGAGCTTTCTAGGGAAAGTTTCCTATATGAGGAGATTCATGCCAGCATTAGCATAAGTCATGGAACCTTTCGGAAAATTGCTAAAGGGAAAGATAGAATGGGACTGGGGGCAGGACCAACAACAAGCCTTCGTGAAAGTAAATGAAATTTTGGCCTCGGTGAAGACAATGGTAGTACCACAGAGAGGAATACCATTGCAACTGTATATCACGTCTACCGCAAAGTCTGTAGGAGGATTGATCACACAAGAGGTAGATGGGGAAGAAAATCTTGTATACTATATCAGTCGAATAATCAGGGGACCAGAAACCAGGTATTCACAATTAGAGAGACAGTGTCTGGCACTGGTGTTTGTCGCACAGAAAATGGGTCATTATTTTTTTGCACACGAAGTGAAACTTGCAACAAGAAATGACCCGATCTGATACTTGCTAACTAGGCCAGTGTTGGTAGGAAGACCTGCAAGATGGATGATGATCCTTTCAGAATATGACATCAAGTGTATAACACCAAAGGCAATCAGATGTCAAGCATTAGCACACCTGCTTGCTCAGTTTCCACATGGAGAATATGAACCTCCTTCAGAGGATCTGCCAGGGGGAGAAGTAGAAAAAATAGACGTGGTGGATGAAGATTCGGAGTGGTGGAACTTGGCCTTTGACGGGTCATCCGCAGAAGGAAAAGGAGGAGCAGGTATGGTATTAACTACCAAGGATGGAAAGGAAGTGGCCCTGTCATACAAACTGGATTTCCCTTGCACGAACAATGAAGCAGAATATGAGGCATTCATATTGGGATTATTAGCGGCTAGAGAATTAGGAGCCAAATGCCTTAAAGTAAAGGGAGATTCAAATCTGATAGTTCAACAAATAAGAGGTCAATTCGCAGTAAAGGAACCTATCTTGGCACCATACCGAACTGTAGCACAAAAAGTGATGGAAGCCTTCAAGAAGGTAGTGATTGAGTACGTGCCAAGAATACAAAAGCATAACTGACGATGCATTAGCCATACGATGGCGTCGAGTGTATGTCAAAGGGAAGACTTGGATGTGAAGGTAATCAAAAGGATCCTCCCAACCACCACGGTCTTTGGAATTATTCCCCAAAGATTTGATAGAAGATTGGAGACATGACATCTCTCATCAATTATAAACAAAAGAAGGGAACATGTCACTGGTGGAGCTTCAAAAATACCGCATCATTAAAGGAGTATTGTACCATAAAGAAGAAGATGGTGTTTTGACAAGATGCTTGGGGAAGGATGAAGCAAATAGGATTTTATATCAGGTACATGAAGAAAACTGCGGATTGGCAGATATTGGATTGTATCGAAGGTTGCAACGCCAAGGGTATTATTGGCCCGAAATGAAGAAAGAAGCAGATGCACTTCAACGACAATGTCTTTCGTGCCAAGAATACCCTAGGGAGGAGGAATGTGCCTTCATCGACGACATAGCAGACTGGCGAATCCTATATATGGAGTTTTTATAAAGCGGTAGTCTTCCTGCCAAAAAGAAGGATGCAGTCATGATAAAGAAGAAAGCACAACAATTCTTCTTACAAAACGGAGAGCTGTTTAGAAGAGGGTTACGGCAAGCCCTTACGGTGTTTGGAATTAGGATAGGCCAAGGATTTGGTTTACCAAATGCATAAAGATGAACACCAAGGAGGAGCCAAGTTGTATAAACAGTTGATTGATCATGGTTATTACTAGCCTAAAATGGAAGGGGATTGCTTAGAGTTTGCCAAGAAGTGTCACGTTTGCCAAATTCATGGAAACTTAATTCATGCTCCTGCTATGGATTTGCGGACTTTAGCAACACCATGGCCCTTTCATACACGGGGAATGGATCTTATAGGTCCTATTCATGGTACGTTCTAATTTCATGGAAGCTGTCTTGCCTGCTGAAATAGAAATCCCTTCGGCAAGGATGAGACTCCGAAGCTTAGTCGAGGAAGAGAACTGACCAGCTGCCCTAGAAGCCTTAGCTGACTTCCGAGGCAAAGCTAAAGAAAAATTAGAACGTACCATGAAAAACTGCGACAACAATACAATCTGCGGTGGTACTCGACAAATTACGGTGGGGACTTGGTGCTCAAGACAAACAAATCAAGTCGTGAGGGAACACCAACCACCAAATTTTTCCCCAAATGGGAAGGCAGTATAAGGTGCGAGAGATCTCTCGAAAGCGGATATTGCAAAATATCTCGTGTGGGATCGATCTTTATCTCGAGCCCATTGAACTGAAATGGGTAAAGAAATATTATACATGAGAGATAGTCATCACAGAAAAGTTATACTTTTAACTTCAAAAGTAATTAAGGCACATGAGTTTAAGTCATTAAATCCAAGAAAGTTACACTTTATCTCTAAAAGTGGTGAACGTTATGCTTTCTCCGATAAAAGCAATGAAAATCTGAAACGTTATGCTTTTCGTTAAAAGTAACATGATTATCAATAAAACGTCAAACTTTCACTTATACTTGAATATTTTTCTGATTTTATAAAGTATGGATTCAAGTATTAGTTTGCGAAAAAAACGTGTTTTTTTTACAAAATTCATGTTTGCCTTTTTATTATTCAAATTGTTGTGTTAGAATATTAATTTGAATAATTTGAGATTCAATGTTAAGCATTGAGTCTTAAAAAAAAAAATTCAAATTAAAGGCAATTAATAAGGCTAAAGAAACTCTATTCTCATAAAGGAATATATATATAAATAAGTTTTTGATGCAGGAATAAAAAACTACAAAAAGTCATGATCTGAAAATTGTTCTGAAAATGTGTTATTCTCACATTGATACATAGTAACCTCTGACCGTAGTGCAACGATCTGAAAAGTGGAACTAAGAAGATCTAACCAAGCTCGAAAGGGAGATATATCAAAGCCAACAGTGGAGAAGTCATTAAGCTCACTACTAAATCTATGTAAGTCTTCGGCTCGTAAAGAATAGAAAGAAAGACTGTGCAATTCAAGAATAAGGCTAGCAAGTCGATCCAAAAAGAAAGTCTGAATGGGGCCATGCGGATAGTCAAACAGTCAAGTGTTTGTGGAAATCGAGTTAGGAGACGATCGAGAATTTCCTGACTGAAAGAGGATATTTGAAAACCCCTCCAAGAAATAAAGTCTCCACTTGGATTGAAGGAAACTCTAGTAGGAACCACTTCAGAAGCAACCATAAAATCACTCGGGACAAAGGATGAAGAAACAGGTGGCTGATGTGCTGCTGATGACTCCTTAACAAAGGATGAAGAAATAGGTGGCTGTTGTGTTGCTGATAAATCCTTGAAACCCTGGTCAGTAGGAGGATAACCAAGGTCATCACTAGACGGCAAGGTGACGACACCCGGATTAAGAGTATCAAATAAAGCAAACGACTCGACAGATAAAGGCAAATCCTTCTTCTCAATCTAAATAAAAAAAATGAATGATAAAACATAATATATTATAGAGAAAGAAAGAAAATATGTATATGTCAACTAAAGAAAATACTCACACTAGTGGATAAAGAGTCGTGAGATGCCACTGAAAGCGGAATGTTAGCAATAAGATCAGATGGATTCTCCCTCGAGAAAATAGGATCCTCACCGGTACCATCTAGATTCTCATGAGGAGCTACTATAAGAGGACGTGAAGAGAGAGTTGTAAAACCCACAACATGACCTGAACTCATATCAGATAAAGAATCATCAACATCAAGACTAACACGATCATCATGCGGTGAAGAAGACTCGATGGCAACAGTGATAGGTTGAGGAGGCCCACGAGTAGTGGAAGCCGCAACCGTCTCACTTACAGCACTAGCAAGAAACCCATTAAGAACATCATCATTTTCTTCATCAGCCTCGACAATTTGAAAAACAAGAAAATAATGACAAAGGGGGCGACGAAAATAGATGTATGAATGGTTGAAAGATAAATGAAAATGCTACAAATTTTACCAAAAGTTTGCGTTGTTTCTTCACTGGATCCTTAGCTGCCGGCATACTGGAGCTAACGTTATCAAGGGGGCGCTTTGCCAAAGGCTTTAAGATAAGTGTTTGCCCATTTGACATTCGTCTAGTGACAGAACGACTAGCGAGAACCACAGTAGAATCTATAGGGGGCATCACCTCTGAGTTAGTAATAGCAGATGCTCTCATTTTAGAAGAAGTAACTTTGATTTCCTCGGTAGCAAAGAATCCCTGGGGAGGAACTGGAGAAGGTATCCGAGATGAAACCCGTGATGGAAGATTCAAGGAAGTAGTAGGGACCTGTACGGGAGGAACGTCTGGATCTGCTGACTGAGGAAGAAGAGACTCAGACATTATAGCCTTACGCTCAAGAAGCTGACTACTAGTTGGCCAATGCTCCGAACGAGTATTAGTTCTAGGAGAACATAACATTCTGTCCCATTGAAGACGTTCGGGAGGAGAAATTGGCGGCGAACAAATCATAGTATCATCCTGGCATTTTTTAAGGTTGATGAGCCAGTAGCTGCGTTTAAAAGTAGTATAGCGCCCTTGCCGAGAATCATCTGGTATAACTAAATGAAGAGAGTCATAAGGAGCAGTAGATGGTTTTGGAAACTCCCATGTAAATGAGGATGATGTGGGGAAAAAATTGAGGAAAGCACTCTCGTAATCCCTCTGGAAAAAACGGCCGAAAGGTCGATTCTGGTCAAATCCAAACTGCCTCATGACTCTATGAGGAAAGTAAAGTACTGTGCCAAAAACATCGTCCTCAACAAGATAGGGAAGTTCCGCAGCTCGGAAGAATATGAACCAAGAAAGTGAAGAACCAGTCAATTCCCTGACATTTAAAAATAACGGAAGTCCCTCTTATATAAACGAGGCAGAGAACTTCCCTCTGGAATAATGGTGTACGGACGGGCAGTGAAACAGGAAAAATTATCAATATAAAGTCGTAAATTTGAAGTAATCCTATGATAAATCCAGCGAGCGTTGCGGGGAACAATATTGGGCGATGAAAAAGGGGATGGATATTCCCTTCGTTTCTGGGACAAATGCACAGATGTAGAATGGCCCCAAAAGTGCTCGAAGAGGAAGATCTGAAGAAAGGAGCATGGAACGAAGCAATTCACGTCATACCTGAATAAATGAAAGAAATATTGATAAGCAATATATATCTATATAATAAATATAATAAATGAGTGAAACTGAAAAGGGTACCTTCCGACAGATTCTTTCATGGCAAGGACAGTTTCATCCAAGCGACGATACAAGGTCCCCAAAAAGAGAGCAGCAAGAGGAACATCCAGACCCCGAGACAACAAAGCCGCTAAGCTAAACATACGGGTCGAGGGACCGTCCATAGGTAACCCAGGGAAGATAAAGTGGGATAGCCACATAGCCAGATATGCAGCTAAAGGAAAAGGACAAGGTTCTTTATGAAGAGCAAGAACGGACTCTCTATAAATGTAACTATTCCGGTGGCTGGGCTTGTAATCCGAAAAAATAACGGACCCAAGATAGGCGTGAAGTCTCCGGATGGTTAGGCGCTCTCAAGGTCGGAAAGGATTATATTGCCTTGGAACCTCGTGGTGTAATTGGAAGCCCGCTTGAAAGCTTCTGTCAAATACGCGACACATTCGTTATCCCTTGAGGACATGCTGGATGAACCACAAGAAGCTGAAGCTGAAGCAGCAGCAGGAAGGCTATAAGATATAGTTCAAAATAAATACATAACCCAAGAAAAAATGAGGATGAATATACAAAACAGAAGAAAGAATTACTGGTAAATGGCGTAGACATCCTCTAGAGTAGGGGTGAACTCCCCCCAAGCGGTGACAAATGTACATGTAGAAGAACACCAATGTGAAATTAATAAAGTAAGGGCATCATAGTCCTGTTGGATACGAAGATCCCTACATAGTTGAACACAAGGCAGAATCCCAGCTTTGTCCAACAACTTCACATAATCGGAATTCCCGAGGATCTCGTCGGTCCAAGGTTTCCATCCCTGAAGGCGACTCGATGAGTCGGACAGGAAGCGAACGGAACTGAAAGGATACTCTTATTTTTCGATGCACATACGGAGAATGTGAAGCAGAAGCAGGAAATTTATCCGCACTTTTAAGCTATTGCAACAGATAGAAATACACCCCCTTTGTCAAGTGGATGAAAAGTGGCACGATCAAAATTCTTCGTTCGTTCCTAGAAATCGTCAAAGGGCCCAAAGAAGGGAGCTTTTCCCCACTCACTAATGAAGCAGATTTTCTTAGTAGTTTTCGGGTCCGCAGAACGTTCGTCAGAGTTAGCCTACAACAAGGGGGATTTAATATAAGAATTCTATGAAACAAGAAAACGTAGTGGAAAACATTCGAAATATAGTACTTACTATGGTAAAAGAGAAATTATGAATACCGAACAAACGAGGTCGCCTTGAAAACAATCTCTTTTCGACAATGTCCGGCGCGAAAAAGTCTAAACTTGAATAAGAAGATTTAGCCCGGAAAAAGAGAGATTACGTACACCTGAAAAAAAGGAAGGAACAAAATTATCAAACGACGAAAAACCCTCTAGGGTTCGGTCACCTCGGGATTCGACCACATTGAGATTCGGCTTCCTAAGGTTTAGCCACCCTAGGATTCGGTCCCTACTAGGGTTCGCCCATCCAGGATGGTTTCTTGATTGGAACGAAGTGCCGCTTGAAATTCTTTAAAAGTAAGTCTTTCTTTTAATTATTTTTTTTATTAAAAAAAAAATTTAAAAGCGCGCAGTGAAAAAAAAAAGAAAAGTGGCGATAAGCTTTCTGCTTTCTGCAGGATTACAAGTTAACAAGTCTTTTTTTCTTTTCTAAATTTCAAGTTGCTTTTACTGGTGTCATCATTAATAATGAATAGAGCCTGCATAAAAAAAAAGAAGAGAATTTCCTACAGAGCATGAATCATGAAAGGCAGTAAATCACGAAGGAAGTGTAAAGTATGTTTTATACTTTTGGTCTTCATCCTTTTTTTTAATATTATCCCTGCTATCCAGAAACTTCAGCTATGCTCGTGAAATTGAAAGCATAAACAATGACATCACGCCAAAAAAAGAAATCAATTCCAGTTGTGAAATAGATTCGCCTAGCGATGACTGAGAAATTCAAGTTGCTATTACCTGAACTGAACAATGAATTGATTTGATCGCGTAAATTTTTCTCTCTCTTTAGATTAGGCTTTTCTCCAATACTACTAATATTGTATTCCTTCTTCATCAGCCACCCAAAAGAAACTCATCTTTTCCTTTCTATATATACACAATAAAATACAGAGTATGTATCCTAATAAACTTGTTATTCTACAAGAATCAATCTCTACGAAATTGTTTTGTTTTAGAACTCTAATTATGGGTGTTTGAAGTTTGAACCAATTTCCCAAAAAAAAAAAAAAAAAAAACCCTTAATGTGTTAACTGCTGTTTTGCTAAAAGGATATATATACTTATATGTCCTAATTTTGTTTATTTATATGATGTCACTAATTTTTGTTTATAAAATCAAATTCTTCACAAGGCATATTTTACTGTTATATTTGCCCTTCTAATGCATATTGGTAATTATTATCAAATATTATATTATGCATCATCATTTACAAATTATGAATAATTTATATATATACTATTAATTGTTGCAACTAATCCCCTCATTTCTAAGTTTTCAGATTTAATTTGATTGAGCAAGATGTAGAAACAAAATTGATAAATGATTTTCAGGATATTTTGGGAGAGTTCTCTTAAGGTTTATTTCTCATAATATTTTTTTTCTTTTGAGGCTTGCAAGATCGAGTTCATGGATTATGCAAAAAATTTGAAGCGAGATTCAAAGACTCAAAATATTTTACTATACGATCGTCACTCCGAAGGCGTGACTCACGTGCAGGGGGAAATTGTGAGCCCAAATATAAAATTAGGGCTTACGTGTGATTTAAAGAATTAAATGAGCAGGAGAAGTCTCCACGCGTGTCCCGAGGCGAAGACTTGTGGAGCGACTCATTTTGGGAATTGATTGAGGATTGGATTGGTGGCTAGAAGGACAGTATAATTTAGGCAGTACTTAAGTAATTAAGGGTATTCTTGGAATTTCCTCTGAAATCACATGCCAAGCACAAAACCCAAACATGTGCAAGGCACGTGACTATTTTTCAGGAAACTCTATAAATACCCCCTTTCATTTCAATAGATAGGGACTTTTGATTCTCTCTGAACTAGAGACTTTGAAGAAGGCTCTTGAATCCTAAGAGTTCTGCCACGTGTTACTCGAGCAATTGCTTACCTGTTCTTCTCCCCTCTTAAACCACTCAATCAAGACCGTATTCTTCGCGGATTTCTCTCCTCCTCAGTCAACACGAAACCCTAACCCTAATAAGGTACGGTTTTCTTACCTACACAGGAATAAGTGTGCGGCGCTTGCTATAGGCAGTTCAACAAGATGGAGAACCTGGTGGAACACATGAGGACCTCCTATCATTCGGCTCATGAACCCATGTGTGGAATTTGTAAGAAACACTGCCGATCCTTTGAATCCCTCAGGGAACACCTTATAGGTATCTATCTATCTACATATATATTTCAATCTCCCAATTAACAAAACTTCCTTTGTTACCGTACTTTGACTCTTCTTAATAATAATAACAATTTAATTTAATTTCCATAGCTCGATCATGACGACGACCACGAATAAACGTCGTCTTAATTACATTCACTTCTCATCGGGTGATGGTTGCCAAAAGTAGAATGTGAAATGATATTCAAAAGAGCGTGGTTGCGACATCCGCCTTTACCATCCTTAGCTCCCGTAATGCTCTTAGGGTTCATCGCGATGTTTGCAAACCTCTCCGCACAAATGCTCATGTACCATATTTACATCCTTCAAAATATAACCAAATAATTAATTAATGATTTTAGTTTAGTGTATATACTATATTTTAATTAAACCATATGCTTAATTAATTCCACATTCCCTATTTTTTTTCTTTCTTAATTGCAGCTAACTTGGGCATTTCTGACGACTTGAGAATCGATAATGGGGTAGAAGCAAGAGTGGTTGTTGTAACTTTGTTTGCAAGATGGTTGGAGTGGGAGTGATGACTCCTTAGATCTTTGTGCAAGGGTTTGCCTCATTGATGAATATGAGAACATACTCTTTCATACATGTTGGGCCATGATCCTTTTCCTTATTGGGCCAGACTTAATGGGCTCCTCCCTGGGGTTATGATTATTCTTGCCCTATTGGTGGGATGTAGTGGGTGAATTACTAGATGAGTATGGTTCCACTTGGGCTTTAATGGGGGTGTAGATTGGGGATAGAACTTTGTTGTCATCTCTGCATTGCATTTAATGAGGATTGGGACAGGCTTAGTAAATTTGAAAGTCATGGTCCGAAAAGTCGATTCACATCATGTGACAAACCGGACTTTGGGGATATAAAGCAAAGGATGACTACGGTGAAAGGTAACTCATAAATTATTGATCTCAAGTCACTAGATATTTATTCCTCCATTGTTAACCTTGTGATCGCTTTGTCTTCGACCGTCATCCTCGAAGCTATCCCCCGATCGTCCCTAAAAGCCAAGCTTTTGGTGTTGACTGTGTTTACTGTGCAGGATCAGGACGTCTTACGTGATTGGGACGTGGAGAAAGATCCTGACGTTAATATTGGTGCTAGAAGGAGGGCTGTGTTCTAGTGTTCTTGAAGTTTTCAATCACAAATTATAGCTGCTCTACGTCGGAATCCATGGTGAAGAAGAGTAGAACAGTTACCTCTAAAGGATACCCGATGGCTATGACTTCGTCTACACAATGAGTATCTGCTCAAGGATTGATTGGGTCCTTCAAAGAATGCTCACGATGCATCGCTTCCAAGCGAGGTTTTCGAGGGTTCTCGTTAGAGCCCGGGATGATCTTGGAAGAAGATTGATTTTTGCCGCTTGAGAATACGACCATGGGGAAAAGGGTAGAAAGGCATACCGCTTAGAATCCTATACCGAAGTGGTCGGATCGTGACCGATCAAGTTAGAAAGAAGTCTACACTTTAAAGACATGTCTCGAGGCCTTCTTGGGATCGGAGCGGACCCAATGACCATTTTCCGATTGATTGACCGAGAAGGGTATTCCGCCTATTGGTCTTCTTTGGATTATGGTCGAGCAGAGTAGATGAAGACCCAATGACCATTTTTCCGATTGATTGAATGAGAAGGGTATTCCGCCCTATTGGTCTTGGGATTATGGTCGAAGCAGAGTAGTAGTGAAGACCCAATGACCATTTTCTGATTGATTGACTGAGAAGGGTATTCGGACCTATTGGTCTTTGGGATTATGGTCGCAGCAGACGAAGGCTCACCACGGTGAAAGAAAGTTTCACCGAAGTAGATCCAGAAATCACACTCCCGAGAGTCCATTATGGCACACTGCCATACTGCTGGCACTTGTCTTCGGGAAATCCTCTAAAGTTGCGACTCCGGATGGAAAGCGGTGAGGAGTCCGATAAATGCATTCTGATTGCAAAGATAAGCAGAGCTCGTGGACATTGCATACAGATGGATATTCTATTTGAACATCGATTATAGCGAAAGTTATTAAGGAGTCGATCACAATAACAATTCCCACGTAGGTGCATTATCGAAGGTCAGCCACTACAGAGATGCTTATAACTTTGACGACGGATGGCGTCATTTCTTTGGATCGATCTTTGGTAAAGAAGACCAAGTACAAGAGTGTCCATTTTGTTCTCACTGATGAGAATCTTTATCGAAGGACCTTTTTCGTCATCATTACTTAAACATTTGGTTCCATCCGAAGCAGGGTGTGTTCTTCGGGAAGTTCACAAAGATATTCGTGACAATTATTTGGCCCGAAGTTGTTGACCTACAAAGCACTTTGGCAGCGATATTCTTGAAAGAACTGGGGATTCAGCACAGAAAGACTTCGGGTATTCTACTTTGGACCCATCTCCCACTATTGAGGAATTTCGGGCGCCGTCCGAAGCTGCAAATGTTGCTTGGAGGGTTCATGTGGATATTTGTCAGCCAAATGGTTCGATCCCACATCAGCCACCAAAAGGCTATATTTCGATTTTATCTCCTATACCTCTTGCTGTCTGGGGGGTAGTCGTACTGGGTCCATTGCCTAGGGATCAGGTTAACAAACGCCAGCTCATGGGATCGAAGTTTAAAACATTCATAAGGAACTTAGTAGCTCATCCATATTCGATAGGCACAAAGAAATGCCACCCTGAGTTAGGAGGTTGGGAGGACTCTCGACCATTCGATGGTAGCCTCTTGGCGGTGGTCACTTTGGCATTGTCGGGCCCTTCGGGGTAGGCAATTGTAAATCACTTTGGCATTGTCAGGCCTTGGGGTAGGCAATTGTCGCCACTTAGACTTCGTCAGGCCCTTCGTGGTGGCGAATGTCATCTTTGGTTTTGATAAGAGGTTCGGGAGACTCTCGTTGACCATTCGATGGTAGCCTCTTGGCATGTGATCCTTTTGACTTCGTCGGGCCTTTCGTGGTAAGCGAATGTCATCTTTTGACTTTTGTCGTGCCCTTCGTGGTAGGTAAAGTGTCATTCTTAGACTTTGTTAGACCGAGTGGTAGACAAAGGTCCTTATATCTTGATCCTTATATCTTGGTCCTCATATACTTGTTCTACCCCCGAGTGGTGAGTAAGATCTTGATGGTACAAGGAGGATCAACCGAATTCACTTACTTCATATATACCGATCTCACACTTCAGAACGATAAGTATGCATTACTTTATTTTGTTCAAGTGTTGAGTTCGGATTATATTATCATTGTTCTTAAGCAAGTTATATAGTTTGCTTAATTATTGACTAACGGGTTTAAAATAAGAGGCACTTGCACAGTTTTCAAGTTGATTGATGATCCATTATTGACAAGAAATGTTCACATAGAAGTAATAAGGCATGAAGTTGATATTTCATTAAATATTAACTGTTTACATAAAGTTAGAATTTTCACAGAAAGTTCTACAACTAGAGATAAGGAGAGGTCATCTTGAAAGCTTCTTCCTTCATCATCGTCACCATCTAAAGAGTCTAGAAGAGATGGATCTACCTTGGCGAGCTTTTTCTTGCCTTTTACTTTGGCAGATTTCATATCTTTTCGCATACATATGGACGATCTTATTGTTCAAATTTCGGCGGATTTTCGTCAGATTCTCACTGGATATCCCTACGAAATTCTTCGGTCAGTGGCGGACTCAAATTCTTAAGGGCCCGAAGCTCTTTGAGCTCTTCTTCGAGCTTCTGACGATGTGCCAGATGCTTTGATCCTTTAGCTTGACAAATCGACATTTGTATCGTTGATGACCCGATGAGTGGCCTTGGTCGCGTTTCGATTCTTCTTTGATTTTGTCGATATCCTTGAAGGCATTCATTGTTGAAGAGAGCAATATCAAGATTGTTTCTTTCTTTTGCCAACATGCACTTAGGATGGCGTTATCTTTTTCGGCATTCTCTTGGCATTCTCTTCAAACATTTTTTCTTCAGATCTTCTGAACTTCTTTATATTTGAGGCGGAGTGTACCAAGACGATGTTTACTTTGCAGATGACTAATATTAATCGATCGATTCATTGATGGTGAATCTCAACTTCCTTTAGTCCGGTATTTCACTCCTTCACCCATCGGTTCCATGATGGAATTATTGCCAAACCGATGATCACCGGTGTCGCCCATGACTTCTGCCTAGATTCATAAGAAAATAGTTTTTTGTGGCGAAGGTCCGAGTCGATTCGGGAGGCGGTGAAATATTTGTTGTTGTATGTCCCATTTGGAGCAGGTTCTTCAATTGGACTTTCGATCTTAATTTATCTTTCTTTATTTGATGTTCACCAGATGGGCCTCGGTAAGTTGTATCTTGGGCCTTTGTTGATCTCATTATAATTCTTTTTATTCTGGACCGATTCCACTTATACTCTTTCATTAAACCTCCAGTTTAATAAAAGACTGGGGGGCAATGTTGGGCCATGATCCTTTTCCTTATTGGGCCAGACTTAATGGGCTCCTCCACAGGGGTTATGATTATTCTCGCCTATCGTCCTAGGATGCGATTGGTAGAATTACTTAGATGAGTATGGTTCCACTTGGGCTTTGGCCAAGTTGTAGATTGGGGATAGAACTTTGATTGTCATCTCGCATTGCATTTAATGAGGATTGGATGAGGCTTAGTGCAATTTGAAGTCAGGTGGGCTAAAAAAAGTCGACCAGACATCTGAGACAAACCGGACTTTGGGGATATAAAGCAAGGATGACACACGGTGAAAGGTAACTCATAAATTATTGCTCTCAAGGCACTAGATATTTATTCCTCCATTGTTAACCTTGTGATCGCTTTGATGACTCTCACGCTTTGAGCTATCCTCCGACGGCCCCTAGCCAGTCAAGCTTTTAGTGTTATTTGTGTTTGTTTGTGCGAGAATCGTAAGCGTCTTACATAATTGGAACGTAGAGAAAGATCCTGGCGTTAACAATACCTATGTCAAACCCCACCTTCCTGTCACAAACTATAGTTACCTTATTAATTAATTGGGACTGATTTTTTTTACATGTACATCCAATTAAAGACCCCAATTAATTAAAATACAATAAAAATAAACTTCAAATTTTCAGGTATGACACAACTGGCATAAGACCGGAGTTCTTGAAGGATGCAATGCCACTATGGCAAGCTCAAAGGAAAATTCAAGAATTCCTATGCAATGGGGAACCCATATGGAAGATCCGACCCAAGGGTGGAAAAGCACGAATCCTTGTTGGTCACGGTTTGGATCAAGATCTTAAAAGTTTAGAGGTGGATTACCCTGGAACAATGTTCAGGTAAGCCTTTTAATTCACCTCATATATATTTTATATCACAAAAAAAAATAATAATATTATTGTCACATAATAAAGGCTCACATATACACACATGCATATATACTATGGGGCTCACAGTATGCATGTGTATGTATGTGAGCATTATGTGTCCTTTTTTTATGTGATAGTAGTATTGTTGCAAAAAATAATAATTCAAAGAATTGTAATTTCTATATATGAGAATTTCATGGTACTTCAAGATTGGTAAGGTTTGTTTGTAAAGACCATAAAAATTAAAAATGTCACATCTATGTACGTAGCACATACGATAGCCATTGTTATTCACCAATGCAACTGTACGTGTTACACATATTCAACATTTTTTTATAATTTTGACATCGATTTTTAACTTCATGTGGATTAATTAATTAGTTTCTTATATATATATATATATATATATATATATATATATATATATATATATATATATATGTATGACGAATTTGGCTGCAGGGATACAGAAAAATATCCTCCATTGATGAAAACTAGCAAGCTCAGCAACTCACTCAAGTACCTAACAAAAGCATACCTTGGGTAATTAATTAATTTGCCTAATTACTTTAATGCAACTCTAATTTGATCCTTAGATGACTTGATGAATTAAGTATATACCACATTTTCTTTTATTTTCAGATATGACATTCAGACAGGTATACAAGATACTTACGAGGACTGTGTGGCAACAATGAGGCTTTACATGAGAATGAAGTCCCAACCTCATAAAAATGAGGACTTCCCGCTTGCGACAGACCCACAAAACAAAAATAATTTTGCATCTTGGAGGCAAAATGAGCTTGAGAGGATGAGCCCAGATGAAATGTTGGGGATCTCGAGGTCCGATTAATACTGTTGGTGCTTGGACTCCCGGTAAAACATTTGAATAGAGAAGCACACCGGTTACTAAATGAAGAAGCCGGCCGCGCGGTAGTTTATATATTTAATTTAGCCGATGCATATATTCTATAATAACAATAAATAATGGGAAATCGATGTGGTCAATTCCGTTATATGATACTGTAGTAGTTACTTTTAAATCACAAGTATGAAACAGGTTTGTCATCGTGTGTAATTAATATGTAAGTTGTTTATAGAAATGTATATATATATATCCCACTAGCTTGCTGAAGGATTTATGATAATAAGATCATGTCATTTCTATACAATTAATTCTGCTAAATGAAGTTTATCAATCATTGGTATCCGAATCAATAAAAACATGTCCCCTTGAATCCTAATGGCAAACATGATGAAGAAAGAAATTGAAAGGAAAAATAACATGGAAGTGATTGAATCGTTGTACTAGATCACATGCATGCATGATTAATTATGAAGCCTGTTTTTATCAGGAACATTGAATTTTTGAAGCATTCAGGTGATTTGGTTTATCATGGGATGGGATGAATGACCACTTTGCCGGTAGCTCTGCCAGTCTCAAGATATATACGTAAATGCTTCAACGTACGTTAATCTGAGAGAATGGGAATGGGGATTTAGGGTCCAGCGGTGGCTTCACCGTTCCACTTTCCAAATAATTAAGGAGTCAGTTAAAGTCTGATTTTTTTCAAGTCACTGCAAAAAAGAAACCTGGTGGAGTCATGGATATGAATTGTCACTGTTTTCCCACCTTCTTTAGTCGCACAGCCCTGATTTATTACATTATGAAACGGAGTTTAATTAGTTGCTTTCTCGTTTATTACCAACGAGGGAAATATTACCAACTGTATATATCAACACCCCGTCATATTTCTCCGGCAGCTCCTCAAATTGATGATCCTTGGTGTAATCAATTGCTACATGATCAGCTCCCTAGCTAGCTAGCTCTTCACAAACTCCGATCCAATTTTCCAGTAGTTGCAATTTTGGTTTAATTTCCGGAACACCACATGATTCCTAATCGAATTTCAGCACATTAATTCTAAATATAAACCCAAGCCTTCATCTTTGCTGGAGCCTGGAGTGGTTGTGTTGGTATTAGTTATTAGTAATTTCTTTGGTCGAACGTACACAAGAGCTACCAATATTATATTATATTATGAAGAAAGAGATTAGTAGGTTGCGTTTATCCAGATTGATCAATGTGGATAAATATGTAACTTACGGGTCTGGTTAATATGAAGTTATTTTTTTGGTAAGTTGGTCAATTGGTCAATAGAATACTGACACACATACAATCTTACCTGCGTGTCAGTATTCTATTGGTCAATTGACCAACTTACCCCAAAATAAACTTCATAATAACCACTTCCGTAATTTACTAATTAATCTCTCCATTTCAATTTGGAAATGAGAGTTTCCATTTAAAGTTATTAAATCTAAGATATAGAAGTTGCCACTTTATTTAAAAGTCATTAACTTAACTTTACTCACCTCATTTAATTTAATACTCAAGTCCTTATTACTATTTTGAGTAGTCTCATGTTAAATGTCCATTTTTATTTAATAACCAAACTTTTACACATATTTTCCTATTATACCCGTAGCATTAAATATCTCATACTTTTCTTATTCTAATTCTCTCTCCGTATTTAATGACATTATTATGGACAATTTTGTCATTTCATTCATCTTCTTAATATGCGTAAAAAGTCCACCAGGACTTTTATACTGGGACGGAGGGAGTATAACACTAATATATTATTATTATTATTATTATTATTATTATTATTATTATGAACACTTTGTTATGTCTCTCATTAGTTTTTTAATAATAATTATTATTATAATAATAAAATTGTTTAACAAATTATTATTAAAATTATTTATTACTCCCTTCATCCCTATTTAAATGACGTTTTAGAGTTTTTTATGCACGTGTTCCTAATTAATTGACGTTTGTTCAAATCTATGAGAATTAATGATAATTTTTCCAAAATTACCCCTCATTACTCTACCTATTTTTTTGGTACTTTAAACTCTTGTGCTATGATAAATTAATGATTTAAGGGTATTATAGACAATTGAGTACTATATTTAATGCTTTCCAATCATTATCTTAATTCTCATGTCCATCTCTAAAACGTCATTTAAATAGGGACGGAGGTAGTATTTTAATATAATACTAATATATAATACTAATAATAATAATAATAATAATAATATTTTTATTATTATTATAATAAAATTGTTTAACAAATTATTATTATGATTTATTTTAATATAACTATTTTATTATAATAATTATAATAATAATAACAATAAAATTATAATTTGTACAAAAATTTTATTATTATATTAATAATAATAATAAAATAATTATTAAAAAACCAATGACGGACATAACAAAATGCTCACAATAATAATATATTAATGTTATATTAAATTAATGACTAGAGTTAGGTTAGTGGATTTTAAATGAAGTGATTAGAAGTTAATGACTTTTAAATGAGGTGGCAACTTCTAGACCTTAGATTTAATAACTTTAAATCTAGAACTTTAAATGGAGACTCCATTTCAAATTGAAATGGAGAGGATCCTGATCTGATCAGATGAATGTATGTTATGTGGAGTATACACTTATTAATGTATCCGCCTTCCTATTTAGAATAAATGTTCGACTCTTCATCTTCATTAATAAGGAAAATTGATATTTTTACATGGGTCTTCTCATATGAAGGTAAGACTCACTCACTATTCACGTAAAAAAAATAATGTGAAAATATTAATTCCCTAATTTTTGTTTTATTTTTTTATTGACACATGATAAGGCATTATTAAAGTCTCATAATTTGTTTAATTTTAAATAAATTCATTACAATATGTCATTTTAATGGGAACAAGAATAAAATACTAGGGATGCAATTTATTTGATTTATGAATTTAAAAAGTCATTATAAGTTTATGAATTTAATAAATAATTATAAATAGATCTATGACAACAAAAACAAAAAAATTAAAACAATGTTGGGCTGTTAAGTTGGTAAAAAAATATTTTCTTAAACTATCGAGTCAACTTGGACCAACCAAAAAAACTCAATATTTGTCATTGTAATATTTTGGTATTGATAGTGGACTCATAAATTTGAAAACTTAAAGTATTATAAGAGATTTATGTCAATATATATAAAGATAATAATTACTCTACGTGAACTTGGTTGTAGAAAGGTTGAAAACACTACTGAGAAAAAAGGCCTATCTCATGATTAATAATATCGTGATCGCTTTATTCGATCACGATAGTAAGTAATAACGACCGATATCTGCTGATCGTGATGAATTCTAGTATTTATTTAATGTCAACGACCGCACGCGATCATTGATCGATCATCGGTGATATGATTTCCCCCAAAATTTGGTGTCAAACCCCAGCGCTTTTTTTTTTTTGCGACTAATCTTTATCAGCGACCACTAGCGATCACCATCACGTTCACGTCATTAAAATTCAATGACGCGACGCGATCATTTAGTATGGTCACGATTCTCTTAAATAGATTAGACTCGAGCGTTATTTCGATTGATGAGAAAGAAAAAAAAAAAGAGGACTGTAAGAGGAGAGGGAGAAGAGAAGAGAAGAGGGAGAAGGCGTTCGCTCGATTTGTTGGTTCGTTCGTGTGTTCAATCAGACTAATTTTAGAGGTAAAAAATTCTTCTTCTTTTTTTGGTTGTTTGTTTTTTGTTTTTTGTTGTTTGTTATGTTTGTTCGTTCTTCTCCAAATCAGTATGTTCGTTCGTGTGTTTTCGTTGTTTGTTATTCTAGGAATTTTTGTTTTAAGAGTTAATTTAGAGCTAAGATTTGAATGAATGAAAATGAATTTGGGATTATTGAATTTGGGATTACTAAAATTTATAGCTTCTTATTGAAATTGGGAAAATACTGAAATTGTTGCAAAGAATTTTATGAGATTACTGAAATTTTTAGGTTAAATTATTTTAAGGGTTAATATGTGTTTAATATACTGAATATGTGTTTTAATATGTGTTGAAATTGGGAATATACTAAATTTTTTTTTAATATAACATTACTACTTAGCTAGGTTTTTAGAATTTTCTTTATATAAATTGAAACATTTATTTCATACCCTCGGGTTTCATGACCTAATATGCGAGGAAACATAGGATTTTGCCCCTGCCACAATAGAGAACAAAATATCCGTTAACACAATATACTATTATACTCCATGTATAAACAATGGTTATAAGTTAGTAATGGGATGGATATGGATTTATCATATTGAATGCAAGAATCAGTGGGAAATTAGACTAATAATGAGAGATATCCTCTAATAAGTTGTTACTACCTTAAATTAAACAACTAAAAAAAATAAAAGCGAAGACTCAAATATGTTATTACAAACAACAAGAATCTCAAAGTATTCTGCAAAAGCAAGATCAACAAAACCACTATGCAATTATGTGCATCTACTTCTCACCATACTGTGGGTTTCACAAAAAGAAAAAAACATAATAAGCCATACTCATACTAAATTAAAAATATAAATTCACTCATACTCAGGTGAATGGATTATAACCAAAAGAAACTATAATCAATTTATGATTAAACCTTGGTTGCAATATATGATCATAGTTATACCAATCCAATAACTTGAACATGAGTATGACATAAAACATAACTAGGAATTAAGTTTATCCATAATTCAATCAAGAAGAAGGTTCAAGAGATTCTTATACATTCTTGTTGCTCTTATATGCCTAAAAATAGTCAAGTGTGCATGCCCCCGTGCATGTGGATAGTCCATATTATAAGGGAGGAGACCGTCGAAATTTTTTTTATTGGTCTGTAATTTAGACTTGTCTAATGCATATATCAGACCATGCATGATGCAATGATTCATATTCTACCCCTAGGAATCTATTGTCTTTAGGTTGTTTTGGCATGTATCCTGTTCAATTTCGAATAATCATATATGATGCACACTCATGTTATATATGTACATATACTTCTATATGTATTTATAAGCATCATAAATGGGATTGAAATTTGAATTGTAAATCTCTAACAAGGAATACAATAATTCATGTCAACATAGATGCAAGTGGAATCATGGACCTCTATTCGCATCAGTAGTTGGATGACACGACGAAAGTCAAGTGCCGAGATAGTCTTCTATTTGAATTTAGAAATTTGGTTGCCAAGTGTTTTTGGAGTATGCCTATAGTCACCCAGAATGTATGAATGGTCATCCATGCAGATCGATGTCCATGTTTGAAGTGTAAGAATGTAAATTATATGGATGAGAGACATGATAAACTATCATTTACTTGTTTAGGGTTCATGAAAAATTATGCAGAATGATGGTGGGCACATGTAAGGAGAAGAGATGGTGGCATCACGGAAGTACACAATTCGAGCAAGAAGATTTCATCGTATTATGAATGAAATGGTTCATTATATTGCAGGCCGGGTTTTGATTAGGAACAAGGCAAGAAGAACCTATGAATTTCGATTCCAAAGACTTCTTTAAGTTGTTAGACGAGGGTAGCGAGCCATTGTGGCATGGTTGCACCAAACACACTACATCATTCTGCGATGGCGACATTACTTAACATCAAGGTGACCACAACATGAGCCATGAGTGTTTTGAGTCGTCTTGAAGGCCATTAAGAGTATGTTGCCTGACGGTGAGAAATTACCTGGTAACTATTACTTTTGTAAGAAAATAGTGAAGAAGTTGGGTCTTGGATACCAAAAGATCGATGCATGTCCCAACGATTGCATGTTGTTTTATAAGAAAAATGAACAGATGACAAGGTGCACGTTTTGCAGTCATGATCGCTTTAGGCCTAATAAAGAGGGTGTGACTATAAAAAAATCAAGTATACCATTTAAGATTTTAAGGTATTTTTCAATAACACATCGGCTAAAAAGATTGTACATGTCTTCAAGAACAGCTGAACATATGAGTTGGCATGCGAAATCTCCAGCTAAAGATGGAGAACTAAATCATCCCGCAGATGGGCAGGCTTGGAAAGATTTCAACTTAGCACATCATGGGTTTGCATTGGAACCTAGAAATGCATGTGAGGCTTGGATTGTCCACCGATGGTTTCAATTTGTTTGGCCACTCAGTTGTTCCGTACTCATGTTGGCCTATGATTGTTACTCCGTACAACTTGCCTCCTTCGATGTGTATGAAACAACCATACTTGTTTCTTTCACTCGTGGTTCCTGGTCCTAAGAGTCTTGGAAAGAACTTAGATGTTTAATTGAGACCTCTTATAGATGAGTTGAAGGTATTGTGGGAGGATGGAGTACAGACTTGGGATGTTGCAACGAAAACAAATTTCAACCTTAGGGCAGCGGTTATATGGACTATAAGTGACTTTCCATCTTATGGTATGTTAGCTGGATGGAGTACACACGGGAAGTTGACTTGTCCGTATTGTATGGAGCATACAAAGTCTTTTAATCTATCAAAAGGTCGAAAGCCTTGCTGGTTTAACTGTCATCGTCGGTTCTTACCGATAGATCACCCTTTTCGAAGAAATAGAGAACACTTCAGAAAAGGGAAAGTAGACAATGATATGCCTGCACCGCGATTATCGGGAACGGAGATGCGAGATCATGTGATGAGATTACCGGTTATCCCATTTGGTAAGATTGATGCCACAAACATAATCAATGGGTTTGGTGAATCTCATAACTGGGTTCGGAGAAGCATCTTTTGGGAACTGCCTTATTGGTCTTGATTCGTCATTGTGACGCCCCCAAAATAGGGTATACATCACCCATCTTGGGTCGCCAAATACATGGTACATAATTCAAATACAACTTATTAATACAACTGTCGTGTACAATACGACAAAACATAAACTGTGAGTTTGAATACAAATATTGTCTACTAGAGATTATACAAACTCAAAAGGAGTCCTCATTACAATTATTATCACACTATTTCAGAGAATAGTGAGGACTACTAATGCTATCCTCTAGACCATCACTCCATTCCCCGACTCGTCGTCAAATTTATATTCTCATTTTTTCAAGAGAGAACGGTGAAAGAAAGGTGGTGAGCTCAACTAGCCCAAGAAGAAATATTATGACTAAGATAATGCAGAATAAATTATCATTAGTCTCCAACAATGTTAAACTGATAAAATATAATAGACATCAAGTTTAACTACAGCGGAACAAGCAATTCATTAAAAGAGTCAAGTAGAAAATAAATCTACTATCTTTTCTGATTTAAAAAGTTTTTCATCACTTTTATCGCTGAAACTCAGCTTAATAAATAATCCACATCATTAAATCATCCATGCACTACAGGCCAAGGATATTCTTTAGTATCATGACCACGAATTATCCATGCACTACGGGCCAAAGATAATCGTGTATTCATTAGTATCACGACCATAAATTATCCATGCACTACGGGCCAAAGAATAGTGCCAAAGATAATCTTGTATTCATTAGTATCACGACCACAAATTATCCATGCACTACGGGCCAAAGATAATCGTGTATTCATCAACGGTCCTGATCATGCCATAAAACAATTCATCTTTGCACTACGACCAAAGAGAATCTATAGCCATAATCATACCAAACATTGTCCATCAATGCACTACGGACCAATGAGGACTTTTTCCACATCATTTGTAACATTACGGTCATGATTACACCGAATAATCCCTGGTCATAATCATGCCAAGTCCATCTATGCAATACAGGTCACATATGACTTTCAACATAATATAAACATGAGAATGATGACAATGATATAAGAATTCAATAAAATAAGTTCAAGAATTAATTTATCCAGGAACTAATAACGTCCAAATTGTCAACATGATACTTCTTTGTAGATTAAAATTCAAGAATGCTCAGAAGAATATTTCCATGAAAAGATACTGGATGTAGCGCAAATATAAAGGATATTCCACCAATTTCATGGAGTATAGAAGTCAAAACTTTAACCAACTGAGGATAATAAAGAATGGAATAACAAAAGAAATCACCATGCATGCGATTGCAGATAGACAAAGTTATTCCAATGAATAATAAATAACGGAACGGTCGGTGAAATTATGACCAAGCAGGATGTTCCAACAAGAGTAATAATAAAAAGGCGGAACTAGGTCCGGCATAAAACGCATTATCTGAGGATATTCCAAATGGAATAATAATAAAGGCGGAATCAGTCCCGGCGTAAAAGCGCCTGAGACAGGATATTCTAATGTAATAATAACGAATGGAATAATGTAAGAATTTCACCAAGTATAGGGTACCACAGCGTATCTGAGTTATTCCAATGAATAATAAATAATGGAATAATGAAGTTCTCTTCATGAATACAAAAGAAATAATACCCCTTATTTAGTACAACAAATAATATCTCTTACGAGTACAACAAATAATATCCCTTACCGTAAAAGAACTGAATATAAGAGTAGTTAAGTAGCAGAAATATTTTCTGTAGTTTCTCTATAATTTTTCACTCTGGAGTTTCAGTGAATTCGTAAGAAATAATGAAGGAATGAACTTCTATTTGTAGAAGAATGGATTGTATAGTAACTAATTCCTGAACGATCCAGATTAATTCACTTTTAATCGGACGGTCCATAAAACTTTTAAGTATATATATATATATATATATATATATATATATATATATATATATATATATATAATAAAACTTCCTCCACTAAAATCCACTATCAAATATATATATATATATATATGTATATATATAATAATAAAACTTTCTTCCACCAACATCCACTATCAAATATATATATATATATAATAATAAAACTTTCCTCCACCCAACATCCACTAAATATATATATATAAAATAATACAACTTTCCTCCACTCAAAATCCACTATCAAATATATATATATATAATAATAATGTTATACTCCCTCCACGTGAATATCAAATCCCCACCCAATTTTCAGATTTCATACATCACATGTGGGCCCCATATGTGGTCTCCACATGTGGGCCCCGCCTTTATAAAAAAATTTTACCAAATATTTTGAAAAATAAATAAATATGAATCCATAAAATAAGCAAACTTTATAAAAATCACCTTAATAATTTTAACAACATTTATCATCTTTATTATAATTCACAATATTAATCGACCAGGTCGTTCCGAGGAAAGAGGGCTTTCAATAAGGATTTCTCTCTATTAGCGCCGCAATTAGGTGACCAAACACATCCTCGATGTAACTTCTGAACATCGTTAATATTGCAAATAATAATATTAATAACTTTGTCGTCTCAATTATTGATTTTAACAATATATAAAATATCGACAATAATTGAATCAAATAACATGAGATCTTATGCAACAATTACTATATAGCAATAATTGAACAAGACCGAATGACTTCTCACATAAGTATCAATAATCAATACTGGTGTGCTACTTATGCAACCACGCCAGACATCGCATACTTTTACTACCGAAAGTAGTTCAACGAAGATCAAGCAGTAAAACTTCCGCCGTTATTTTTATAAAAATAATTTTGTCGTTTTCTCAATCCGACAATAATTCTGTTGTGGGGTCCACCAATGATTGCGCCGTTGTACGAATATTCCCTGCTAAAATGAATATTCTCCGACCAATCGAATATAATATAACAACTTGCATACTTTGTAAAATTTGAGAAATTTAAATCTTTATTTATAAAATCTGGGGTCTCACAATCTCCCCTCCTTATGAAATTTCACCCTTGAAATTACGTACGTACCTGGTATGCCGAAGAGGTGAGGATACCTTGACTTCACTTCAAATTCTAATTCTTGAGGTATAACCTTTAAGCGTCGAATATGATCCTTCTTATCCAAGATGTTAACACGTATCTCTTTATACGTTAAATCTTCTGCTATCTCGTCCGGTTCTAAATTAATAATGTGGTTCGGGTCATCCACATATTTACGTAACATCGATACGTTAAAAACGTTATGAACATGCGACATACTTGGCGGTAAAACGAGTCTATAAGCCACAGTTCTTACTCGATTAAGGATTTCAAATGGGCCAATTAAATCGAGGGTTGAGATTTCCTCTCTTCGTCGATTTTTGCTTCAGAATAACGCCTCTTGAACCTTCTTCTTCACATTTATCACCACTGGTGTGTAGCTTGAGCTGCTTTTAACTTTATCGATTAAAGTCGATTCTACTCAGATATATTAATTATCTCCACGTGGGTTCATATATTCACACTTCAGAATCAAGATACGATCTTCTACTCAACGTAGCGTCATTTACTATGCTCAGTTCAATACTTCCACGATGATATTGAATGGTACGATCGTAATCTTCAATAGCTCTAGTGTAAGACCCCGAAATTTTTTTTAAATAAAAAGGAATTTCCTTTATTTATTATTTTGAAATAGTAAGGGTGGATTTGATTAATGTGGTTAGTTATGGGTAAAATGCGCAAATATTTTAAATAAACAAGTGGTGATATAATATTCATTATTGTCGGAGAATATTCGTTTGGTCGTGGAATATTAAATCTTTGTTGGGAATATTAAATGCGGCCAAGTATGACCATGTGTGGGCCCCATAATGGAAAGAGATTGGAGGAAGAAAGCGACAAAAATAAGTTGTTTAAAAATAATTCGGCGTAGTTGTTACACAGATTTAATTGTTGGAATACCCGGTGGTTAAAACACGATGAATGGCGTTATCGCACAAGAAGATATTGCAGTATTGCACCAATTATTGATTCTTACTACGTGAAGGCACTTTACTCAATAATGGTTACGATAATTCTTATTCAAAGTATTTTATTTTATTGATTCAATAATTGTTGCGTTGATATTTTATATTCTTTGTTGTTTGATAATTGTCATTACACGGTATTTTTCATTGTCGAAGCAATAATTCATATTATCCGAATAATATTATTAGATAACATTATTGGCAATGTCTAGAAAGTTACATCTAAGGAGAGGTTTGGTCACCTAATTAATTGCTGCCAAGTAAGGAGAAATTCTTATTGGAAAGGTTCTCTTTCTGAGGGCTGCGTCACAATATATTGTGATTACGTAATATTATTTGTGAATAATTAATTATTGATTCATATGATGAGGAAAATATTGATTTTATGTGGATATAGATGGAGAAAATTTTTATAGTGACAATTGTTGAAAATTAATATTTTATCTTTTTCTCGATAAAATAATTCATTTAAATATATTATTTTAATAATATATTAATGGTGATATTTTTACAACGAATGTGGGATATATGAGTATATGAGGAGGAAGAGTATTTTTTGTTGCAATAAATGTTTAAAACATGTTAAACATGCTTGGACCCCATTTATTGGATGAAATTTGATTATAGCACAATAAAATCGCTTTGTTTGTGGATTTTTGGTCAATTTACATTTGGAATTTGGAAAACTTTCTTCTATAAAGTTGTAGAGAATTAAATTTCCTATAAAAACTCATGAGATTGAATTTTCTGATAAAAGGCTATTTATTATGAATTATTGAAGTTCCAAGCTCTTCAAATAATTGATTTTTGGAAGTTTAAAATATTTTTTTTTATTTACAAAACGTTTTTTAAATGTTTTTGGGCATCTTTAACATGTGTTGATGGCTGAGATCAGATTGTCTAGATGGGCGTAGAGAATTTATTAAATATATTAATATTATATTAAATTTTTACTTTTTGGTGTTCTAAGCAATTTCCTATAAAAATAGGTCTTTAGGTTAGAATTGAAAATCACACCGTAATCAAGTTTTTCTCTCTATATTATCGGCGTATTCTTGTGAGTATTTTGAGTATACTTTGAGTATTGCTATACTGTGCAAGTTCAAGTCATAGCTTTATATCATCCTGTTTCAACTAGAAATCTTGTCTTTCGAGGTAATGGATGTTATTTTCTTCTCAAATGATATTATTTCTTCAATATCATTATCTTTGAAATATTGGTTGGAACTTTTTATCAAATTCGAACTTTTTCATATCGGGGTTACTTATTCATGAGTTACTTATTCACGAGTTCTTATTCATGAGTTCTTATTCACGAGGATTCTTATTTCACGAATACTATTCATGAAGCGTGATGATGTTTTTGTGAAATTTCTATCTTTTGGTGTGAATTACTATTCACGTATCTAAGGCTTTATTCACGATATCTGACCTTATTCACGAATACGACATTATTCAATAGAAAAATGAAATTTCTTCTTTTTGTCCAAAATATCTATTCTGGATACTAGCTTTGATTGTATCCATGTTTTGATCATTCTTGAATTTTACACCACTATGATTATTTTTGAGGTATTTTTGGACGTGGATAAAACAAAGTACGAATCCTTAATCCTTAATCCTTGTCATTATTCACTGGATTCGTTTCTTTAAAAATATTTTTCATCATCCTCAGTCTTAAATAATGATATTATTGAATATCTTTGGCCTGTAGTGCAAAGATGAATGATTTCTAATGAATATCTTTGGCCTGTAGTGCAAAGATGAATGAGTTATGATGAATATCTTTGGCCTGTAGTGCAAAGATGAATGATTTCTGATGAATATCTTTGGCCCGTAGTGCAAAGATGAACAGGTGTTTAGATGAACATGACCAACTGGTGAATGTCCTTGGCCTGTAGTGCAAGGATGAATATATGATTTCAGATATATATTGATTGATGTTACAGGGTTAAAAATATTGATGATGAACTTTAAAATTCATACATAGAAGATAGTAGTTTGCATTTCTACTTAACTCTTCTAATGAATTATTATTTCCATCGCGAATATTGATTTAAAACTTGTTGTCTATTGTATTCTATTATATTTTTTTCCTGTTGAAGACTAACGATAATTTTGTTGTATATTATCTTAGTCATAATATTCTTTATCTTGGGCTAATCGAGCTCACCCTTTTCCTTTTGTTCCATTTTTCTTCTCGGGAGGCGAGAATGTAGCGAGTCTTAGCTAATGGGGTATGGAATAAAGGTTCTAGAAAGAGTTGTTTAGTAGTCCTCACCATTTTTGTAAAATAATGTATAAATAATTGTGATGAGGATTTATTTGGGTATGTATATTGTCAGAAGACAATAATTGTTTTTTAAACTCACAGATATACGTTGTCGTATTTTGCACGACAAATGTATTAATAAAGTTGTAGTTATTTCTGTACCATGTATTTGGCGACTCAGAATGGGTTGGGTGGAATGGACCTATTTTGGGGGCGTCACAGTTGGTATCAGAGCTTAGGGATATGATCTCTGGCGGAGATCGGAGAATAGAACTAGGAGGGGAGAGACGAGTAAATCCTTCGCTAGTGTGTCTTACCTAAGCTTATTTATTAGTTGGTTAGTATATAGGGATATTATGTGATATATTGATTTCCTTAATTAACCCTTGTTTTATGACAGTATTTGAGAATGTCGACTGAGAATATTAATAGTGGAGTAAATGAGACCGTGGAGATGCATGTATTTACCAACGAGGAGAACGTGCAACAGGCTGGCAATGTACCTCATGTAAACAACACCACTGAGCAGATGATGAACGAGGGGATGTGTAGAAGTTTTTTGCAGTTCATGCAAAATCAGACGAGGGAGACTCGTGTTCAAAACATAGGAGGAAATGATAGCAATTCACGGGTTGTCACAGCCAAGCAGTTCAAAGAGTTGGGACCACCAGAATTTAAGGGAAAGCCTGATCCGATCATGGAAGAAACATGGGTCAAGCAAATTACCAAGATATTCGATGTCTTGGGATGCACGGAGGAACAGAAGGTTCCATTCGCCACCTTTATGTTAAAGTGGCGAAGCAGATTCATCTTGGTGAGAGTCGTAGAAGCGTACCATCCCATTGCGCTTTCGGCGTGTCTTGGGAGACGCGTTTCAGAAACTATTTAATGACAAATACTTTTCTTGAAAGTGTTCGTCATACGAAGGAAGTGGAGTTTATTAGATCGGAGCGAGAACAACATACGCGGTGTCTCAAGATGAGGCGAAGTTTTTGCGGAGTTGTCGAGTTTGCACCTCATTTGGTGGAGAATGAGGAACGATAATGGCGGATGTTTCGAGAGGTTTGAAACGGCAGATACGTTAGTATCTCATTTCTCATAAATTTTCTCTATTCAGATGTTGTCAGCAGGCTCGGTTGTTAGAAAGCGAGATAACAAGTACGTTCAATAGAGGACCATAACCAGGATCATATCAAGATAAGGTCATCGAATAACGATAACCGGTGGAGAAAAAGAAGAATACGGACAAAGGCGATAACCACTTTGGTGGTAATCGTGGCCATGAAAATAAAAGCGAGTCGGGAGGAGATTTTAAAAAGAGGAGATTCAACAACGATCATGTGAAGACGCCAACAAAGAAAGAATCGGTTCAAGAGGAGGAGAACGACCACCCGGTCATATGCTATAAATGCGGAAAGATGGACATATCGGTCAAATCGCCCACAACAGCAGATTCGGTATGCTATAATTGTGGAAAGGAAGGACATATAGCTCGAGAGTGTACTCAGAGCGAAACCAAGTCCAATGAGGATGGTGACTCAAAAGGATGTCCAAAAAAGTCAAAGTCAACGATTCCTAGAAGAATGTTTGTCGTGACCAATAAATGCGAGGAACCCGAACGAGTTTAAGAGGTTAGTTAATTATAAATTCTTGCAAAGTTTATACCTTACTAGATACTGGGATTTCTACCCATTCTTTTTATCTCTTTGCTTTACGCTCAACGTTTGAATTTGACTACGGAGAAATTAGACTTTGACCTATCTGTGGAGACTCAGTTAAGAGAAACTTTTATTACATCCGTTGTTTAGAAATCTTGCTTGATTCAGTTGGCACTATCACATTACCGTTAACCTTATTTCTATAGAGATATTTGTTTTTGATGTGATTTTAAGGTTAACTACTCATCATACCAAAATTGATTGCTTTCGTAAGGTTGTTAGTTTTCATATTCTTAAGCAACCTGTTATTCGAATTCAAGCAACCAAACCATTGAAGTCAAACTCTTTCATATTAAATTATAAAGCCATTTGTTTATTGAAAAACGAATGTCAAGCTTTCTTAGTCTATGTTATGGATTTGAATAAAGACACGTCATATTTGAATAATATTCCTGTTGTTATTGATTTTTCCTGACGTATTTCCTGAAGAATTTCTTGGCCTACTCCCAGAGCGTGATATTGAATTTGTATCGACTTTAAATCTGGTACAAAACCCATTTCTAAAATCTCATATCGAATGGCTCTATTGAACTTCGTGGAGTTAAAACCCAATTGTAGAAGTTGATACCGAGCCTCTATCGGTGACTTCCTTTGTGGAATGCAGAAGCCGAGACTCTCTCGTGAGGGGACACCATATTCGCATGCGATAGTAAACCGATAGGTGTCATTGTAACGTCTTATCCAAGATTGGGATGTGAGTCACGATTGAGAACAACCTAAGTCAGAATCGAAATATGTAGCTTTTCAGAAGCTTAGTTGGTTATTATGGAGATTCGTTGAAGAATATTCTCGAATCGCTATTCCATTAACGCAGTGACTCAGTAGAGATACAAAATCGAATGGAGCAAAGAATGTGGGAAGAGCTTCAAGAACTTAAGAAGAGACTCATTTCGCACGTGTTCGACCATGCCATCCTCGAAAAGCGAACGTGGTAGGCGACGTGTTGAGTAGAAGATCGATACAAAAGACGAAAGATACGATATTGTCAAAAACTAATTTCGTATAATTTACAAATAATAGAGATGGAGATGAAAACTCTAGGTACCCACGTGATGATATACGAGTATAATCGACTTTAATCGATAAAGTTAAAAGTCGCTCAAGCTACACAACCGAGTGATGAATTTGAAGAAGGAGGTGCAAGAAGTTGTTATTTCAAAAGCGAGAATCGGTGAGGTGAGTAAAACTCAAACCTTCGATTTATTAATCCATTTGAAATTCTCGATCGAATAGGAACCGTGGCCTATAGACTCGCTTTTATCGCTAGTAAGTATGACGCGTGTTCATAACGTTTTTCACGTATCGATGTTACGTAAATATGTGGACGACTGAACCACGCGTCATTGAGTTAGAACCGGACAAGATAATAGAAGACTTAACGACGAGGAGAGTGGTACTGTCAAGATCTTGGATAGAAAGAACATGTCCTATGTACAGAGGTTATACCACAAGTTAAAGTTTTGTGGAGAAACCATCTTTATTGAGGAAATAACACGGGAGTTGGAAAGCGAAAATGAAAGCAAGGTATTTTCATCTTTTCGAAACACCAGGTACGTACGTCAATTTCGAGGACGAAATTTCATAAGGAGGGGAGGTTGTAAGACCCCGAAATTTTTTTTTAAATAAAAGGAATTTCCTTTATTTATTATTTTGAAATAGTAAGGGTGGATTTGATTAATGTGGTTAGTTATGGGTAAAATGCGCAAATATTTTAAATAAACAAGTGGTGATATAATATTCATTATTGTCGGAGAATATTCGTTTGGTCGTGGAATATTCGTTCGTTCTGGGAATATTCGTATTTACGCAGCAATGACCATGTGGGCCCCATAATGGAAAGAGATTGGAGGAAGAAAACGACAAAAATAAGTTGTTTAAAAATAACGGCGTAGTTGTTACCGTTTACACTGTTGGAATACCCGGTGGTTAAAAACACGATGTACGCGTTATCGCACAAAGATGGCACTGCAGTATTGCACCAATTATTGATTCTTACGTGAAGGCACTACTCAATAATGGTTACTGATAATTCTTCATGCTCAGGTATTTTATTTTATTGATTCAATAATTGTTGCGTTGATATTTTATATTGCCGTTGTTTCAATAATTGTCATTACACAGTATTTTTCATTGTCGAAGCAATAATTCATATTATCTGAATAATATTATTAGATAACATTATTGGCAATGTCTAGAAAGTTCTGTCTAAGGAGAGGTTTGGTCACCTAATTGCGCGCCAGTAAGGAGAAATTCTTATCGAAAGCCCCCTCTTCCAGGAGGCGCACGGTTGTCAATATTGTGATTCTGTAATATTATTTGTGAATAATTAATTATTGATTCATATGATGAGGAAAATATTGATTTTATGTGGATATAGATGGAGAAAATTTTTATAGTGACAATTGTTGAAAATTAATATTTTATCTTTTTCTGATAAAATAATTCATTTAAATATATTATTTTAATAATATATTAATGGTGATATTTTTACAACGAATGTGGGATATATGAGTATATGAGGAGGAAGAGTATTTTTGTTGCAATAAATGTTTAAAACATGTTAAACATGTCGGTGGACCCCATTTATTGACTGAAATTTGATTATAACCTGTAAAATCGCCTGTTTGTGGATTTCGGTCAATTTCTGTTTGGAATTTGGAAAAACTTTCTTCTATAAAGTTGTAGAGAATTAAATTTCCTATAAAAACTCGCGAGATTCGAATTTTCTGATAAAAAGGCTATTTATTATGAATTATTGAAGTTCCAAAGCTCCGAAATAATTGATTTTTGGAAGTTTAAAATATTTTTATTTACAAAAACGTTTTTTAAATGTTTTTGGGCATCTTTAACATGTGTTGATGGCTGAGATCAGATTGTCTAGATGGGCGTAGAGAATTTATTAAATATATTAATATTATATTAAATTTTCTGCTTTTGGTGTTCTAAGCAATTTCTATAAATAGAGTCTTTAGGTTAGAATTGAAAATCACATTTAAGCTGAAGTTTTCTCTCTATATTATCGGCGTATTCTTGTGAGTATTTTGAGTATACTTTGAGTATTGCTATATCTGATTGCAAAAGTTCAAGTCATAGCTTTATATCCAGGTGTTTCAACTGAAGATTGCTCTTTCGAGGTAATGGATGTTATTTTCTTCTCAAATGATATTATTTCTTCAATATCATTATCTTTGAAATATATGGTTGGAACTTTTATCAAATTCGGAACTTTTTCATGTGGGGGGTTACTTATTCATGAGTTACTTATTCACGAGTTACTATTCATGAGTTCTTATTCACGAAATTCTTATTTCACGAATACTATTCATGAAGCGTGATGATGTTTTTGTGAAATTTCTATCTTTTGGTGTCTGAATTACTATTCACGTATACTAAGATTATTCACGATATCTGAGACTATTCACGAATCTTACTTTATTCAGAAAAAATGAAATTTCTTCTTTTTGTCCAAAATATCTATTACGGATACTAGCTTTGATTGTATCCATGTTTTGATCATTCTTGAATTTTACACCACTATGATTATTTTTGAGGTATTTTTGGACGTGGATAAAACAAAGTACGAATCCTTAATCCTTAATCCTTGTCATTATTCATCGGATTCGCTTTTAAAAATATTTTCATCATCCTCGCCTTAAATAATGATATTATTGAATATCTGGCCCTGTAGTGTAAAGATGAATGATTTCTAATGAATATCTTTGGCTCGTAGTGCAAAGATGAATGAGTTATGATGAATATCTTTGGCTTTGTAGTGCAAAGATGAATGATTTCGATGAATATCTTTGGCCCGTAGTGCAAAGATGACAGTGTTTAGATGAACATGACTAATTGGTGAATGTCCTTGGCTTTTGTAGTGCAAGGATGAATATATGATTTCGGATATATATATTGATTGATGTTCTGAGGTTAAAAATATTGATGATGAACTTTAAAATTCATACATGTAAGATAGTAGTTTGCATTCTCTACTTAACTCTTCTAATGAATTATTATTTCCATCGCGAATATTGATTTAAAACTTGTTGTCTATTGTATTCTATTATATTTTTCCTGTTGAAGACTAACGATAATTTTGTTGTATATTATCTTAGTCATAATATTCTTTCTTGGGCTAGTCGAGCTCACCCTTTTCCTTTTTGTTCCATTTTTCTTCTCGTGGAGGCGAGAATGTGGCGAAAGTCTTAGTCGGGGTATGGAATAAAGGTTCTGTAAAAAGAGTTGTTTAGTAGTCCTCACCATTTTTGTAAAATAATGTATAAATAATTGTGATGAGGATTTATTTGGGTATGTATATTGTCAGAAGACAATAATTGTTTTAAAACTCACAAGATATACGTTGTCGTATTTTGTACGACAAATGTATTAATAAAGTTGTAGTTATTTCGCATACCATGTATTTGGCGACTCGAGAATGGGTTGGATGGAATGGACCTATTTTGGGGCGTCACATCTAGTCAACGTCTTTTCGCGCGCGTTACGTTCGTTTTAAGTAAAAATATTTGAGGGTTTAAGAAATGGGTTTTGTCTTTGGGGTCAATACAAAATTCGATTTCACGCCTCTGAGGTAGGTAGGCTAAGAAGTCTTCAAGAATACGTCAGAAATTTATTAACAATAGAAATATCATTCAAAATCGTGACTCTCATCCAAGACTTGGATAAGACGTCACATTGATACCTATCAACTTGCCATCGTCATTCACGACGTAGCCCTCTGAGAAAGTAAAGTCCGGTGCATTCCACACAAGAAAGTTAACAACGAAAGGACCGGGGCTCTTTACTTATGGCTTTATATGACAATGTTGACTTTAGTGGTTTGGTTGCTTGAATTCGCATAACAGGTTGGTTAGGAATATAAAAACTAACAACCTTACAAAAAACATGATGGGTAGTTAACCAATCGATTTCTAAAATTGCATCAAAGACAAATATTTTCAAAGAGATAAGATTGACAGGTAACGTGAAAGTGTCGATTTGAATCAACAAGATTTATAAACATTGGAGGTAACGAAGGTTTCTACTATCGAAATTTCAACCAATAAGTCAAAATCTAATTTCTCCGAAGTCAAATTTAAACGTTGAGCGTAAGCAAGAGAGATAAAAGAATGGGTAGAACCGGAATCTAATAAGGTATAGACTTCGCAAGAATTTATAATTAACTAACTCGTGCTAACTTCGTTCGGGTCACTCGCTTTTTTTTTGAGAAATCACGAAAAACGCTCTTCCTGAAACCACCGACTTTGTTTTGTCCGTATCCGCCTTTGGTACCACCGTCCCAACTGGACTTGACTTCACTATACGATAAAATTGAGCTAAATGACCTTCTCTTATTGAAATTTCCACTTCTATTATCTTGGCCATGATTACCACCGAAGTGGTTACCATTTTTGGCATGATAATTTTCCCCACGATGGTTATCATTGTTTCAGTGGCCGTTGCTACCGATATGATTATTATCGTGTTGCTGGTCATTACCTTTTGGTTGTGATGACTCATTATCGCGCTCCACTAACTGAGCCCTATTCACAATATCTGAATATAAACAAAGTTTATGAGAAATGAGGTATTGACGTATATCAGGTTTCAAACCTCGTAGAAACATTCGCGCCATTCGCTCCTCATTATCGACTAAATGGGATGCAAACCAGGACAACTCCTCAAACTTAGCCTCGTATTGCGACACGGTCATGTTGTTTTACTTTAACTTGATAATGTGACGCCCCCAAAATAGGTATACATCACCCATTCTGAGTTGTCAATACATGGTACAGAAACAACTACAACTTTATTATTACAACAGTAAAACTGTGAGTTTGAATACAAATATTATCTTCTAGACAATATCTATACTCAAATAAATCCTCATCACATTTATTGATACATTATTTTACAAAAATGGTGAGGACTACTAAACAACTCTCTCTAGAACCTTCATTCCATACCTCGACGACAGATCGGCTATATTCTCGCCTCCCCGAGAAGAAAAATGGAACAAAAGAAAAAGGGTGAGCTCAACTAACCCAAAGAAGAATATTATGACTAAGATAATATACAACAAATTATCATTAGTCTTCAACAGGAAAAAATCTAATAGAATACAATAGACAACAAGTTTTAAATCAATATTCGCAATGAAATAATAATTCATTAAAAGAGTTAAGTAGAGAATGCAAACTACTATCTTCTATGTATGAATTTAAAAGTTCATCGCTCTATCTTTTATCCCCGTAACATCAATCAATATATATCCGAATCAAATATTCATCTTTGCACTATGTGCCAAAGATATTCATCAGTTGGTCATGTTCATCTAAACACTGCTCATCTTTGCACTACGGCCAAAGATATTCATCGAAATCATTCATCTTTGCACTACAGCCAAAGATATTCAATAATATCATCATTTAAGATTGAGGATGATGAAAAATATTTTTAAAAAAACGAATCCAAAGGAAACAAAATGACAAGAATTAAGGATTAAGGATTCGTACTTTATTTTATCCACGTCCAAAAAAATACCTCAAAAATAATCATAGTGGTGTAAAATTCAAGAATGATCAAAACATGGATACAATCAAAGCTAGTATCCGTAATAGATATTTTGGACGAAAAAAAAATTTTATTTTTGATGAAGAAGTGTCGATTCGTGAATAAGATCAGATATCGTGAATAAAGGCCGAGATATCGTGAATAAGAACTCCCCTACACTAAAAGTTCCAAATTTGATAAAACTTCAGATCAATATTTCAAAGATAATGATATTGAAGAAATAATATCATTACGAAAAAAAATAATATCCCTTACCTCGGAAAAGACAAGATTTAACTGGAATAATGGATATAAAGTTATAACTCGAACTCAGACCAGTATAGCAATACTCAAAGTATACTCAAAATACTCACAAGAATACGTTTGATAATATAGAGAGAGAAAACTTCAATTTCTGGTGTGATTTTCAATTCTAACCTAAGCACCCTATTTATAGGAAAATGCTTAGAACACCAAAGTAGAAAATTTAATAAATTAATATTAAAATTTTTCCACAACTTCATACGCACACTAACAATTTGAATTTAGCCTCCTAATCACATGTTAAATGAGTTTCAAAAATGAAAAAAAACGTTTTTGTAATTAAAAATATTTTAAACTTCCAAAAATCAATTATTTCGGAACTTCGAAACTTTAATAATTCATAATAAATAGCCCTTTTGTCAGAAAATTCGAATCTCGCGATTTTTATAGGAAATTCAATTCTCTACAACTTTGCAGAAGAAAGTTTTTCTAAATTCCAAACAGAAATTGACCGAAATCCATAAACGGGCGATTTTACAGGCTATAATCAAATTTCAGTCAAGAAATGGGGTCCACCGACACATAAAACATGCTTTAAATATTTTGATAACAAAAATACTCCTCCTCCACATATACTCATATATCCCATATTCATCGTAAAAATATCATCATTATTATATTATTAAAATATAATAATATATTTAAATGAATTATTTTATCAGAAAAAGATAAAATTTCAATTTTCAACAATTGTCACATTAAAAATTTTCTCCATCTATATCCACATAAAATCAATATTTTCCTCATCATATGAATCACTAATTAATTATTCACAAATAATATTACAGAATCACAATATTGACAACAGCAGTTTCAGGAAGAGGGCTTTCCAATAAGAATTTCTCTCTCATTGGCGTATGATTAGGTGACCAAACCTCTCCTAGAGCGAACTTTCTAGACATTGTCAATAATGTTATCTAATAATATTATTCAGATAATGTGACGCCCCCAAAATAGGTCCATTCCATCCAACCCATTCTCAGTCGCCAGATACATGGTACAGAAATAACTATAACTTTATTATTACAACATATAAAGCTGTGAGTTTAAATACGAGATATTGCCATCTAGACAATATCCACACGCATAAATAAATCCCCATCATAATTATTGATACATTATTTTATAAAAATAGTGAGGACTACTAAACAACTCTCTCTAGAACCTTCATTCCATACCCCACTAGTATTTCGCTATATTCTCGCCTCCCGAGAAGAAAAATGGAACAACAAGGAAAAGGGTGAGCTCAACTAGCCCAGTAAAGAATATTATGACTAAGATAATATACAACAAATTATCGTTAGTCTTCAACAGGGAAAAATCTAATAGAATACAATAGACAACCGGTTTTAAATCAACAACTGCAGCGGAAACAACAATTCATTAGAAGAGTTAAGTAGAGAATGCAAACTACTATCTTCTATATATGAATTTAAAAGTTCATCGTCGATATTTTATCCCTGTAAC
This sequence comes from Panax ginseng, assembly GCA_020205605.1. NCBI lineage: Eukaryota > Viridiplantae > Streptophyta > Magnoliopsida > Apiales > Araliaceae > Panax > Panax ginseng. The sequence continues at coordinate 18,848,575 of CM035148.1, read as the reverse complement.
ATTAATCAATATATATCTGGAATCAAATATTCATCTTTGCACTACAAGCCAAAGATATTCATCAGTTGATTATGTTCATCTAAACACCTGTTCATCTTTGCACTACGGGCCAAAGATATTAATCAGTCGGTCATATTCATCTCAACACCTTTCATCTTTTTGCTACTGAGCCAAAGATATTCAAGAATATCATCATTTAGGATTGAGGATGATGAAAAATATTTTAAAGGAAACGAATCCAATTGAAACAAAAGAACAAATATTAAGGATTCGTATTTTTAAACAATCCAAGTTCAAAAATACTTCATAAGTAATCGAGTGGAGTAAAATTCAAGAATGATCAAAACATGGATACAATCAAAGCTAGTATCCATAATAGATATTTTGGACGAAAAGAAGAAATTTCATTTTTTGGTGAATAGTGCCGTATACGTGAATAGTAACTCCGACACTAAAAGATAAAAATTTCACACAAACATCTTCACGCTTCGTGAATAGTACTCGTGAATAGTAACTCATGAATAGTAACCCCGACATGAAAAAGTTCCATATTTGATAAAAATTTCCAACCAATATTTCGGCATAATGATATTGAAGAAATAATATCATTTTCGAATAAAATAACATTCCTTACCTCAAAATACAAGACTTTAGTTAAACACAGGATATAGGCTATGACTTGAACTTGCAATCAGAGTATAGCAATACTCAAAGTATACTCAAAATACTCACAAGAATACGCTCGATAATATAGAGAGAGAACTTGATTTCTGGTGTGATTTTCAATTCTAACCCTAAGACCCTATTTATAGAAAAATGCTTTTAACACCAAAGTAGAAAATTTAATATAATATTAATATATATTTTCCAAAACCTCATACGCATTACTTTGCCAACTGAATTCAGCACCTACACATGTTAAATGAGGCCACCTAAACATTCCAAAAATATTTTTCCTATTTTAAATATTTTAAACTTTCAAAAATCAATTATTTCAAAGCTTCGTAACTTCAATAATTCATAATAAATAGCCCTTTTATCAGAAAATTGAGAATCTCGCGTTTTTTTATAGGAAATTCAATTCTCTACAACTTTACGTAAGAAAGTTTTTCCAAATTCCAAACAAAAATTGGCCAAGAAATCCACAAACGGACGATTTTCTGTGCTATAATCAAAATTTGATTAATAATTGTGTCCACCAACACACAAAATATGTGTTAAACATTTAATGCCATAAAAATACTCTTCCTCCTCATATACTCATATATCCCACATTCATTATAAAAATATCACCGTTAATATATTATTAAAATAATATATTTAAATGAATTATTTTATCAGAAAAAGATAAAATATTAATTTTTAACAATTGTCACATTAAAAATTTTCTCCATCTATATCCACATAAAATCAATATTTTCCTCATCATATAAATCAATAATTAATTATTCACAAATAATATTACAGAATCACAAGATCTGCAACCACGGTAGTTCCCCAAGAAAGAGGGCTTTCGATAAAGATTTCTCCTTACTGGAGCGCAATTAGGTGACCAAACCTCTCCTTAGACAAAACTTTCTAGACATTGCCAATAATATTTTCTAATAATATTATTCAGATAATATGAATTATTTCTTCGATAATGGAAAATACTGTGTAATGACAATTTATTGAAACAACAATAATATAAAATATCAATGCAAAGAATTATTGAATCAATAAAATAAAATCTTTGAATAAAGAATTACTTTAACAATTATTGAGTAGTGCCTTCTTCACGTAAGAATTAATAATTGGTGCAATACTGTTTCTTCATCGCTCAACAACGCCGTATTAGTGTGTGTTTAAACCAAGGGTATTCCAACAAAAGATAATTGTAATAACTACGCCAGTTATTTAAAAATAACTTATATTTGTCGTCTTCTTCATCCAATCGTTTTTTCCGTTATGGGGCCCACAAAAGATCATGTAGTAAATGCATTTAATATTCCCCGACAAAGATCGAATATTCCCCAACAATAATGAATATTTTATAACCACTTGCTTATTCGAAATATTTGCATATTTTACCCATAACTATCCACATTAATCAAATCAACCCTTACTATTTCAAAATAATAAATAGAGGAAAATAAATTTCATTTATTAATAATTTGGGGTCTTACAGATAATATGAATTATTGCTTCGATAATGAAAAATACTGTGTAATAAAAATTATTAAAACAACAAAGAATATAAAATATCAATGCAAGTAATTATTAAATCAATAAAATTTGAGCGGTAATTCATTGTAACCATTATTGAGTAGAAGGCCTTTACGTAAGAATCAATAATTGGTGCAATACTGGTGTCTTCATCGTGTTTTAACCACCGAGTATTATAACAAGATAACTTGTGAATAACTACGCTACGTAGTTATTTTTAAACAACTTATTCTTGTCGTTTTCTTTCTCCAATCGCTTTCCGTTATGGGGCCCACACATGCATTCGCTACCGTCGCATTGCGAATATTAAAAGACAATACGAATATTCCATGACCAAACGAATATTCTCCGACAATAATGAATATTTTATAACCACTTGCTTATTTTGAAATATTTGCGTGATTTTACCCATAACTATCCACATTAATCAAATCAACCCTTACTATTTCAAAATAATAAATAGAAAATTAAATTTCATTAATAATAAGTTGGGATCTTACAACCTCCCTCCTTATGAAATTTCGTCCTCGAAATTGACGACGACGCATTCAGTGTTTGAAAAGGTGAGGATACCTCGCTTTTATTTCCGTTTCAATTCCTGTGTCATCTCCTCTATAGCATGATTCCTCCACAAAACTTTAACTTGTGGTATGACCTTTTCAGGCGTGGGACATGCTCCTTCCTATCCAAGATCTTAACAGTACCTCTTCGTGACGTTAAGTCTTGGCCAATCTCGTCCGGTTCTAACTCTATAACGTGGTTCGGGTCTTTCACATATTTATGAAGTACTGATATGTGAAACACATTATGAACACGAGACATACTCGGAGGTAATGCGAGTCTATAGGCTACATTTCCTACTCGGTCAAGAATTTAAAATGGACCAATAAATCGTGGATTGAGCTTTCCTCTCTTCCCAAATCTTGTAACTCCCTTCCATGGAGCAACTCGCAACAATACATGATCCCCTATACTAAATTCCACGTCTTTTCGATGAAGATATGCATAACTCTTTTGTCGATCTTGTGCCGTTTGTATACGTTGTCGAATCATTTGGATCTTTTTCGTAGTCATACGTACCAACTCGGGTCCCAACAAAGTTGCTTCACCCACCTCGTCCCAACATACTGGAGAGCGACATTTTCGTCCATATAAAGCTTCGAATGGAGCCACACCTATACTTGCCTAATAATTGTTGTTGTAGGAGAATTCCACCAATGGTAAATACTTATCCCAACTGCCCTTGAAGTCTAGGACACAAAGTCTTAATAAATCTTCAAGAGTTTGAATAGTCCTCTCTGATTGTCCGTCCGTTTGAGGATGGTATGCCGAACTGAATCGTAAATCCGTGCTTCATAGCTTTTTGCAAGCTAACCCAAAATCTTGAAGTGAATCTTGGGTCACGATCCGAAACTATGGATACTGGCATGCCATGCAACCTCACAATCTCATTTACATATATACTAGCAAGATGTTCAAGGGAATAAGTCTCCCGTATCGGCAAGAAATGAGCAGACTTGGTTAATCTATCAACAATAACCCAATTAACATTGATGCCTTGAGAAACCGTGTAGGAAGACACATGCTTGAAATCCATGGTAATGTGTTCCCACTTCCATTTCGGAATCTCAAGTGGTTGCAACGGACCCTTAGGTACTAGATGCTCCGCCTTTACACGTTGACAAGTTAAACACGTTGAGATAAACTTTGCAATCTCTCTCTTCATATTGTTCCACCTAAATGTATGTCGAAGATCACGATACATTTTAGTACTTCCAGGATGGATTGCAAATGGTGTATTGTGTGCCTCCATCATAATCTTGTACTTCAAATCAGAGTCGTTAGGAACACAAAGTCTAGAGTGGACTCGAAGTATTCATTCTTCATCAATTCTCGCTTCTGGAATAGCACCTCCTTGTACTTTCTTCTTCATACGCATCATTTCCCGGATTGGGTGGCTTGTTAACCTTAACTTTTTTCTATTAAAGTTGGCTCTGTCGTATACTTGACATCATCACACTCATTCCCGCATATGATCTTCTACTCAACGCGTCACCACTACCACGTTCGCTTTTCCAAGATGGTATTGAATAGTGTGGTCGTAATCTTTCAACAACTCAAGCCAACGTCGTTCTTGCCGCATGTTGAGTTCATTTTGCGTGAAGAAATATTTGAGGCTTTTATGGTGCAATATATCTCCACTTTCTCCCCATATAGATAGTGCCTCCGGATCTTTAAGACAAAACGCATTGCGCTAACTCTAGATCATGAGTAGGATAATTCCTCTCATACTCTTTAAGTTGTCGCGAGGCATAGGCTATGACTTTCCCACGTTGCATGAGAACACATCCTAACCCTTTGCACGAAGCATCGGTTGTAGATAACAAATCCATCCGCATCGGATGGTATTGTTAGAAACAGTTAGAAATGAGTTTCCTCTTGAGCTCTGGAAACTCCTCTCGCATTCTTCGGCTCCAAATGAATTTTGTATCCTTCCGAGTTAATTTGGGTTAATGGAGTAGCGATTCGAGAAAACCCTTCCACGAATCTCCGATAATAACCAGCTAAGCCCAAAAAACTACGTACTTCAGTCACCGACTTCGGTTGCTCCCAACTTTGTATTGCTTCAATCTTCGTCGGATCAACAGATACTCCATGTTTCGACACCACGTGCCCAAGGAATGCTACTTCCTCAAGCCAGAACTCGCATTTCTTCAATTTGGCATATAGTTTGTTTTCACGAAGCCTTTGGAGTACCAGCTTCAAATGGTGCTCATTATCTTCACGACTTTTGGAATATATGAGGATGTCATCAATAAAACAACAACGAACTAATCCAAATATTCCTTGAATACTCGATTCATCATATCCATGAAAGCCGTAGGAGCATTAGTCAATCCGAAAGATATGACTAAGAATTCATAATGCCCATACCGAGTTCTGAAGGCAGTCTTTGGAATATCCTCAGTTCTAATCTTCAGCTGATGATATTCAGAACGAAGATCGATCTTTGAAAAGAATTGTGCTCCTTGCAATTGGTCAAACAGGTCATCAATACGAGGTAGAGGATACCTATTCTTAATGGTGACATGGTTCAATTCCCGATAGTCAATACAAAGTCGCATACTACCGCTCTTTCTTCTTTACAAATAAAACAGAGCACCCCAAGGAGATGTACTCAGACGAATGAAACCGATGTCCAACAACTCTCGTAGTTGGACCTTTAACTCCTCAAGTTCAATAGGAGCCATTCGATATGGGGTTTTAGAAATGGGCTTTGTACTGGGTTCAAGATCAAAAAAGAATTCAACTTCACGTTACGGGGTAGGCCAGGAAGTTCTTCAGAAATACGTCGGGAAAGTCAATAACAACAGAATATTATTCAAATTTGACGTGTCTTTATTCAAATCCATAACATGGGCTAAGAAAGCTTGACATCCGCTTTTTAATAAACGAATAGCTTTATGATTAGATATGACAATCGATTGATTTTAATGGTTTAGTTGCTTGAATTAATTGCACAACAGGTTGGATAGGAATATGAAAGCTAACGACCTTACGAAAATAATCAATTTTGGCATAATGAGTAGTTAACCAATCAATCCCTAAAATCACATCAAAAGCAAGTATCTTTAAAGAGATAAGGTCAACAGGTAATGTGATGGTGCCAACTTGAATCAAACAAGATTTATAAACAGTGGATGTGATGAAAGTTTCTCCTAACGGAGTTTCCACAGATAGGTCAAAGTCTAATTTCTCCGGAGTCAAGTTTAAACGTTGAGCACAAGCAGGAGAGATAAATGAATGGGTAACACCGGTATCAAGTAAGGTATAAACTTCGCAAGAATTTATAAATAGCTTACCCGTGATCTCCTCGTTTGGGTTCCTCGTATTTTGACCAGTCACAATAAACGCTCTTTCAGGAACCGTTGACTTTGACTTTTCTGGGACAGTCTTTTGGGTCACCGTCCCCGCTGAACTAGGTTTCACTACTGCAAAGATAATCTCGAGCGATATGTCCTTCCTTTCCACAATTATAGCATACCTTGAACTGTTGTGGCGCGGTTTGACCGATATGTCCTCTTTTTCTCGTGATTTTGTAATATCGACAAGTGGTCGTTCTCCTCCCTTAGAACCCGATTCTTTTTAAGACTATCATCTTCACATGGTCGTTGTTAAATCTCCTCTTTTTAAAATCTCCTCCTGACTCGCTTCTTCAATTTTCATGGCCATGATTACCACCAGAGAAGTTACCATTTTTGTCCGTCTTTTTCTTTCTCCGCTGGTTATCGTTGTTTTGTTGACCGCCATCTCCGGTATGATCCTCGGTTGTGGTCCTCGGTTGACCGTACTCGTTATCTCGCTCTAATAATTGAGCCCATTTTACAACATCCGAGTAGAGAGAAAATTTATGAGAAATGAGATCTTGGACGTATCTGGGGTTTCAAACCTCTAAGAAACATCCGTCATCGTTCCACATTCTCTACCAAATGAGGTGCAAAACACGGATAACTCGCAAACTTTGCCTCGTCTTTGGGACACCGTCATGTTATTCTCGCTCCATCTAATAAACTCCACTTCCTTCATATATATGCCGAACACTTTCGGGAAAGTATTTGTCATTAAATAGTTCTCAAATGTCTCCCAGAGACATCTTTGAGTGCTTGTTGGATGGAGTACGCTTCATGGACTCCCACGGTGAATGCGCCTTCGCCACGGAACATAAAGGTGGCGAATGGAACCTTCTGTTCCTCCATGCATCCCAAGACATCGAATATCTTGGTAATTTGTTTGACCCATGTTTCGCCGCATGATCGGATCCGGCTTTCCCTTAAATTCTCGGTGGTCCCAACTCTTTGAAGCTGTTTGGGTTTGTGACAACCCGTGAATTGCTATCATTTCCTCCCGTATTTTGAACACGAGTCTCCCTCATTCGATTTTGCATGAACTTCAAAAAGCTTCTAAACATCCCCTCGTTCATCATCATCGCGCCGGTGGTGTTGTTCACGGGAGGAACATTGTCATCCTGTTGCACGTTCTTCTTCGTTGGTGAGTACAGACGTCTCCACGGCCTCATTTCCATTTATTAATATTCTCGATCGACATTCTCAAATCATCGCCATAAAATAAGGGTTAATTAAGGAAATCAATATATCACATAATATCCCTATATCTTGACCAACTAACAAATAAGCTTAGGTAGGACACACTAGCGAAGGATTTACTCGTCTCTCCCTCCTAGTTCTATTTCCCGATCTCCGCCAAAGATCATATCCTAAGCTCGACGATACCAACTATGACGCCCCCAAAATAGGTATACATCACCCATTACGAGTTGTCAATATATGGTATGTAAACAACTACAACTTTATTATTACAACAGTAAAACTGTGAGTTTGAATACAAATATTATCTTCTAGACAATATCTATACTCAAATAAATCCTCATCACATTTATTGATACATTATTTTACAAAAATGGTGAGGACTACTAAACAACTCTCTCTAGAACCTTCATTCCATACTCCGACTCGTACTTGCTATATTCTCGCCTCCTGAGAAGAAAAATGGAACAAAAAGAAAAAGGGTGAGCTCAACTAACCTAGTAAAGAATATTATGACTAAGATAATATACAACAAATTATCATTAGTCTTCAACAGGGAAAAAATCTAATAGAATACAATAGACAACAAGTTTTAAATCAATATTCGCAGCGAAAATAATAATTCATTAAAAGAGTTAAGTAGAGAATGCAAACTACTATCTTCTATGTATGAATTTAAAAGTTCATCGTCTATCTTTTATCCCTGTAACATCAATCAATATATATCCGAATCAAATATTCATCTTTGCACTCACGTGCCAAAGATATTCATCGATGGTCATGTTCATCTAAACACTGCTCATCTTTTTGCACTACGGGCCAAAGATATTCATCGAAATCATTCATCTTTGCACTACAGGCCAAAGATATTCAATAATATTATCATTTAAGATTGAGGATGATGAAAAATATTTTTAAAGAAACGAATCCGGTGAAACAAAATGACAAGAATTAAGGATTAAGGATTCAGTACTTTATTTTATCCACGCCCAAAAAAATACCTCAAAAATAATCATAGTGGTGTAAAATTCAAGAATGATCAAAACATGGATACAATCAAAGCTAGTATCCGAATAGATATTTTAGACGAAAAAAAAATTTTCATTTTTGATGAAAAGTGTATCGATTCGTGAATAAGATCAGATATCGTGAATATAGTCTTAGTATCGTGAATAGTAACCAAACACTAAAAGTTCCAAATTTGATAAAAACTTCAGATCAATATTTCAAAGATAATGATATTGAAGAAATAATATCATTCTGAAAAAAAATAATATCCCTTACCTCGGAAAGGCGACAACTTTTAACCTGGAATCTTTGGATATAAGCTATAACTTGAACTTGCACCGTATAGCAATACTCAAAGTATACTCAAAATACTCACAAGAATACGTTTGATAATATAGAGAGAAAACTTCAATTTACGGTGTGATTTTCAATTCTAACCCAAGACCTATTTATAGGAAAATGCTTAGAACACCAAAGTAGAAAATTTAATAAATTAATATTAAAATTTTTCCACAACTTCATACGCACACTAACAATTTGAATTTAGCCTCCTAATCACATGTTAAATGAGTTTCAAAAATGAAAAAACGCGTTTTTGTAATTAAAATATTTTAAACTTCCAAAAATCAATTATTTGAACTTCAAACTTTAATAATTCATAATAAATAGCCCTTTTGTCGAAAAATTGAATCTCGCGATTTTTATAGGAAATTCAATTCTCTACAACTTTGCGGAAGAAAGTTTTTCTAAATTCCAAAGCGAAATTGACCAAGAAATCCATAAACCAAGCGATTTTACTGTGCTATAATCAAATTTCGATTCAAGAAATGGGGTCCAAAACACATAAAACATGCTTTAAATATTTTGATAACAAAAATACTCCTCCTCCACATATACTCATATATCCCATATTCATCGTAAAAATATCATCATTATTATATTATTAAAATATAATAATATATTTAAATAATTATTTTATCGAAAAAGATAAAATTTCAATTTTCAACAATTGTCACATTAAAAATTTCTTCATCTATATCCACATAAAATCAATATTTTCCGATCATATGAATCAATAATTAATTATTCACAAATAATATTACGAGAATCACAATATTGACAACCAAGCGGTTCGAGGAAAGAGGGGCTTTCAATAAGAATTTCTCCTTCTTTCAAGGCCTTGCAATTAGGTGACCAAACCTCTCCTTAGATGTAACTTTCTAGACATTGCCAATAATGTTATCTAATAATATTATTCGGATAATGTGACGCCCCCAAAATAGGTCCATTCCATCCAACCCATTCTCGAGTCGCATGATATAAAGTATGCGAAATAACTACAACTTTATTATTACAACATATAAGCTGTGAGTTTAAATGAGATATTGCCATCTAGACACTATCCACACGCAAATAAATTCTCATCATAATTATTGATACATTATTTTACAAAATGGTGAGGACTACTAAACAACTCTCTCTAGAACCTTCATTCAATACCGACTAGTCTTTCATTACATTCTCGCGCTTTCATTCCATACCCGACTAGTGCCGTATTTGTGAATAAAGGTCAGATATATCGTGAATAGTCTTGAGTATCGTGAATAGTAACTCCGACACCAAAAGATAGAAATTTCACAAAAACATCTTCACGCTTCGTGAATAGTACTCGTGAATAGTAACTCATGAATAATAACTCATGAATACTAACTCGTGAATAATAACTATGAATAGTGACTCATGAATAGTAACCCCGACATGAAAAAGTTCCAAATTTGATAAAAATTTCCAACCAATATTTCTAAGATAATGATATTGAAGAAATAATATCATTTTCGAATAAAATAACATTCCTTACCTCAAAAGAAAAGATTTCTTAGTTGAAACACAGGATATAAGCTATGACTTGAACTTGCAACCGTATAGCAATACTCAAAGTATACTCAAAATACTCACAAGAATACTCGATAATATAGAAAGAGAACTTGGTTTACGGTGTGATTTTCAATTCTAACCCAAGACCCTATTTATAGGAAAATGCTTTAGAACACCAAAGTAGAAAATTTAATATAATATTAAAATATATTTTCCAAAACCTCATACGCACACTTGCCAACTGAATTCAGCTCCTACACATGTTAAATGAGGCCACCTAAACATTCGAAAAGCGTTTTCCTATTTTAAATATTTTAAACTTCCAAAAATCAATTATTTCGTAGATTTGAACTTCAATAATTCATAATAAATAGTCCTTTTATCGGAAAATTGAATCTCTCGAATTTTTATAGGAAATTCAATTCTCTACAACTTCTGTAAGAAAGTTTTTCCAAATTCTAAACAAAATTAAAAGAAATCCACAAACGAAGCGATTTTATTGTGTTATAATCAAATTTCGGTCAATAATTGTGTCCACCAACACACAAAATATGTGTTAAACATTTAATGCCATAAAAATATTCTTCCTCCTCGTATACTCATATATCCCACATTCATTATAAAAATATCACCGTTAATATATTATTAAAATAATATATTTAAATTAATTATTTTATCGAAAAAGATAAAATATTAATTTTCAATAATTATCACATTAAAAATTTTCTCCATCTATATCCACATAAAATCAATATTTTTCTCATCATATAAATCAATAATTAATTATTCACAAATAATATTACGAGTAATCACAAAGATGACAAACCAGCCGCTCCAGGAAAGAGAGGGCTTTCCAATAAAGATTTTTCCTTCTTGGCGCCGCAATTAGGTGACCAAACATCTCTTTGACGTAACTTTCTAGACATTGCCAATAATGTTTTCTAATAATATTATTCGGATAATATGAATTATTGCTTCGATAATAGAAAAATACGTATGTAATGACAATTTATTGAAACAACAATAATATAAAATATCAATGCAACAATTATTGAATCAATAAAATAAAATATTGAAGCAGTAATTATCGTAATAATTATTGAGTAGTGCCTTCTTACGTAAGAATCAATAATTGGTGCAATAATCTGTGTAATATTATTGTTCAACAACGCCGTATTATTGTGTTTTAACCAACGGGTATTCCAACAAGATTAATCTGTAATAACCACGCCGTTATTTATAAACAACTTATATTTGTCATTTTCTTCATCCAATCGTTTTTTAGTTATGGGGCCCATAAAAGATTTGCTATTGCATTTAATATTTCCCAAACAAGCAGACGAATATTCCACGACCAAAAGAATATTCCCAACAATAATGAATATTTTATAACCACTTGCTTATTCAAAATATTTGCGTATTTTACCCATAACTATCCACATTAATCAAATCAACCCTTACTATTTCAAAATAATAAATAGAGGAAAATAAATTTCATTTATTAATAATTTGGGGTCTTCTGAGGATAATATGAATTATTGCTTCGATAATGAAAAATATTGTGTAATGACAATTATTGAAACAACAAAGAATATAAAATATCAACGCAAAGAATTATTAAATCAATAAAATCTTTGAAGCAATAATTATCGTAACCATTATTGAGTAAGGCCTTCTTACGTAAGAATCAATAATTGGTGCAATACCGGTATCTTCTTGTGTTTTAACCAATTTAGTATTTTAACAAGATAAGCAGTAATAACTACGTCGTTATTTTTAAACAACTTATTCTTCGCGTTTTTCCTCCAATCGCTTTCCGTTATGGGGCCCATATATGGGCTGTACCAATTGTATTTAATATTCCCCGACAAAGACAAATATTCCACGACCAAACGAATATTCTCCGACAATAATGAATATTTTATAACCACTTGCTTATGTTGAAATATTTGCGTATTTTACCCATAACTATCCACATTAATCAAATCAACCCTTACTATTTCAAAATAATAAATAGAGAAAATTAAATTTCATTAATAATAAGTTGGGGTCTTACAACCTCCCCTCCTTATGAAATTTCGTCCTCGAAATTGACGTACGTACCTGGTGTTTCGAAAAGGTGAGGATACCTCGCTTTTATTTTCGTTTCCAATTCCCAGGTCATCTCCTCTATAGCATGATTCCTCAACGGTCTCTTGTCCTCCATTGCTATTCTCAACATTCTCGGATGTCATTTTCAGATACTGTCACAAAACAAAGGTTCATTAACATATAACATATTATCTATATACTTTGACCGATCAATTAAATACCAAATAAACATAGGTAGGTCATACTAGCGAAGGAATTCCCCGTCTCTCCCCTCTTAGTTCTAGTCTCACATCCTAGCCAGGGATCATATCCCTAAGCTTTGATACCAACTGTGACACCCCCAAAATAGGGTATACATCACCCATCTTGGGTCGCCAGATACATGGTACGTAATTCAAATACAACTTATTAATACAACGTGGGTGTACAATACGACAAAACATAAACTGTGAGTTTGAATACAAATATTGTCTACTAGAGATTATACAAACTCAAAAGGAGTCCTCATTACAATTATTATCACACTATTTCACAGAATAGTGAGGAATACTAATGCTATCCTCGGACTATCACTCCATTCCCCGACTCGTCCCAAATTTATATTCTCATTTCACGAAGAGAACGATTGAAAGAAAGTGGTGAGCTCAACTAGCCCAAGAAGAAATATTATGACTAAGATAATGCGAATAAATTATCATTAGTCTCTAACAATGTTAAACCGATAAAATATAATAGACATCAAGTTTAGCTGCAGCTTGAACAAGCAATCCATTAAAAGAGTCAAGTAGAAAATAAAATCTACTATCTTTTATGATTTAAAAAGTTTTTCATCACTTTTATCATTTGAAACTCAAACTTAATAAATAATCCACATCATTAAATCATCCCTGCACTACAGGCCAAGGATATTCTTTAGTATCATGACCACGAATTATCCATGCACTACGGGCCAAAGATAATCGTGTATTCATTAGTATCACGACCATAAATTATCCATGCACTACGGGCCAAAGAATAGTGCCAAAGATAATCGTGTATTCATTAGTATCACGACCACAAATTATCCATGCACTACGGGCCAAAGATAATCGTGTATTCATCAACGGTCCTGATCATGCCATAAAATAATTCATCTTTGCACTACGACCAAAGAGAATCTATAGCCATAATCATACCAAACACTGTCCATCAATGCACTACGGACCAATGAGGACTTTTTCCACATCATTTGTAACATTACGGTCATGATTACACCGAATAATCCCTGGTCATAATCATGCCAAGTCCATCTATGCAATACAGGTCACATATGACTTTCAACATAATATAAACATGAGAATGATGACAATGATATAAGAATTCAATAAAAATAAGTTCAAGATTTAATTTATCCAGGAACTAATAACGTCCAAATTGTCAACATGATACTTCTTTGTAGATTAAAATTCAAAAATGCTCAGAAGAATATTTCCATGAAAAGATTCTGGATGTAGCGCAAATATAAAGGATATTCCACCAATTTCATGGAGTATAGAAGTCAAAACTTTAACCAACTGAGTATAATAAAGAATGTAATAACAAAAGAAATCACCATGCATGCGGTACTTAGATAGACAAAGTTATTCCAATGAATAATAAATAACGAGAACTGTGTCAAAGTAAATTCGCGACCAAGCGGGATGTTCCAATGTAATAATAATAAAGGCGGAACTCAGTCCCCGTAAAACGCATGCATACAGGGATATTCCAATGAAGAATAATAATAAAGAGCGGAACTGTGTCCGCGGCGAAAAACGCATGAGATAGGATATTCCAACGTAATAATAACGAATGGAATAATGAGAAGAATTTCACCAAGTATAGGGTACCAGCGTATCTGAGTTATTCCAATGAGAATAATAAATAATGGAATAACTGAAGTTCTCTTCATGAATACAAAAGAAATAATACCCCTTACGAGTACAACAAATAATATCCCTTACGAGTACAACAAATAATATCCCTTACCGTAAAAGAACTGAATATAAGAGTAGTTAAGTAGCAGAAATATTTTCTATAGTTTCTCTATAATTTTTCTCTCTGGAGTTTCAGTGAATTCGTAAGAAATAATGAAGGAATGAGCTTCTATTTATAGAAGAATGGATTGCATAGTAACTAATTCCTGAACGATCCAGATTGATTCACTTTTAATCGGACGGTCCATAAAACTTTTAAATATAATATATATATATGGATTTTGGTGGAGGAAGTTTTATTATATATATATATATATATATATATATATAATAATAAAATTTTCTTCCACCAACATCCACTATCAAATATATATATATATATATATATATATATATATATATATATATATATAATAATAAAACTTTCCTCCACCCAACATCCACTATCAAATATATATATATATATATAAAATAATACAACTTTCCTCCACCCAAAATCCACTATCAAATATATATATAAAAAATAATAATGTTATACTCCTCCACGTGAATATCAAATCTCCACCCAATTTTGATTTCATACATCACATGTGGGTTCTATATATGGTCCCCACATGTGGCCCCACCTTTAAAAAATTTCTCTAGAATATTTTGAAAAATGAGTAAATAGGAATCCATAAAATAAGCAAACTTTATAAAATTACCTTAATAATTTTAACAACATTTATTATCTTTATTATAATTCACAATATTTAATCGACCGGTAGTTCCCAGGAAAGAGGGGCTTTCCAATAAGGATTTCTCCTATGGTAGCATGATTAGGTGACCAAACCTCTCCTCGATGTAACTTCAGACATCGTTAATATTGCAAATAATAATATTAATAACTTTGTCGTCTCAATTATTGATTTTAACAATATATAAAATATCGACAATAATTGAATCAAATAACGTGAGATACTTATGCAACAATTACTATAGCAATAATTGAACAAGATGAATGACTTCTCACATAAGCATCAATAATCAATACCGTGTGCTCTTCTTATGCAACCATGCCAGACATCAGTATTACTGTACTTTTACTATCGAGTAGTTCAACAGTATCAACGGTAAAACTTCCGCCGTTATTTTTAGAAAAATACTTTTGTTGTTTTCTAAATCCGACAATAATTCTATTGTGGGGTCCACCAATGATTGCACCGTTGTACGAATATTCCCTGCTAAAACGAATATTTTCCGACCAATCGAATATAATATGATAACTTGCATACTTTATAAAATTTATTAATATTACCCACAACTATAACATTATCTCAAATCCACACCTTAATATTCAAAAAAAAAATTCGAGAAATTTAAATCTTTATTTATAAAATCTGGGGTCTCACAGTCATAATCTAAATGTGATGCATATTGAGAAGAATGTGTATGACAATGTGTTTAACACTGTGATGAATGTTACGGGGAAGACAAAAGATAACGATAAGGCACGTTTGGACATGAAAGATATTTGTGGCGTCATTCCGGATTAGAACTTTATGAATCTCTAATGGTAAGATTATTAAACGCGCATGCAAGGTACACATTGTCCAAAAAGCAAGTTGAAGATGTGTGCACATGGGTTAAGTCTCTGAAACTACCGGATGGATATCGTCAAACATTCGCAAGGTGTGTATTTACGGGTGGGAAATTGTAAGGGATGAAGAGTCATGATCATCGTGTGTTCATGGAGAGACTCATGCCTATAGCATTTCGAGATCGACTTGATAAACCAATATGGGATGCTTTGGCGGATCTTAGTCGTTTCTTCAAAGACTTGTGTTCAAAATCATTAAATAAGAAGGACATGTACATCTTGAGAAGAACATCATAGAGATAACGTGTAAACTAGAAAAAATATTCCCACTTTGGTTTTTTAACTCCATGGAGCATTTGCAAATCCATCTTCCCTATGAAGCTCGTGTTGGGGTCGATTCAATATAGATGGATGTACCACTTTCGAGAGAGGTGATGGGAAACCTTAAGAGAAAGGTGAAGAATAGAGCTTACGCTGAGGGGGTCGATATGTGAGGCATACAGATTTCGATGAGATATCTACGTTTGTCTCAGATTATTTTTAGGACGAAGTCTTGACAAAGGCCAATCGAGTATCGAGACATGATGATGGGGGAAATGTTGAACTAAATGGTGGCTCTCTCAGTATTTTGGTCTATCGGGTCGTGCTTTTATGAAAAAGGGAAGCGCATATTCTCTCTCGAGCAAGAATTACATGCTGCACATACTTACATTCTTCTCAATTGCGAGGAGATTGACGAATGATCGCATTCTTATACAGATCCGTTCTCCTCCAGAAAGCACGTAAGTTAAACATCGTGTATATATAAGGGTTTAATATTTCCATTGTTATAAATATATATGACTGTAAATTATTGTATATTGTAGTGATTTTCAAGATAGTAAAATTGTGAAGTGTACTCTTTTAGATTCATTTTTTGGACAATTGTATTGGTTTATATGGATGTTTACGATATCGATTGTATTGTGTTGGATGAATGTTTACAATTGTATTGTGTTGGATGAATGTTTATTCATGGATGATCAATGTTTATTATATAGTAGTTATATCATGGATGGATGTTAATATGGATGCTTGTATATACTGTTGTGTTGGGATTGAAAGCAGGTACAATAGGTTATTTTTGGAGAATCAAGAAAACATGCAAAAAAAATTTTAAAAAAAAGTATCAGCGACCACATTACCTTGTTGGAATCTAGCGACCGCTGCGGTCGCTATTACTGGTCGCTGTCACGTGTGCCATGTCACACCTGACAACTGACTCATCATAAGTCAGAATAGCGACGGACACAATCGTTGAGTCTTGATTCGCTAATAAGCGATCGCTATTCTTGGTCATTGGTGATCGTTTAATAAATTATATTAACCATATTAATTTGCCTTTGTAATCTGGTCGCCAGTAATAGCGACCGCTTATATTAATATGGTTAATATAGTTATATGATGAAAGTTTGATATAATTAATATAGTTAATATATTAACTATCCGCAGGTAATCTGGTCGCTATTACAAAGGCAAATTAAGTGTTTCATCTAGCGACCAGATTACCTGCGACTAATATCGCCGATCGCATTCTATCATGAAATATTTATCTGACAAGTGAATGGATTGGCCGCTAATAAAGCGATCATTGATAAGCCTTTTTGTTGTAGTGAAAGCTTCTATATATCTATCTCACTTCGAGTAGTTTTTACTCATTATTGTTAATCATGCACTTCATTTTTAAACAAAATTAAAAAGGCTTAATTAACATTAATGCTAATGGTATTGTACTTGAGTGTGTATATATATATTATGGACTGATGAAGGAATAAAATAAAATAGACTTTGCTTTAAGATATTTGAAAAAGAAAAGAAATGTTTTGAGGGGGGAGACACCACACCCACATCTAAAAATTACTAGTATTAATTTGCTAAAGTCTCCATTCACGACTTTAAAGGAAAAGTCCCCTGGCGACTGCTCTAATATGGTTAATATAGTTATATGATGAAACACTTAATTTGCCTTTGTAAGAGATTAAAGAACCTTCAAAGAAGACGAATAAACACAAGTACATATACTACATTACATATATGTGTGTGTGTATGTGTGTGTGTGTGTCTGCTGTTTGATGCCTGAAAATTCACAAACACGTCTTGAAGGAAGGAAGGAAGTAGCTCTAGCTCTTTATTTGATGCATGATCATAAACTTTTTCCAGTACAAGAGGAAGAAAACAAAACGCCACAATACAAAAAAAACAAAAAACAAGATGGATCTCGATCGTTCATACCATACATCCACAAGGAAATAAAGTTACAAAAGTTATCTTGCAGGTTGATCATGGGATGGGATGAATGACCACTTTGCCGGTAGCTCTGCCAGTCTCAAGATACGCAAATGCTTCAACGGTCTGAGACAGTGGGAATGGCGATTTAGGGTCCAGCACTGGCTTCACCTTTCCACTTTCCAAGTAAGGAGCCAGTTTCTCCAAGTCTGATTTTTTTGAAGTCACTAGAAATATGAAACCTGGTGGAGTCGCCTGACCGGATATTGTCACTGTTTTCCCACCTTCTTTTGCTGCCTTCACTGCCTTATCGCACAGCCCTGTTTTATTACATTACCAAACAGAGTTTAATTAGTTGCTTTCTCATTAATTTGTTACCAGTTCATATAGTAATTATCCTGTCCGTCCGTCCAGAAATATTACCAACTGTATCAAACACTACATCATATTTCTCCAGTAACTCCTCAAACTGATCCTTGGTGTAATCAATTGTCACATCAGCTCCCAAGCTCTTCACAAACTCCAATTTTCCAGTGCTACAAGTAGTTGCAATTTTTGATGCACCAAAAACATGCTTTGCTAGCTGCCTCGTACAAAATATTATAGCACATTAATTTTATAATAAAATTTCAAAAAGGAAAAAGAAAGATATATATATATATAGGTAATAGGAATATGAACTTTGAAACATAACCAGTTAAAAGAATTAACACTATACCTGAATAGCTAGGGTTCCAACTCCACCAGCACCTCCCAAAATAAGAACAGATTGACCAGCTGAGAACTGAGTGAGCTCAAAGCCTTGGTAAGCAGTCAAAAGTGCAAGGGGTAGGCTAGCGGCTTCAACAAAGCTCAAATTCTTGGGTTTGATAGCCAAAAGATTCTCCTCAACTGCAGTGTACTCGGCCAGTGACCCAAATCGTTTAGCATTTTGTAAAGGTGTTTCATTTATGTTACCATATACCTCATCCCCTTCCTTGAGGTTCTTCACTTCGCTCCCAACCTTAATCACTACCCCGGCAACATCATACCCTGGTACATGCTGCACCCACAAAAATTTCCATTGCCTAAGCATAAATTTACACAACTAAGTATAACAAAAGAGCAATGCTACATTACCCAATTTATTTATTAACTTTTTTAAAAAAAAAAAAAAGGGAACCTTGAGTTTTCCATAAAAAAATACTGTTAAAAACTTAAAATGAACTGATATTGTATTGCAGGAATATTTTTATCCATTATGCAGGCAGATTTTATTTAACTTTAAGAAGCTAGCTATTAGATCAGACCAAAGCGGATAGTCCAGTGGTAAAGGCGTTTCACAAGTTTGAGTCAAGGGGGCTACATGAAGAGAAGAAGGTAAGTTTGAAGCTAGCAATTGCCTGAATGTAGGCAGATTCGACTCCCACAAGAATTTGAAGTCAAAATTCAAAACCACTAGCTCAAAAACTTAAACCCCTCATACTTTTCACTAGATCTAGTTTTACTTGGCACAAATGGGTACATAAATATAATCAGTAATTTAGTCAAGAATTACAAAAGGTTATCCAAAGAAATTAGAAAGATATACTTACTGGTAAAGCAGAATCAATGGCTTGAAAGTAGCCAAGCATACGCTTAGCATCAACTGGATTAAGAGAAGCTGCAATAACCTTGACAAGAACTTGGTTGTCCTTAATTCCCGGAACAGCTAATTCCGAATCGAGTTTCAGCACATTCCCAGCGGCCCCATATTCACCATAAACCCAAGCCTTCATCTTTGGTGGAGTGGTGGTGTTAGTATTAACTTCTTTGAGAAATTGGTAGTACACAAGAGCTAACAATATTATGAAGAAAGAGTAGTAGATTTCGTTTATCCAGGTTTATGAATGTATGTAGACACTTTATGAAGACTTCAATTTATCTTCCCTGTTATTTATAATGAATTTTGAGTCTTCATCTTCTTTAGTGGGGGATGGGTGGACGATGACGTCAGCTGTGATTATTGAGTTTATAAAAAAAATAATTTTTGACACGTGATAGGGCCTTATTAAAAGTTAGATAATCCGTAGACCCCTTTTCAAGATTTGTGTGTTTCACTATATTATATTTTTATATGCGAATATGAGATTCAATTTCTTTTTATATAGAGAAAATTATATAAAAATATTAAAAATATATATAAAAATATCAGTTTTTTTCCTTCAACTCATATCACTATTTTTAAAAAATATGTTGGGCCATGATCCTTTTTTTTATTGGGCCAGATTTAATGGGCTCCTCCCTGAGGTTATGATTATTCTTGCCTCTATCGATCCAGGATGCGATTAAGTAGAATTCTAGATGAGTATGGTTCCACTTGGGCCAATTGGGGTGTAGATTGGGAATAGAACTTTGATTTGTCATCTCTGCATTGCATTTAATGAGGATTAGACAGGCTTACTTACCGAATTTCAGAGGCGAAAAAGTCGATTCATCTGAGACAAACCGGACTTTGGGGATATAAAACAAGGATGACACACGGTGAAAGGTAACTCATAAATTATTGCTCTCAAGTCACTAGATATTTATTCCTCCATTGTTAACCTTGTGATCGCTTTGTCTCGACTCTCACGCCGGAGCTATCCCGACGTCCAAGCCGTCAAGCTTTTTAGTGTCGACCGTGTGTTTCTTTGTAAGGAGATCGGGACGTCTTACGTGATTGGGACGTGGAGAAAGATTTGCGCGTTAACATTGGCGGCTAGAAGGAGGGGTGTTCTAGTGTTCTTGAAGTTTTCAATCACAAATTGTAAATGCTTCTCACGCGGAATCCATGGTGAAGTAGAGTAGAACGATTACCTCTAAAGGATACCGATGGCTATGACTTCGTCTACACAATGAGTATCTGTCAAGGATTGATTGGGTCCTTCAAAGAATGCTCACGCCTGCACCGCTTTCAAGCGGGTTTCGAGGGTTCTCGTTCGAGAGCCGGGATGATCTTAGAAGAAGATTGATTTTTTGCTTGCCAGAGAATACGACCATGGTCGGAAAAGGGTAGAAGGCATCCGCTTAGAATCCTATACGAAGTGCTCGGTCGCGATGCACCGATCAAGTTAGAAAGAAGTCACACTTTAAAGACATGTCTCGAGGCCTTCCGGGGGAAAGCAGAACCAATGACCATTTTTCCGATTGATTGATGAGAAGGGTATTCCGCCCTATTGGTCTTGGGATTATGGTCAAAAAGAGTAGATGAAGACCCAACAGACATTTTCCTGATTGATTGACTGAGAAGGGTATTCCGCCCTATTGGTCTTTGGGATTATGGTCGCAGCAGACGAAGGCTCACCATAGTGATGTAAAGTTTCACCGAAATAGATCCGTAAATCACACTCCGAGAGTCCATTTAGGGCACACCGCCGCTGGCACTTGTCTTCTGGGAAATCCTCTAAAGTCAGTAGCCTCGGATGGAAAAAGCAAGAGGAGTCCGATAAAGTCATAGTAAGATTTTTTAAAGATAAAAGAGAGCTCGTGGACATTGCATACTGAGATGGATATTCTATTTCGGACATCAAGGTAAGAAAGTTATTAAGGAGTCGATCACAATAACAATTCCACCACGGGCATTATCGAAGTCAGCCACTACAGATGCTTATAACTTTGACGACAGATGGCGTCATTTCTTCTGATCAGATGCTGGCAAAGAAGACCAAGTACAAGAGTGTCCATTTTGTTCTCATTGATGAAAATCTTTATCGAAGGACATTTTTCGTCATCATTACTTTGCTTAGGTGTGTTCTTGGGAAGTTCACAAAGATATTCGTGACAATTATTTGGCCGAAGTTGTTGACCTACAAAGCATTTTGGCAAATGATATTCTTGAAAGAATCGGGAATTCAAAGACGAGAAAGACTTCTGGGTATTCTACTTTGGACCCATCTCCCACTATTGAGGAATTTTAGCGTCCAAGTCGCAAAATGTTGCTTGGAGGTTCATATGGATATTTGTCACCAAATGGTTCGATCGCATCGACCACCAAAAGGCTATATTTCGATTTTATCTCCTATACCTCTTCTTTGTCTGGGGGTAGTCGTGATGGGTCCATTGCTTAGGGATCAAAGTTAACAACGCTTGATTTCATGGGATCAAGTTTAAAACATTCATAAAGTACTTAGTAGCTCATCCATATTCGACAGCACAAAGAAATGCCACCCGGAGTTAGGAGGTTGGGAGGACTCGTCACGACCATTCGATGGTAGCCTCTTGGCAGTGGTCACTTTGGCATTGTCGGGTTCTTTTGGGGGTAGGCAATTGTCGTCACTTTGGCATTGTCAGGCCCTTCGGGGTAGGCAATTGTCGCCACTTAGACTTCGTCAGGCCCTTCGTGGTAGGCGAATGTCATCTTTTGGTTTCGATAAGAGGTTCGGGAGGACTCACTGACCATTCGATGGTAGCCTCTTCGGCATGTGATCCTTTTGACTTCATCGGGCCTTTGTGGTAAGGCGAATGTCATCTTTTGACTTTATTTTGTGCCTCTTGGTGGGCAAGTGTCATTCTTAGACTTTGTCAGACCCCAAGTGGTAGACAAAGGTCCTTATATCTTGATCCTTATATCTTGGTCCTTATATACTTGTTCTACCCCTAGTGGTGAGCAAGATCTTGATGGTACAAGGAGGATCAACCGAATTCACTTCACCATATGACCGATCTCACACTTCTAAGAATGATAAGTATGCATTACTTTATTTTGTTCAAGTGTTGAGTTGGATTATATTATCATTGTTCTTAATCGTTATATAGTTTGTTTAATTATTGACTAACTGGTTTAAAATAAGAGGCACTTTACGCGTTTTCAAGTTGATTGATGATCCATTATTGACAAGAAATGTTCACACAGAAGTAATAAGGCATGTAGTTGATATTTCATTAAATATTAACTGTTTACATAAAGTTAGAATTTTCACAGAAAGTTCTACAACTAGAGATAAGGAAAGGTCATCTTCAGGCTTCTTCCTTGTCATCGTCACCATCTAAAGAGTCTAGAAGAGATGGATCTACCTTGGCCCGAGCTTTTTCTTGCCTTTACTTCGGCTGATTTCATATCCTTTTTCGCATACATATGGACGATCTTATTGTTCAAATTTCGGCGGATTTTCTCAGATTCTAACACGGATATCCCTACGAAATTCTTGATCGATGGCGGACTCAAATTCTTAGGGTAAAAGCTCTTTGAGCTCTTCTTCGAGCTTCGACGATGTGTCAGATGCTTTGATCCTTTAGCTTGACAGATCAACATTTGTATCAGTGATAACCCGATGAGTGGCCTTGGTCGTTTTCAGTTCTTCTTTGATCTTGTCGATATCCTTCCGAAGGCATTCATTGTTGAAGAGAGCAATATCAAGATTGTTTCTTTCTTTTGCCAACACAGACTTTCGGATGGCGTTATCTCTTCGGCATTTTCTTCAAAGATTCTCTTGACATTTCTCTTGGCATTCTCTGGATCTTCTTCTACTTCTTTATATTTGAGGCTAAGAACCCGGAGACCGTGTTTACTTTCGGATGACTAATATTAATCGATCGATTGATTGATGGTGAATCTCAACTTCCTTTAGTCCGGTATTTCACTCCTTCACCCATCGGCCCATGATGGAATTATTGCCGAACCGATTATCATCCATGTGTCGCCATGCCTTCGCCTAGATTCATAAGAAAATGGTTTTTATGGCGAAGGTCCGAGTCGCTCGGGAGGCGGTGAAATATTTGTTGTTGTATGTCCTAATGAGCGGAGTTCTTCAATTGGACTTTCGATCTTAATTTATGTTCTTTATTTGATGTTCACCAGATGGGCCTCGGTAAGTTGTATCTTGGGCCTTTGTTGATCTCATTATAATTCCTTTTATTCTCGGACCGATTCCACTTATACTCTTTCATTAAACCTCCTGTTTAATAAAAGATCTAGAAGCAATGTTGGGCCATGATCCTTTTCCTTATTGGGCTGACTTAATGGGCTCCTCCACAGGGTTATGATTATTCTCGCCTATCGATCCTGGATTGCTGATAAGAATTATTAGATAAAGTATGATTCCACTTGGGCTTTGGCCAGGGGTGTAGATTGGGGATAGAACTTTGATTGTCATCTCGCATTGCATTTAATGAGGATTGGATCGGAGGCTTAGTCTATTTGAAAAGTCAGTGGGTCCGAAAAGTCGATTCACATCTGAGACAAACCGGACTTTGGGGATATAAAGCAAGAATGATGACACGGTGAAAGGTAACTCATAAATTATTCTCAAGTCACTAGATATTTATTCCTCCATTGTTAACCTTGTGATCTTCAGATCGACTCTCACGCCGAGTTATCCTCACGGTCCAAGCAAGTCAAACTTTTGGTGTTCATTGTGTTTTTTGCATGCGAGGATCAGGACGTCTTACGTGATTGGGACGTGGAGAAAGATTCTGGCGTTAACAATACTATTATCATATAAAAATGTTCACATATCGCTAGCATACATTCATATACATATTAGTATGGCCCGCATGACTTGCTCTGCACATGGGTCATACCAATATATATGCATGTGAGTGTATATAAACAGTATACAAGCGATTTTTATGTGATAATAGACTTATTAATTTTTAAGTTAGTAATAAATCGTCACTAATCACTAATGTTAGAGACAAACTATATACATAAATGTTTTATATATTTTTCATTGATAAACAATACATGAGTCGTATATTCTTTATGCACAATTTTTTGTGTACAATTTGTGCACATGTTATTACTCATAAATCATATACGGATGACTTTCCATGATAATCTCCTAAATTACTTACAATTTGTTTTCATGATGGTGTAAAATACTAATTTTATAGGTTATTTGTATATAGTTTATTTTCAAACTTAAAAAAATTAATAAAACACTTTAATATCAAGATAATAAAGATTGTATGCGAACTTTTTATTTTCAACAACATTATTCTACGTGATCTTAAGTTAGTAGAAAGGTTGAAAAAGCTTCTAAGTTCTAACTCACATCGAGTCATTTTAAAGCTTCTATCTCACGTTGAGTAGTTTTTACTCGTTAATGTTAATTAGTAGACATTAATCATGCACTTCATTTTTAAACAAAATTAAAAAGGCTAAATTAGCTGTTGCTATTGGCATTAATGCTAATTCCGTCATTCGATTTTGTAGAGAGAGATTTTTGTTCTTTTTTAAAGAAGCAATACATGTTTAATTTTTTATATTAACTTTTATGATTAAAGGCTATTTTTTTTTATCTTTTTAATAAATTTTAAAAAATAATAATATTAAAATTTTATAATCAATATAGTAGTATTAATTATTATTTATAAATTTATATACATAATCTTAAAAAGTCAATTAAAAAATACCGACGGAGTATTAAAATAAACATGTGTGAAAAGAAGTACTTGATGGGCGGAGACACCACACCTGCACTTCGCTAAAGTCTCCATCCGCGACTCAGAAGGAAAAGTCTCCTGACGACTAAGAATGAGCATGTTGCGATTTGGTGCGGTTTGAAATCGAAATCGCACTCGAAATCGATTAGGTGCGGTTTGATAAATTCAAAATCGCAAATGAAACCCATTTGTAATTAGTGTGCGGTGCGGTTTTAAAAAGTGTAGTCTTGGTTTCATTTTTGGTGTGGTTTGGTGCCCAAAACCAATTAAAATAATAATTGATATAAAATAAGCTTTCTGTTTTCGAAATTGATATAAGTTCATTAATGTAGACAAATACAACAATGGAAACTATAAACTGTAAGACCCCAAATTATTAATAAATGAAATTTATTTTTCTCTATTTATTATTTTGAAATAGTAAGGGTTGATTTGATTAATGTGGATAGTTATGGGTAAAATACGCAAATATTTGAATAAGCAAGTGGTTATAAAATATTCATTATCATTTGGGAATATTCGTTTAGTCGTGGAATATTAAATCTTTGTCAAGGGAATATTAAATGCGACAATGCCTTGCGTATCTTTTGTGGGCCCCATAATAAAAGCGATTGAATGAAGAAAACGACAAGTATAAGTTATATATAAATAACAGTGCGGTTATTACCGAATTATCTTTGTTGGAATACCCGGTGGTTAAAACACACGAATGTCTGGCGTTGTTAATGATAGCTTTGCAGTATTGCACTAATTATTGATTCTTACGTGAAGTCACTACTCAATAATTATTACGGTAATTCTTTATTCAAAGATTTTATTTTATCGACTCAATAATTGTTGCGTTGATTTTTTTTTATTTCAATAATTGTCACTACTACACGGTATTTTCATTATCGGAGCAATAATTCATATTATCTGAATAATATTATTAGAAAACATTATTGGCAATGTCAGAAAGTTACATACAAGGAGAGGTTTGGTCACCTAATTGCGTGCAAGAAGGAGAAATCTTTATTGGAAAGCCCCTGCTTTCCTGAAGCGACACAGTTGTTTAAGATCGTGATTACGTAATATTATTTGTGAATAATTAATTATTGATTTATATGATGAGGAAAATATTGATTTTATGTGGATATAGATGGAGAAAATTTTAATGTGACAATTGTTAAAAATTAATATTTTATCTTTTTTTACGATAAAATAATTCATTTAAATATATTATTTTAATAATAAATTAAGTGATGATATTTTTGTAATGAATGTGGGATATATGAGTATATGACGAGGAAGAGTATTTTTGTGGCATTAAATGTTTAACACATGTTTTTTGTGTGTTGGTGGACACAATTATCGAGAAATTTGATTATAACCGTAAAATCACCCGTTTGTGGATTTTTGGCCAATTTCATTTGGAATTTGGAAAAACATTCTTCCGCAAAATTGTAGATAATAGAATTTCCTATGGAAAAACGCGAGTTTCGAATTTTTCAGATAAAAGAGCTATTTATTATGAATTATTTAAGTTCTGAAGCTCCGAAATAATTGATTTTTGAAAATTTGAATTATGTTTTTTTTAAGAAAAACGTTTTTCAAATGTTGGTGGCCATCTTTAACATGTGCTTGGTGGCTGAAATCAGATTTCAAAGTGGGCGTAGGAATGTGTTTTGTAAATATTAATATTATATTAAATTTTCTACTTTGGTGTTCTAAGCATTTTCCTATAAATAGGGTGCTTAGGTTAGAATTGAAAAAATAATACCAGAAACTGAAGTTTTCTCTCTCCATATTATCGAGCGTATTCTTGTGAGTATTTTGAGTATTGCTATACGGTGCAAGTTCAAGTCATAGCCTATATCCGGTGTTTCAATTAAATCTTTGTCTTTCGAGGTAAGGGATGTTATTTTATTCAGTAAATGATATTATTTCTTCAATA
Source organism: Panax ginseng (assembly GCA_020205605.1). NCBI lineage: Eukaryota > Viridiplantae > Streptophyta > Magnoliopsida > Apiales > Araliaceae > Panax > Panax ginseng. The sequence continues at coordinate 18,821,176 of CM035148.1, read as the reverse complement.
TCATTATGCCGAAATATTGGTTGAAAATTTTATCAAATTTGAAACTTTTTCATGCTCTGGGTTACTATTCATGAGTTCTTATTCATGAGTTACTATTCACGAGTTCTTTATTCACGAGTCTTATTCATAAGCATGATGATGTTTTTTGTGAAATTTTTATCTTTTGGTGTCTGAGTTCTTATTCACGTATACGACATACAATTCACGATATCTGACTATTATATCGAATACAACACTATTCACAGAAAAATTAAATTTTTATTTTTCGTCCAAAATATCTATTATGGATACTAGCTTTGATTGTATCCATGTTTTGGTGGCCATCTTTAACATGTGTTTGGTGGCTGAAATCAGATTTCAAAGTGGGCGTAGGAATGTGTTTTATAAATATTAATATTATATTAAATTTTTTACTTTGGTGTTCTAAGCATTTTCCTATAAATAGGGTGCTTAGGTTAGAATTGAAAAAATCACAACAGAAACTGAAGTTTTCTCTCTCCATATTATCGAGCGTATTTTTGTGAGTATTTTGAGTATACTTTGAGTATTGCTATATCTGGTGCAAGTTCAAGTCATAGCCTATATCAAAGTGTTTCAACTGTAAATCTTGTCTTTTCGAGGTAAGGGATGTTATTTTATTCATAAATGATATTATTTCTTCAATATCATTATGCCAAAATATTGGTTGAAAATTTTATCAAATTTAGAACTTTTTCATGTCGGAGTTACTTATTCATGAGTTACTATTCATGAGTTACTATTCATGAGTTACTATTCACGAAAGTACTATTCATTTAAGCATGATGATGTTTTTTGTGAAATTTCTATCTTTTGGTGTGAGATTCTTATTCACATATACGATAATTATTCACTTGACTTATTAATTATTCACGAATCGACATAATTATTCATAGAAAAATTAAATTTTTATTTTTCGTCCAAAATATCTATTATAGATACTAGCTTTGATTGTATCCATGTTTTGATCATTCTTGAATTTTACTCCACTCTGATTACTTATGAAGTATTTTTGAATTTTGATTGTTTAAAATATGAATCCTTAATATTTGTTCTTTTGTTTCACTGGATTCGTTTCCTTTAAAATATTTTTCATCATTCTCGGTCCTAAATGATGATATTACTGAATATCTTTGGGCTCAGAGTGCAAAGATGAATGATTTCTTGATGAATATATTTGGCCCGTAGTGCAAAGATGAGCAGTGTTGAGATGAACACGACCGATCGATTAATATCTTTGCCCAGTAGTGCAAAGATGAGCAGTGTTTAGATGAACATGACTAATCGATGAATATCTTTGGCACAGTAGTGCAAAGATGAATATTTGATTCGTGAGATATATATTGATTGATGTTTACAGGATAAAATATCGACGATGAACTTTTAAATTCATATATAGAAGATAGTAGTTTGCATTCTCTACTTAACTCTTCTAATGAATTGTTGTTTCCGCTGCAGTTGTTGATTTAAAAATGGTTGTCTATTGTATTCTATTAGATTTTTCCCTGTTGGAGACTAACGATAATTTGTTGTATATTATCTTTGTCATAATATTCTTTACTGGGCTAGTTGAGCTCACCCTTTTCCTTGTTGTTCCATTTTTTTTCTCAGGAGGCGAGAATGTAGCGAGTACTAGTCGGGGTATGGAATGAAGGTTCTAGAGAGAGTTGTTTAGTAGTCCTCACCATTTTTGTAAAATAATATATAAATAATTGTGATGAGAATTTATTTGGGTATGTATATATTGTCTAGAAGACAATAATTGTATTTAAACTCACAAATATATATGTTGTCGTATTTTTGCACGACAAATGTATTAATAAAGTTGTAGTTATTTCGTACCATGTTTTTGGCGACTCGAGAATGGGTTGGATGGAATGGACCTATTTTGGGGCGCCACAGTTGGTATCGAACTTAGGGATATGATCTCAAGCGGAGATCGGGAACGAACTAGGAGGGAGAGCGAGTAAATCCTTCGCTATAGTGTGTGTCCTACCTAAGCTTATTCAACAACGACCATTGTGAAGACGTCGGCCAAAGAAGAATCGGTTCCGAGGGGAGGAGAAAGACCACCACGGTCAGATGTTACAAATGCGGAAGCAGGGACATATCAACCCAAAGCGCCCACAACAGTTTAAGGTATGCTTATAATTGTGGAAAGAAGGACATATCGCCGAGATTATGCAGATCGAAACCGATCCAATAGGAATGGTGACCAAAAAAGGATGTCCCGTAAAAGTCAAAGTTAACGGTTCTGGAAGAAGCGTTTGTCGTGACCGGTCATTAAAATACGAGGAACGAGCGAAGTTAAGACGCAGGTTAGTTAATTATAAATTCTTGCGAAGTTTATACCTTACTAGATAATGGGTTCTACCCATTCTTTTATCTCTCTTTTACGCTCAACGTTTGAACTTGACTACGGAGAAATTAGACTTTGACTTATTTATGGAGACTCAGTTAGAGAAACTTTCATTACATCCGTTGTTTAGAAATCTTGCTTGATTCAGGTTGGCACTATCACATTACCTGTTAACCTTATTTCTATAGAGATATTTGCTTTTGATGTGATTTTAAGGTTAACTACTCATCACGCCGAAATTGATTACTTTCGTAAGGTTGTTAGTTTTCATATTCCTAAGCAACCTGTTATTCGAATTCAAGCAATTAAACCATTGTAGTCAAACATTTTCATATCAAGCCATGAAGTCATTCGTTTATTACAGATGTCAAGTTTTCTTAGTCCATGTTATGGATTTGAATAAAGACACGTCGATTTGAATAATATTCTGTTGTTATTGATTTTCCCGACGTATTTCTCAAGAATTTCTTGGCTTACTCCCCAAAACACGATATTAAATTTTGTATCGACTTTGAACCGGTACAAAACTCATTTCTAAAATCTCACATCGAATGGCTCTATTGAACTTGAGGAGTTAAAATTCAACTATAGAATTTGGTACCGAGCCTTTATCGGTGACTTCCTTTGTGGAATGCAAAGAAGCCTTTTCTCGTAGGGGACACCATATTCGTGCAATAGTAAACCGATAGTTGTCATTGTAACGTCTTTATCCAAGGTTGGGATATGAGTCACGATTGAGAACAACCTAAGTTTCAGTAATCGAAATATGTAGCTTTTAGGCTTAGTTGGTTACTTATCGGAGATTCGTTGAAGGATATTCTCGAATCGCTATTCCATTAACGCAAGTTGACTCGTAGAGATACAAAATTCGAATGGAGCAAGGAATGTGGGAAGAGCTTCGAAGACTCAAGAGGAGACTCATTTCCAAGACATGTTCTGACCATGTCATCCTGAAAAAGCGAACGTGGTAGCTGACGTGTTGAGTAGAAGATCGTATACAAGTACGAGTACGATATTGTCAAAGACTCATTTCGTATAATTTACAAATAATAGAGATGGAGATGAAAACTCTAGGTACCCACGTGATGATATACGAGTATAATCAACTTTAATCGATAAAGTTAAAGTTGTTTAAGCTACACACCGGAGCTGATGAATTTGAAGAAGGAGATGCAAGAAGTTGTTATTTCAAAAGCAAGAATCGGTGAGGTGAGGAAAGCTCAAACCTTCGATTTATTAATCCATTTAAAATTCTCGATCGAAAAGGGCGTGGCCTATAGACTCGCTTTTACCGCCAAGTATAACGCGTGTTCATAACGTTTTTCACGATCGATGTTATGTAAATATGTGGACGACCGAACCACGCTATTGAGTTAGAACCGGACGAGATAAAGAAGACTTAACGTACGAAGAGGTACCTGTCAAGATCTTGGATAGGAAAGAACATGTCCTATGTACCGAGGTTATACCATAAGTTAAAGTTTTATGGAGAAACAACTACAACTTTATTATTACAATAGTAAAACTGTGAGTTTAAATACAGATATTGCCATCTAGACAATATCCACATACAAATAAATCCTCATCATAATTATTGATACATTATTTTACAACAATGGTGAGGACTACTAAACAACTCTCTCTAGAACCTTCATTCCATACCCCGATTAGTAATCGCTACATTCTCGTCTCCTGAGAAGAAAAATGGAACAAAAAGGAAAAGGGTGAGCTCGACTAATTTAAAGATAAAGAATATTATGACTAAGATAATATACAACAAATTATCGTTAGTCTTCACGCGGGGAAAAATATAATAGAATACAATAGACAACAAGTTTTAAATCAATATTCGCGGTGGAAAATATTAATTCATGAGAAGAGTTACGTAGAGAATGAAATCTACAAATATCTATGAATTTAACGGTCCATCATCAATATTTTTATCCCCAGTAACCTCAATCAATATATATACCGAATCATATATTCATCCTTGCACTACTGTGCCAAGGACATTCACGATTAGTCATGTTCATCTAAACACTGCTCATCTTTGCACTACGGGCCAAAGATATTCATCGAAATCATTCATCTTTCACTACACAGCCAAAGATATTCATCAAAATCAATCATCTTTGACTCTGGTGCCAAAGATATTCCATAATATCATCATTTAAGACCGAGGATGATGAAAAATATTTTTAAAAAAGCGAATCCGGTGAAACAAAATGACAAGGATTAAGGATTAAGGATTAGTACTTTTGTTTTATCCACGTCCAAAAATACCTCAAAAATAATCATAGTGGTGTAAAATTCAAGAATGATCAAAACATGGATACAATCAAAGCTAGTATCCATAATAGATATTTTGGACAAAAAGAAGAAATTTCATTTTTCTATTGAATAGGCAAGTATTCGTGAATAGTCTTGAGTATACGTGAATAAAGGCCGTACACGTGAATAGTAACTTCGACACCAAAAGATAGAAATTTCACAAAAAACATCTTCACGCTTCGTGAATAGTCTTTCGTGAATAGTAACTCGTGAATAGTAACTTATGAATAGTAACTCGTGAATAGTAACCTGATATGAAAAAGTTCCAAATTTGATAAAAGTTCCAACTAATATTTCAAAGATAATGATATTGAAGAAATAATATCATTTGAGAAGAAAATAACATCCCTTACCTCGAAAAGACAAGATTTAGTTGAAACACCCGGATATAAAGCTATAACTTGAACTTGCAGACGTATAGCAATACTCAAAGTATACTCAAAATACTCACAAGAATAAACTCGATAATATAGAGAGAGAAAACTTGATTTACGGTGTGATTTTCAATTCTAACCTAAGCACTATTTATAGGAAATTGCTTAGAACACCAAAGCGAGAAAATTTAATATAATATTAATATATTTAATAAATTCTCTACGCCCATCTAGACAATCTGATCTCACCATCAACACATGTTAAAGATGCCCAAAAACATTTAAAAACGTTTTCTTATTTAAATTATTTTAAACTTCCAAAAATCAATTATTTTTGAGCTTTGAACTTCAATAATTCACAATAAATAGCCCTTTTGCCAGAAAATTCAAATCTTGCGAGATTTAATAGGAAATTCAATTCTCTACAACTTTACAGAAGAAAGTTTTTCCAAATTCCAAACAGAAATTGGCCGAAATCCACAAATGGGCGATTTTACAGGCTATAATCAAATTTCAGTCAATAAATGGGGTCCACCGACAATATTGACAACCAGCAGGTTCTCAGAAGAGGGGCTTTCAATAAGAATTTCTCCTTCTTGGTAGCAAGCAATTAGGTGACCAAACCTCTCCTTGAGATGTAACTTTCTAGACATTGCCAATAATGTTATCTAATAATATTATTCAGATAATATGAATTATTGCTTCGATAATGAAAAATCTTTATGTAATGACAATTATTGAAACAACAAAGAATATAAAATACCAACGCAAACAATTATTGAATCAATAAAATAAAATCTTGAGCAGTAATTCATCGTAACCATTATTGAGTAGTGCCTTCCCGACGTAAGAATCAATAATTGGTGCAATATCGTGTCTGTCTTCTTGTCGCAATAACGCGCGACATCGTGTTTTAACCACAAGGGTATTCCAACAAAGGTAAATCTGTGAATAACTACGCTTGTTATTTTTAAACAACTTATTTTTGTCGTTTTCTTCCTCCAATCTCTTTCCGTTATGGGGCCCACACATGGATTTCTTGCCGTCGCATCGAATATTCACCGAAGCGATCACGAATATTCCACGACCAAACGAATATTCTCAAACAATAATGAATATTATATCACCACTTGCTTATTTAAAATATTTTAAGCATTTTACCCATAACTAACCACATTAATCAAATCCACCCTTACTATTTCAAAATAATAAATAAAGGAAATTCCTTTTTATTTAAAAAAAATTCGGTCTTACAACCTCCCTCCTTATGAAATTTCGTCCTCGAAATTGACGACGACATTACTGGTGTTTGAAAAAATGAAAATACCTCGCTTTCATTTTTTCGTTTCCAACTTTCGGTCATTTCTCAATAGCATGGTTTCTCCACAAAACTTTAACTTGTGGTATAACCTTCGTCGTCGTAGGACATGCTCCTTCCTATCCAAGATCTTGTGAAGTACCTCCTCATACGTTAAGTCTTTACTATCTCGTCTGGTTCTAACTCAATAACGTGATTCGGGTCTTTCACATATTTACTGAAATATGAGATATGTGAAACACATTATGTACACGAGACATACTTGGCGGTAAAAGCGAGTCTATAGGCCACGTTCCTATTCGATCGAGAATTTCAAATGGATTAATAAATCGAAGGTTTGAGTTTTCCTCACTCCTCACCGATTCTCGCTTTTGAAATAACAACTTCTTGACCTCCTTCTTCAAATTCATCATTTCTGGGTGTGTAGCTTGAGCAAATTTTAACTTTATCGATTAAAGTCGATTATACTCGTATATCATCACGTGGGGGTACCTAGAGTTTTCATCTCCATCTCTATTATTTGTAAATTATACTGAAATTAGTTTTTGACAATATCGTATTTTCAGACTTGTATACGATCTTCTACTCAACACGTCACCATTTACCACGTTCGCTTTTCCAGGATGGCATGGTCGTAACATGTCTTTGAAATGAGTCTCCTCTTGAGTTCTTCAAGCTCTTCCCACATTCTTTGCTCCATTGAATTTTGTATCTCTACGAGTCATTGCGTTAATGGAATAGCGATTCGAGAATATCCTTCAACGAATCTCCGATAATAACCAACTAAGCCTGAAAGCTACGTATTTTGATTCACCGACTTAGGTTGTTCTCAATTGTGACTCACATCCCAATCTTGGATAAAGACGTTACAATGAAACCTATCGGTTTTACTATCGCACGCGAATATGGTGTCCCCTACGGAGAGTTGCGGCCGGTGCATTCCATAAAGGAAGTCACCGGATAGAGGCTCTGTATCAACTTCTCTGATTGGTTTTTAACTCCTCAAGTTCAATAGAGCCATTCGATATGAGATTTTAGAAATGGGTTTTGTCCGGATTTAAAGTCGATACAAATTCAATATCACGCTCGGGAGTAGGCAAGAAATTCTTCAGAAATACATCGGGAAAAATCAATAACAATGGGAATATTATTCAAATCGGCGTGTCTTTATTCAAATCCATAACATGGACTAAGAAAGCTTTACATTCGTTTTTCAATAAACAAATGGCTTTATAATTTAATATGCAAGAGTTTGACTTCAATGGTTTGGTTGCTTGAATTGAATAACGAGTTGCTTAAGAATATGAAAACTAACAACCTTACGAAAGCAATCAATTTTGGCATGATGAGTAGTTAACCTTAAAATCACATCAAAACAAATATCTCTATAGAAATAAGGTTAACGGGTAATGTGATAGTGCCAACTGAATCAAGCAAGATTTCTAAACAACGGATGTAATAAAAGTTTCTCTTAACGAGTCTCCACAGATAGGTCAAATTCTAATTTCTCCGTAGTCAAATTCAAACGTTGAGCGTTAAAGCAAAGAGATAAAAGAATGGGTAGAATCCCAGTATCTAGTAAGGTATAAACTTCGCAAGAATTTATAATTAACTAACCCGTGCTTAAACTCGTTCGGGTTCCTCGATTTGATTGGCCACGACATGTCGCTCTTCTAGGAACCGATTGACTTTGACTTTTCGGGACATCCTTTTGAGTCACCATCCCATTGGACTTGGTTTCGTTCATTCAGTACACTCTCGAGCTATATGTCCTTCCTTTCCACAATTATAGCATACCGAACTGTTGTAGGGCGATTTGGTGATATGTCCCTCTTTCCCGCATTTATAGCATATAACCGGTGGTGATTCTCCTCCTTGGAACCGATTCTTCTTTTGCTGTTGACGTCTTCACATGGTTATTGTTGAACCTTCTTCTTGAAATGTCCACTTGAGTCACCTCTCCTATTATCATGGCCACGATTACCACCCGAGTGGTTATCGCCTTTGTCCGTATTCTTTCCTCCCCTTTGGTTATCATCGTTCGATGACTCACATCCACCGATATGACCACTCGTTGTGGTCCCCGGTTGAACATACTCGTTATCACGCTCTAATAATTGAGCCACATTTTACAACATCCGAATATAAAGAAAATTTATGAGAGATAAGATATTGTCGAATCTGGGTTTTAGACCCTCGAAACATACGCGTCATTCGTTCCTCATTTTCCACCAAATGAGGTGCAAAACTGGACAACTCAAACTTCGCCTCATCTTTGAGACACCGTCATGTTGTTCGCTCGATCTAATAAACTCCACTTCCTTCATACGACGTAACACTTTCGGAAAGTATTTGTCATTAAATAGTTTCAAACGTCTCCCAAGACATCTTTGGAAATAAGCAATTTGGATGGTACGCTTCATGACTCCCACCAAGATGATCTGCCTCACCACGGAACATAAAGGTGGCGAATGGAACCTTCATTTCTCCGCATCCCAAGACATCGAATATCTTGGTGATTTGCTTGACCCATGTTTCCGCCATGATCGGATCAAAGCTTTCCTTAAATTCGGTGGTCCCAACTCTTTGAAGCTCGCTTGGTTTGTGACAACCCGCTAATTGTTATCATTTCCTCCTATGTTTTGAACACGAGTCTCCTCGTGCGATTTTGCATGAATCGCAAAAAGCTTCTAAACATCCCGTCGTTTATCGTCCGCTTTCGGTGGTGTTGTTTACGGGAGGTACATTGTTAGCTTTGTTGCACGTTCTCCTCGTTGGTAAAAGACAGCATCTCCACGGTCTCATTCACTCCATTGTTAATATTCTCATCGACATTCTCAAATCATCATAAAACAAGGGTTAATTAAGGAAATCAATATATCACATAATATCCCTATATACTAACCAACTAACAAATAAGCTTAGGTAGGACACTTAGCGAAGGATTTACTCGCCTCTCCCTCCTAGTTCTATTCCCGATCTCCACCGGAGATCATATCCCCAAGCTCGATACCAACCGTGACACCCCCAAAATAGGTCTACATCACCCATTACGAGTTGTCAATACACTGCGAAACAACTACAACTTTATTATTACAATAAGAAAGCGTGAGTTTAAATACATATATTTCCATCTGACAATATCCACATACAAATAAATCCTCATCATAATTATTGATACATTATTTTACAACAATGGTGAGGACTACTAAACAACTCTCTCTAGAACCTTCATTCCATACCTTGACTAGTAATCGCTACATTCTCGCCTCTCGAGAAGAAAAATGGAACAAAAAGAAAAGGGTGAGCTCGACAAAGGCAAAGTAAAGAATATTATAACTAAGATAATATACAACAAATTATCGTTAGTCTTCAACGGGGAAAAATATAATAGAATACAATAGACAACAAGTTTTAAATCAATATTCGCAGCGGAAAATATTAATTCATAGAAGAGTTACGTAGAGAATGAAATCTACAAATATCTATGAATTTAACAGTCCATCATCAATATTTTTATCCCTGTAACCTCAATCAATATATATCTGGAATCATATATTCATCCTTGCACTACAAGCCAAAGACATTCACCAGTTGGTCATGTTCATCTAAACACCTGTTCATCTTTGCACTACGGGCCAAAGATATTCATCAGAAATCATTCATCTTTGCACTACAGGCCAAAGATATTCATCGAAATCAATCATCTTCAGACTACAGCCAAAGATATTCCATAATATCATCATTTAAGACCGAGGATGATGAAAAATATTTTAAAGAAATGAATCCAAATTGAAACAAAATGACAAGGATTAAGGATTAAGGATTCGTACTTTGTTTTATCCACGTCCAAAATACCTTAAAAATAATCATAGTGGTGTAAAATTCAAGAATGATCAAAACATGGATACAATCAAAGCTAGTATCCATAATAGATATTTTGGACAAAAAGAAGAAATTTCATTTTAAATTGAATAGTCGTAAGTATTCGTGAATAGGTCAGAGTATCGTGAATAAGTCGCAGATATCGTGAATAGTAACTTCGACACCAAAAGATAGAAATTTCACAAAAAACATCTTCACGCTTCGTGAATAGTACTCGTGAATAAGAACTCGTGAATAGTAACTTATGAATGAATAAGAACTCATGAATAAGTAACCCCGACATGAAAAAGTTTCAAATTTGATAAAAAGTTCCAACCAATATTTCAAAGATAATGATATTGAAGAAATAATATCATTTGAGAAGAAAATAACATCCCTTACCTCGAAAGACAAGATTTTAGTTGAAACAGGATATAGGCTATGACTTGAACTTGCACAAGATAGCAATACTCAAAGTATACTCAAAATACTCACAAGAATAAACTCGATAATATAGAGAGAAAACTTGATTTACGGTGTGATTTTCAATTCTAACCTAAGACTTATTTATAGGAAATTGCTTAGAACACAAAGCGAGAAAATTTAATATAATATTAATATATTTAATAAATTTCTACGCCCATCTAGACAATCTGATCTCAAACCATCAACACATGTTAAAGATGCCCAAAAACATTTTAAAAACGTTTTTCTTATTTAAATTATTTAAACTTCCAAAAATCAATTATTTTGAACTTGAACTTCAATAATTCACAATAAATAGCCCTTTTGCCGTAAAAATTCAAATCTTTGAGATTTTATAGGAAATTCAATTCTCTACAACTTTACTGTAAGAAAGTTTTCCAAATTCCAAGCAGAAATTGGCGAAATCCACAAATGGGCGATTTTACGTGCTATAATCAAATTTCGATCAATAAATGGGGTCCACCGACAATATTGACAACTGTGCGAGTTCGAGGAAAGAGGGGCTTTCAATAATAATTTCTCCTTCTTGGTGGCGCAATTAGGTGACCAAACCTCTCCTTAGACGTAACTTTCAGACATTGCCAATAATGTTATCTAATAATATTATTCAAATAATATGAATTATTGCTTCGATAATGAAAATACCGTGTAATGACAATTATTGAAACAACAAAGAATATAAAATATCAACGCAAAGAATTATTAAATCAATAAAACAAAATCTTCAACGGTAATTATCGTAACCATTATCGAGAAGGCCTTCTTACGTAAGAATCAATAATTGGTGCAATACTGGTATCATCTTGTGCGATAATAACGCCAGACACGTGTGTTTTAACCACGGGTATTCCAACGAGGTAAAGCAGAATAACTACGTAGTTATTTTTAAACAACTTATTTTTGTCGCTTTTCTTCGTCCAATCGCTTTCGTTATGGGGCCCACACATGGTCACGCTCGTCGTCGCATTTAATATTCATTGACAAGACGAATATTCCACGACCAAACGAATATTCTCCGACAATAATGAATATTATATCACCACTTGCTTATTTAAAATATTTGCATGATTTTACCCATAACTAACCACATTAATCAAATCCACCCTTACTATTTCAAAATAATAAATAAAGGAAATTCCTTTTATTTAAAAAAATTAGGGGCCTTACATACCTCCCGTGAACAACACCACCGGAAAGCGGATGATGAAGCGAGGGATGTTTATAAGTTTTTTGCGATTCATGCAAAATCGCACGAGGAGACTCGTGTTCAAAATCTAGGAGAGAAATGATAAAGAATTACACGGTGGTCATGACAATGGCGATTCAAAGAGTTGGGACCACCGAACTCGGGGAAAGCCGGATCCGATTAAAGGCGAGACGTGGGTCAAATAAATTACCAAGATATTCGATGTCTTGGGATGCACGGAGGAATAGAAAGTTCCATTCATTTACTTTTATGTTCAGAACGAGGCAGACTTGGTGGAAATCGTGAAGCGTACCATCCATCCAAATTTCACTCAAAGATGTCATGGGAGACATTTCAGAATCGCCTCAATGACAAGTACTTCCCGAAAGTATTCGTCTATATGAAGGAAGTGGAGTTTATTAGACCGGGAGCGAGAATAACATGGCGGTGTCCCAAAGACGAGGCGAAGTTCATGCGGAGTTATCGTGTTTGCACCTCATTTGGTGGAGAATGAGGAACGTATGACGCGGATGTTTTCGAGAGGTTTGAAACGGCTAAGATACGTCAAGATCTCATTTCTCATAAATTTTCTCTATTCGGGAGATGTTGTCAGCAGGCTCGATTGTTAGAGCAAGATAACGAGTACGTTCAACCGAGGGACCATAACCAGGATCATACCGAAGATAGCATTCATCAGAATAACGATAACCAGCGGAGAAAGAAGAATACGGACAAAGGCGGTAACCACTCTGGTGGTAATCGTGGCCATGAAAATAGAAGAAGAGAGTCGGGAGGAGATTTTAAAAAGAGAAGATTCAACAACGACCATGTGAAGACGTCAGCGCCAGTAGCAACTGGTTCCAAGGGAGGAGAAAGACCACCGGTCGTATGTTACAAATGCGGAAAGAGGACATATCAACCCAAAACCGCCCACAACAGCTTTAGGTATGCTATAATTGTGGAAAAGAAGGACATATATCGCTTTCGAGATTATACGCAGATATAAACCCCAGATCCGGTGGGAATGGTGACTCAAAAGGATGTCCAGAAAAGTCAAAGTTAACGGTTCTCGGAAGAGCGTTTGTCGTGGTGGGGTCAAAAATACGAGGAACCCGAACGAAGTTAGCACGGGTTAGTTAATTATAAATTCTTGCGAAGTTTATACCTTTACTGAGATCTGGGTTCTACCCATTATTTTATCTCTCTTGCTTTGCTTCAACGTTTGAACTTGACTACGGAGAAATTAGACTTTGACTTATTTATGGAGACTCAGTTAGGAGAAACTTTCATTACATCCGTTGTTTAGAAATCTTGCTTGATTCAGGTTGGCACTATCACATTACCGTTAACCTTATTTCTATAGAGATATTTGCTTTTGATGTGATTTTAAGGTTAACTACTCATCATGCCGAAATTGATTACTTTCGTAAGGTTGTTAGTTTTCATATTCCTAAGCAACCTATTATTCGAATTCAAGCAATCAAACCATTGTAGTCAAACATTTTCATATCAAGCATTGAAGTCATTCGTTTATTACGGATGTCAAGTTTTCTTAGTCCATGTTATGGATTTGAATAAAGACACGTCAGATTTGAATAATATTCTGTTGTTATTGATTTTTCCGACGTATTTCTGAAGAATTTCTTGGCTTACTCCCAAAACACGATATTAAATTTTGTATCGACTTTGAACCCGAGACAAAACTCATTTCTAAAATCTCATATCGAATGGCTCTATTGAACTTCGAGGAGTTAAAAATTCAACTATAGAATTTGGTACTGAGCCTTTATCTGGTGACTTCCTTTTGTGGAATGCTGCGAAGCATTTCTCCGTAGGGGACACCATATTCGATGCGATAGTAAAGCGATAGGTGTCATTGTAACGTCTTATCCAAGGTTGGGATATGAGTCACGATTGAGAACAACCTAAGTTTCAGTAATCGAAATATGTAGCTTTCTAGGCTTAGTTGGTTATTATCGGAGATTCGTTGAAGGATATTCTCGAATCGCTATTCCATTAACGCAGCTGACTCGTAGAGATACAAAATTCGAATGGAGCAAGGAATGTGGGAAGAGCTTGAAGAACTCAAGAGGAGACTCATTTCAAAGACATGTTACGACCATGTCATCCCGAAAAAAGCGAACGTGGTAGGCGGCCGACGTGTTGAGTAGAAGATCGTGATACAAATCGAAAGTACGATATTGTCAAAGACTCATTTCAGTATAATTTACAAATAATAGAGATGGAGATGAAAACTCTAGGTACCCGCGTGATGATATCTGAGTATAATCAACTTTAATCGATAAAGTTAAAGCTGTTCAAACTACACACCGGAGCTGATGAATTTGAAGAAGGAGATGCAAGAAGTTGTTATTTCAAAAGCAAGAATCGGTGAGGTGAAGAAAGCTCAAACCTTCGATTTATTAATCCATTTAAAATTCTCGATCGAATAGGAACTGTGGCCTATAGACTCGTTTTACCGCCAAGTATAACGCGTGTTCATAACGTTTTTCACGTATCGATGTTATGTAAATATGTGGACGACCCGAACCACGTCATTGAGTTAGAACCGGACGAGATAGTAGAAGACTTAACGACGAGGAGAGGTACTGTCAAGATCTTGGATAGGAAAGAACATATCCTATGTACCGAGGTTATACCATAAGTTAAAGTTTTATGGAGAAACCATGCTATTGAGGAAATAACCTGGGAGTTGAAAACGAAAATGAAAGCGAGGTATTCTCATCTTTTCGAAACACCAGGTACGTACGTTAATTTCTAGGACGAAATTTCATAGGGAGGGGAGGTTGTAAGACCCCAAATTATTAATAAATAAAATTTATTTTCCTCTATTTATTATTTTGAAATAGTAAGGGTTGATTTGATTAATGTGGATAGTTATGGGTAAAATACATAAATATTTGAATAAGCGGTGGTTATAAAATATTCATTATTATCGGGGAATATTCGTTTGGTCGTGGAATATTTAAATGCTGTTGGGAATATTAAATGACGTAGCGCAGTCTTTTTGTGGGCCTCATAACGAAAAAGCGATTGGATGAAGAAAGCGACAAGTATAAGTTGTTTATAAATACTTGGTAGCAGTTATTTACCAATTAATATTGTTGGAATACCCGATGGTTAAAACACGAAGAATACACGTTGTTGCGATAAGAAGACACTTCGGTATTGCACCAATTATTGATTCTTACGTAAGAAGTCACTACTCAATAATTGTTAAAGATAATTCTTATTCAAATATTTTATTTTATTGACTCAAAAATTGTTGCGTTGATTTTTTTTTATTTCAATAATTGTCACTACACAATATTTTTAATTATCGGAGCAATAATTCATATTATCTGAATAATATTATTAGAAAACATTATTGACAATGTCTAGAAAGTTCTGTCTAAGGAGAGGTTTGGTCACCTAATTGCGTGCCAGTAAGGAGAAATCTTTATTGGAAAGCCCCTCTTCCTGCAAGGCTACCACAGTTCTTTAAGTCTTATGATTACGTAATATTATTTGTGAATAATTAATTATTGATTTATATGATGAGGAAAATATTGATTTTATGTGGATATAGATGGAGAAAATTTTTAATGTGACAATTGTTGAAAATTAATATTTTATCTTTTTCTAATAAAATAATTTATTTAAATATATTATTTTAATAATATATTAACGGTGATATTTTTGTAATGAATGTGGGATATGAGTATATGAGGAGGAAGAGTATTTTGTGGCATTAAATGTTTAACACATGTTTTGTGTGTTGGTGGACATAATTATTGTCCGAAATTTGATTATAGCCTGTAAAATCGCCCGTTTATGAATTTTGGTCAATTTCTGTTTGGAATTTGGAAAAACTTTCTTCTGCAAAGTTGTAGATAATAGAATTTCCTATGGAAAAACGCGAGTTTCAAATTTTTCTGATAAAAGAGCTATTTATTATGAATTATTTAAGTTCCGAAGCTCCGAAATAATTGATTTTTGGAAGTTTTAATTATGTTTTTTTTTAAGAAAAACGTTTTTCAAATGTTGGTGGCCATCTTTAACATGTGTTTGGTGGCTGAAATCAGATTTCAAAGTGGGCGTAGGAATGTGTTTTATAAATATTAATATTATATTAAATTTTTTACTTTGGTGTTCTAAGCATTTTCTATAAATAGGGTGCTTGGGTTAGAATTGAAAAAATCACAATGTAAATCAAGTTTTTCTCTCCATATTATCGAGCGTATTTTTGTGAGTATTTTGAGTATACTTTGAGTATTGCTATATCTGGTGCAAGTTCAAGTCATAGCTTTATATCCAGGTGTTTCAATTAGAAATCTTGTCTTTCGAGGTAAGTGGATGTTATTTTATTCATAAATGATATTATTTCTTCAATATCATTATGCCAAAATATTGGTTGAAAATTTTTATCAAATTTAGAACTTTTTTCATGTCGGGGTTACTTATTCATGAGTTATTATTCACGAGTTCTTATTCATGAGTTACTTATTCAAAGTACTATTCACGAAGCATGATAATGTTTTTTGTGAAATTTCTATCTTTTGGTGTCGAGATTCTTATTCACGTATCGACACTATATTCACGGATACGACATTTATTCACGAATCGACCATTATTCACGGAAAAAATAAATTTTTATTTTTAGTCAAAATATCTATTATAGATACTAGCTTTGATTGTATCCATGTTTTGATCATTCTTGAATTTTACTCCACTCGATTACTTATGAAGTATTTTTGAATTTTGATTGTTTAAAATATGAATCCTTAATATTTGTTCTTTTGTTTCACTTTGGATTCGTTTTCCTTTAAAATATTTTTCATCATTCTCGGTCCCTAAATGATGATATTCTTGAATATCTTTGGCTCGTAGTGCAAAGATGAATGATTTCTTGATGAATATATTTGGCCCGTAGTGCAAAAGATGAGCAGTGTTGAGATGAACACGAATGATGATTAATATCTTTGGCCCGTAGTGCAAAGATGAGCAGTGTTTAGATGAACATGACCGGTGATGAATATCTTTGGCACATAGTGCAAAGATGAATATTTGATTCGAGATATATATTGATTGATGTTCTGAGGATAAAATATCGACGATGAACTTTTAAATTCATATATAGAAGATAGTAGTTTGCATTCTCTACTTAACTCTTCTAATGAATTGTTGTTTCATTGCAGTTGTTGATTTAAAAGCTGGTTTGTCTATTGTATTCTATTAGATTTTTCCTGTTGGAGACTAACGATAATTTGTTGTATATTATCTTAGTCATAATATTCTTTTTTGGGCTAGTTGAGCTCACCCTTTTCCTTGTTGTTGTTCATTTTTTTTCTCGGGAGGCGAGAATGTAGCGAAAGTCTTAGTCGGGGTATGGAATGAAGGTTCTAGAGAGAGTTGTTTAATAGTCCTCACTATTTTTGTAAAATAATGTATAAATAATTGTGATGAGAATTTATTTGGTATGTATATATGCAGTAAGACAATAATTGTATTTAAACTCACAAGATATATGTTGTCGATTTTGCACGACAAATGTATTAATAAAGTTGTAGTTATTTCGCATACCATGTATTTGGCGACTCGAGAATGGGTTGGATGGAATGGACCTATTTTGGGGCGTCACATAAACTATCTAAAATATAAATTTTTTCTGCAACAACTTTTTCATTACATGAAAACTGTGGAATATTTTCTAAACCAAAATACAAAATGAGTCATCCAATTCACAGGAACATGCATGATCATCCAACAAAACCATATAAGTTAAACCTGACTAGCAGTAACTAATTCATAAATACGGCCCTTTGACTTTACTAACTTATAAATTCTGTCCCTATTAAGTTTACCTATTAAAAAAAAATTGAGCATAAACTTCCCTTGTACTCGATCCGCCCCTTCATACATACACACACACATATGGTGCGATTTCGGTTTTATGGTTGCGATTTTGGCTAGTAACCAAACCGGAACCATAAATTTGGTTATTCAACCAACTTAAAACCGTAACATACGCCGGAACCGTTGGTGTGATTTTAATTGGTGCGATTTGTACGATTTTTGATGCGATTTCGGTTCCAATTTGGTTACTTGCTCAGCCCTACTGGCGGCTGCTCACAACGAAAAAAATATAAGAAGTTTCCTCGGTCATGCATCTTAGGGACTGTTTGATTAGCATTAAATGATTGAATAATTGATTGATTTAGTTAATGCGCTTGTTTTGAATAAAAATTATCTAAATAGTTAAATCGGTCAACTATGCAGACGATTTAAATTGAATAGCTAACGAGATATTTAATAAAAATTGAATGAAACTAAATCTGTATCTGAATGAAAAAAATTGTTTAATAATTAACATGTCTAAAACATTTTAATAACATATTTTTATTATTTTAATCCTCTAAAAAAATTCAAAAAATTGTTATAAATTTATTTAATATAACTTAATATAATAATTAATATTGTAAAAAAAAAAAATCATTCAACCGTTGATTTGGCCCATTCAGCTAAATGGCTGACAGTTGGGTGTTAGAAATTCTGCTCTTGCTCATAAGCTGAGCCTCGATTGTAAATGAATATTAAGAAAAAATAAAAAAATAAAAAAATGAAAAGGCTATGAGCCTGAAAAGACAAATTATTTTGATATGCCTCTCACTGAACCAGGGTTTCCTTCTAAAATTCTAATGGAATTATTTCATGTAAACCCACTCCAATTTATAGTGAAATTCTCCTTGTACACAAAGTTAACAGACACACCACAATGCTAAACATCCTTTCATTTCATATTTTTATATATAACATGAACGTATCTATAACACTAACGTCCTTTCATTTCACAACATTTCATCGTGATTGTTAAAGATGCCGGAGAAAATAGATAATTAGAGGAGGGCTTTAACTATGGATTATAAAGTGCATAGAGTATAACCGGAGATTAGAGAGCTAGAGGCCAAGGACACAAATGACATGAAGGAAACTGTTACGGAAGCACCTGCCATATCAGGAAACTTATCTTTGCCCCAGTTGGATCGCCAGTCATCAACTCGGATTGCCGCCGTTGATGAGGATGATATCAGAAGATAAGCCAGCATCTGCAATTTCAGACCCCAGCACTCAACTAAGAATTCAAGTATGGTATATAACTGATAATTCTAACCACCTGCCGTCATTGACACTGCAAGGACTTTTGGATGAAATAACTTTATACACATTATTGCAGGTAATAGTATTGAAGGTAATACAAGTACAGGAAATACAAGTACTACACTTGTGGCCGGTGCAAGCACACATGGACAACAACAACGAAACACACATGGACAGATCCAACACAAACTAGCACAAGGATTGCAACAGATTGCCAGCATGAATTCTGTACATTGGGATTAGTGCATACATACACGCGTAATCAGATTATAGGAATAGTTAGTTAGCCTTGTTGTATTAAGTTCTCTTTTTCTGTATAAATACTCTTTTTGGTTAGCTAGCCTAGAGAGTAACAAACCAGATATGTTTTGTATGTACAAGTTTCGTTCATTAAGAAATATACACTTTCTCTGTTTCTTCTCATTTTCTCAATATCTGATATTCATAAAGTTCATACACATTCTCAGTTTTAACTATGCATCTATGTTTGGCACCTATTGGTCTGCTAAAGGCAAATGAGATTGAAAAAGTAGTGTCAATTTTTTGCTTTCAACAATGAGATTTATTCAGTTAAAATTGACAAAGGAGTGTGTGTAAAAATAGACTTGCACAAAATGGGATTAGATATGACAAAAAGAACCTACACCTCCCAGCAAAACTATTCCCTTGCACAAAAACACTTAATTGAGAACAACATACCACACATAGACAGGTTATTTCAAATAGAATAATAAATACGGAACCATGTCCGGCGTAAAATGCACAGACAGTATTATACTGTAATTTTTCGAGCCCCAAAACGTGCAATTATCGAGTTGGTGCCTAATGCAAAAATAATAATAATAATAATAAATCTATAAAAGGGACAACTGATCCAAAAGAAATCTCATGCTGAAAATACAAGAAACTCGAAAGAAAAAAACCCAAATGTGTCCAATGGACCTCTCCTTATCTTCAAACATCTGGCTAGTCATTGAATATTTATAAAGGTTGCATTATGTTCATGAATCTGATGCATGAAGATTGTGGAGGTGACTCATTCTCAAAAACTAGCAGCACCAGGGAAGATATTGGGTCAAAAACTCAAAACCTTCATTTGATTGCAGTCTTAGAGCCGGATGAACAAAGTGACCAGCTTGGATTACAAGTGTTTCAAGGACAAAAACAATATCAGTACAAAATAGTAGATGTCTGTCAAGGTGTTTGACATTAGCAAGAAAACCATCTCAATCACTTCAAAAATTGAGACTAATTACATGTAGTCTACTAATAAATAATCACCATTAAAGTAGTTTTCATTATGAATGCAACAAATTTCACTCGGATTCTGATTGGAACCCCCCATGGAAATGGTACAAAAGAAAGATTTTCAGACAGTCCTTAACAGGGTGTGCAAACTAAAGGACGTACATTAACCAGCACAAAAATTAGAATCAGTTAAATTAGGCACAATGCAGGAAGAAGAATAAGGCTGAGAACGCACTTGATCAAAGGCAAGATCAAAGATATAGCGAATGTGCGAGCCGGAAACATATTTACCGGAAGATAACTGGTAAGCCAGATTTAATCCCTGTAAAGCTGAGTATGCAAACCCTATAGCGTTCACCATCATACAGTACCTGCCCAGTACACACAAAGTCACCCATTAGACCACAATGCAAATTATACACCTTTTGTCCCCCCAAAAAAGTCTAGTGTAAAAATCTTTTTATTCTTTAAAAAAATAAACAAAAAATATTTTGATATTAGTATGAACAATTTCATAATCATATCTTCATTATTACACAAAACATTTAACAATTTAAGGTTTAAATATAGAACAAAAATATATCTTTTAAAGTTTCTAAATTTTGCAATTTAGATTCTTTTTGTGAACTGAAAGAGTATAAATGTATAATACAGATACATAATATAGAAGAGAGATGGGAAGTGAAATTAATAAACCTGAACTCAACGTAACGGTGGAAGGAGTCAAGAGCCCAACCCTTATTCCGGTCAGCAGCCATCACCGAGAACGAAATCAAACAGAAGGAAAATCCAAAAACCCTAAACCCTAACGCCGCCTTCTTCACCGCCCTTTCACTTCTCGTTCTCCCGATAGTCGAAGAAAGCGACCTCATTGGCCTCGTCCCAGTAGTACTTACTCCTCCGCTCCCACCTTCCACCGCACCGCTGAAGACGTCTCCCGTAGCAGCAGGAACCGACAGATTCGCCGCCGACACTAATTCAACCGGAGGATGATGAATTTGGGGAGGTGGGGATGGATGAAAACTATGTTCTTCCGGTCCTTCTCCGTGACTAAGAGATGATCGGCAAGAAGAAAGTGATGAGTCAGATGGGGAACGTTCAGGGAGTCTCGCCGGCGGCGAGTTTTGTGATGTTGTTGGTTGCTGATGATTTTGTGTAATATCTGAAATTCGCTGCTGTTTGTCTTCTACTTTTTTCTCCATTTTCTAGTATGAATAATGGAGATGTGGTAGCTATATACTACTAGCTAGCTTCTCTTGGATTATGGAAGTGCAAGTATATAATAGTGGTGTAGTACTGTAAAGTGATGAAAAAGAAGGAAGAAAAAGTGTGGATAAGTGAGTAGGATTTACAATTAGCACTTGTTCTTATGTACATAATTAACATATTCTTCGCACTCGCACTTAACAAGATGGAACATGGAGATCGCACTTAAGTAAAGTGAAAGTAGAAAGACAAGGACAGCAACAGGACTAGATTGATTTCCTGGTTCGATGCTTTTATTTTTTTTGTTTGGACGGTAAGTATTAATTAATTTTTATTTTAAACTTAATAATTAAATCATATGGTTTGTAATTGAATAATAAAAATATTAATGTTGTGTAAAATAATTTCCGTAAGCTTTTTTTCCTTCTAAATTATAATATCTCACTAATAACAAAATTTTATATGTAATTAATTATACAATTTTTTTTTAATTTCTTGTTTCCGTTCTAAAATTAAAAATACAATTTGACTTTTGAGTTCAAATGCGGCATATTAAACTTTAAAATTAATATAATTCATAAAAATTTAGAATGAAATAAAATTTTTAATTAATAGTTTTTATTATATACTATATAATTGTATCAATTAAAATTAAATAAATTAATATCAATTTGAAATTTAATATGTCATCATTTGACTAAAGCTGTAAATCGAACCAAACAGTTCGTACTCGATTTGGAAAAAAATATGAGCGAGACTCAAATTCGTTAATAATATAATCAAAATTTGAGTACAAAAAATAATTCAAATAAAAATACGAGTAGAATCTAAACCAGAATATACTCGATTTTTTTAATATTCAAACTAATTGCTATATGTACAATTCAATAAAATTATAACAATTAGTTTATTATTTTTTTATAAAAAATTTGATTGTATTTTTTATTTTGTAAAGTAATTGTAAATATATTTTATAATTTTTAAGTAAAATAAAAAGTTCACTTGATAATTATATGTATTATAAAACTACTTATTATGTGGATACTTGAATTTGTGCTTGAGTTCAAAATTCATGAATAGTTTGAATATAATTCGATCCGAATCAGATCGAATTTGAATAATGAATATTTAAATCGAGTTGAATCTGAGTAGAATTTTATAAAAATTTACCTGTCAAATCGAATTTGAGTAATTATTTGTTCGTTTCAATTCTATTTATTTAAAATCCACTTAAAAATCAAATTGTATATACATATGCATTTGGGCTTAGCAAACACTAGAAACACCCCCATAGCGGACCATAGGTCTGATGGGCTTCAAAAACGATCATCCCCTACAGTGTACACCATAAAAGCTAGGGTACTAAATATTCCCGTTTTCAAACAGAGAAGAGGTTTTGAGTAGACATTAATGGCGTCCAGCTCCGGAAGAAAATTAATTCAAAGATCGACAACTTCCGCCAAGTCCTTCCTAAGTCGAACACAAAGTACCCAATGCGCTTCTTCAGGACCGTCATCCAAACTCGGTGGGTTCGCACCCACAAGCGCCCCTAGTCCTGCATTTCGTCTCTCTCTTTGCCAGAACCCCATCTTCTCCTCCAGGTTTCATTTCACATGGATTTTTCCTGTCTCCCATTTTTCTGATTCATATGATTATTTTACAATTGATTTAAATAGGACGTGTTGATGATTGTTTGTGAATTTGTGTGCAATAATCGTGTTTAATTATTTAGGGTTAAGATGTGGAGTTTAAATTTATGTATATGGATAAAATTGTAGGCTACCTGTGGAGTTGAGTTGTGCTACTGAATCTTTGATGCCTCTTCACTCTGCAACTGCTTCCTCGTTGCTCAGGTCCATGTTGTCTTCCAAAGTTGGCCAATGGGGAGTTATTTCCCAAGGTATTACTTTCCTACATTCTTCCTTAGTTCTTTTATCCTGGATATCTATTTTTTCCAGCATTCTTGTTACTGAGCATTTGACTGCTAGTTATGTAATTAATATTTATTGTTAACATGCATTTTTGTAAAATTGAGAGACTATTTGAGGTCAGTCTTTTATTATGTTTATGTTTATTACAGAATTCAAACTTTGTGTACTGTTTTGTTGAAACTGGCAAGAACTTTAAGTAGAAGTGGATGAGAACATTATAATAGAATTTAGGCAACCCATGAGTCAGAAAGTAAGGAGACGAGTTTTCATGCTGACTTGTGCCTTTTAAGCAATTGAAACTATAGTTATCTTGATCATCAGTTATTTAATAATGTGGATTGTGTTGAGATGACCACTAGCTTGAATCATTTATGTTGATAGAATGCTAAATGAAGATATGTTATGCCATCTTGTAAAGAATATACAACTGCTGTTTAATATGTTATTATCTTTTACTATGAACCAATGCACATGTAAACAAGTGTCTTTTGGATCTTTAATGGTAACAATAAAAGGATATGAGGCCTTTTGGTATTGCTAGAATTAAATTGATGTCATATTATACTTAAAATGATTTGGCGAAATCTGAGCTTGAGTTATGGAAATTGGAAGAAGGTATACCACTTGAACTTGCATCTTTGTGGAGTCAGAGGAAGTGGTAAAGGGTCTTCAAAAGTAGTGAACTAGATAGCTTTCGCATGGTATGAATAACGGGTTTAAGAAGAGTCAGAACATGTATCCTGCAACAATGAGTGTTACCTAGATCGTATAGCTGTATTTGATTAAAAGATGAACATGTCAAATGTGTTACCTTTCACCAGTACTTTGTAGTTGAACGTATCTGATTGCTGTTTGGCTATTCTGTTCATAAATTAGTTAGGTAGTACTACATATTGTGTGTGTTTGTATGATTGGTAAGTAGAATACAGTATATATGTGGTGCTATGCTCCAAAAAGGTGAAATGACCATCCAATATAACTATCTGGAAGAAATTAGTCAAATTACTTGGCCTACCTCTGCATAATTGCAAATCACTGCATGGAGAATTGCTTGTATACCTGTTTTAGTTTAGACCTTTAAATGGGTTAAAGCTGAAGTACATATATGCCTGTTCATATGTATGTGTATCCTCTGGGGTTGTTGTGGTGATGACATATATTTTATGGGTGGCGACACATATTGCCATTTATGAATTAATCACTTGAGGTGCCTCAGACCATAAGGATATAGACATTTCATTTACGTAATAGCCTTATTGAAATGGTAATAAAATAAATAGCCTATAATTGAAAATAGAGTCGATGCTGAACCATGTTCCATTTCCTGCAAATCGGAAACATATGGAAAAAAGCTTAAATTTAGTTTATGGGTTTATGTCAGTGAGGTAATATTTTTGTGATAATTTGTTTCTTTAACATTTTCTTATACTAAGTAATATGTTTTTCTTTTGTTGGGTGCAGGATTTGCAACACCACTATAACATGGCCTTTAAGTTCTTTGAATGCAGATACGGGGCAGACTACCTCAAAAAGTTTCTTTTATCCATTGTATCTTACAATAATTTTGGGAATTTCAAGAGGAAGAGTACATTCTATGCTTGTAAGGAAATCCTTTATATGATTCTTGTATGCATCTACAATTTTGAGATATTCCACCAGAATATTTTATACTCCACTCATTCTATATTATTTGATCATTATTGATTTTTTAAAGTCAACTTAAGAGATTTTTAAATTCAAAATTGACATAAATTCTTTTAATTTTGATCAATACAATGATGAATATTATAAACTATCTAAAAAGTATTGTTAATTGCAAGTTTTATTGTTTCATAATTTTTAATTAGTCAACTCAATTTTGAGTTTGAAAATGTCTTAAATTGACTTTCAAAAGTCAATAATAGTCGGATAATTCGGAACGGAGGGAATAATATTACATATGAAAGATGGCATGTGGTGTAGTCTGAATATCTGCAACTTATGGAGAATTCAAAGTTGCCCTTGTGCACCATATCAATCTCGTACTCACAAGTGACCAAGTATCTATGGAAAAATAGAAAATGAAAAATATAGTTAACAAGTAGTTGCCAAGGAAGTTCAAAATCCTTTTGATATATTGACGACTAAGTTATTACAAGATGAAGATTTGCAAGTAAATGATACTGATATTTTTATTAGTTTGTAGGGAGGGAGTATCGTGTTTTGAGCAAGGAATCATTTTGTCTGCTTGAAGCATTATAAACATGTTTTAAAACCATTTTTCTGGCTTTACTACTCATCCTAATGCATGTCAAGAAAGAGCTCTTTTACAAATCTCACTTAGAATTCACAGCTAACAGAACAGCATTTTAAGACTCACTATTTTGTTTAAGAAATTGAAGGTCCTTCATTTGAAGCTGTACAGCTTCTTTTGATACAGGCTTGGGCTCCGGGTATTTGTCATTGTCTCCGCCTTTGCCTTGTCTTTGACAATCCTGCTTATCTCTGGTTGCCCAACAGAACAGTTAGCATTATACATAGTTGCTTCTCATCTACTTCTATAGATGTAGGGTGCAAATATAAATGGCTTCCATAACTTTTTCAGCTCGAGCTTCCATTGGGATGGTAGGTCTAGGAACCCCCAGTTTTGATCGTTTCTGCAGGTGAATAAACATATCACATAGTAGACTGGTGGTAAGTTAAATATACCATGCATTACCAAATAGATGTGATCTAAATTGTTCGAGCTATGAATTTCACCAACATACTAAAAAAACAGAAAGATAGTTACTAAGGATGATGACCTCTCTTGCTTCACTCGTCAATGCAATAAAAGTATCCTCAAATTCAATATCATTCGAAAGTCGAAGCCTTGCTTCCCCTCAAATATTTCCTCAGATTTAAGCACACCAGCACCAACAGCCGCTAACCAACAGCATATCAACACATATAGAGGATCCCCTGCCTATAAACAAAAAACCAACACAAATCACCTAATTAATTAACAGGCAAAAATGGAATTGGCAACTCAATTTCAAGGCTTGGAATTGGAACGGAGAGCAAATTTTAACTAAATTTCAATTCCATTAATTGCAAATGTGCTATCAATTTCAATTCCGCCAAACGCAGGGAAAATGTAATTCAATCGGGAAACTGGAAATTACTATAGTATATATTAGCATTTGGTCACACCAAAACGTAGCAATTAATAACAACAACAACAATATGTGAAAAGCCAGCTACAATAAAGTAATGATTATTCCTAAATTCAAAACTCACAAAAAAATAATAATAATATAAACACATAAGCGGCCTCTTCGTTCTTGAAATTCAATGAAAGCTCTGGAGTCATTTACAGAAGAATTATTGCCTACCCTCCTCCTAAACTCTGCAAAATCAATTATATCACCGCCAACATCACTGAAAATCCTAACAAAAAGTCCAATTAAAGGGAGTGCCCCAATGACCTTATTAGCAAAACCAGAGACAGAATTCGACTCCTCCATGTAACCCTTGACAAGCAAGACCCCATTAGAGCTCCTTGAAGCTTTGCTGAAATTGAAGGGTTTTGTGGGGGTTTTAATTCTGTGGAGCTGGCGCAAGAAAATCAGAGTGGGTGAGTTGGGCCTGCAAGTGAGGGTGTAGAAATGGAGAAGTGGGTTTGCAGAAGAGGAGATTTGGAGGGTATTATTGGGTAGCTGGTGGAGAGAAGAAGAAGATATAATGGAGGCAGTGTAGATTAATTTCACCACCACCATTGTTGTGTGTATCCTTCTGGTATGGTGAAATGTAATGTTTGAGTTTTGATATAAGCCTCTCCTTGGCTTTATATATGAGATGGTGTTTTGTTTGGGAATATACAATTATTGTGACTGCTCCAATAACTTAAGTTTGTTACGTAATTTAACATATTAAAAATGTAGCGGTTAAAGTTAAAAGCTTCATCAATAGAGATAAAAGGTACTTACCCTCTCCCATATTCAGATTAAAATATACTCCTTGATATTAGATTATCCAATTACCCTAAACCAAATTCTGGACGTGGTGGCGGTGAGTACGGCAGTACCTCGCTAGCAAAAACGGAGACGCACGCGGCAATTACTTTACAACTGCTCCACTACACTCGACTACTACTTAGTCTACTACTGCAACTGCTCCAGATTTCTCTTCCAAAATTTCGGCAAAAATTAGTACTCCATTTTAATTAATTATTTGCTTCTTCCATCTCTTTCTCTCTCTGGCTGTTACGAAAACGGTACGTACCTCGCAACCTCATTCAATTTCCTTCCTTTTTACATTCCTTCGTGTGTGTGTGTGTAATTGGTATGTTTATAATCGTATACATTTGTGTGACTCTAGGTTCTGGAAGAGAGCTGAAAGAAAATGGGAGCTTATTGCAAGGATGACCTAATGTTTAACTATTATGGTAATAATATGGGGCGATCATCACAAGATCTGAGATTCTGCAAGCACCTTCATGACAATGTCCATGGCAACATTTATCTTGATCCTGTATGTATAGATATTATACCCCCTCACATTTTGTTGTTTTATGCGTAAATTACAAATTATCACCTTGTACCTACATTCCAAGTTGACCACATGTGATTCTAATGATTAGAAATTACCACCTGTTTTTTAGATGATTGTCACAGCCAATCATTTAATGACACTTTATTTAACACACTTGTGACTTAAAAGAGACCTTTAGATTTCTGTTGTTAGTGAATTTTTCTTTTTGAAGAAAAAATGGCAAAAAAGGCCACTTATTTCACTAATAATACAAAAGAAAACTTATATGATTTCATTTCATACCTAATTTATATTTTCCTTTCTTTTTGTTTTCTGTCCAAACTCACAAACATAGGCTAAGTGGGATTTTGGGTAAACTATGGTGCTAAATTGCAGTTTACTCTCTTTTTTCCCTCCTCTGTGCATACATATGCATCCACTGATACACTATTGACAGGAGACAATCACTTTGGGCATCTTTGACATTCTATGTTTTCAAGCTTTACTTAAAATAACACAAACTTTATTTGGACAGAACTAACAAGTTTGGATTTATCCACCCATTTAAAGTATTATAAACAATCAGTTGTGTATGTTTTGTGATAAGCTGTACCTTTAGTTGGAAAGTTGAGAAGTTTTAAAATTTAATTCTTAAACTTTTCCAATGAGATTTTACCTTTGGGATTCTGGAAAATGGAAGGAAACCTTTAAATTGTGATGGAGGGAGAATATTGTCTAACTCTTTTAATCATTTATTTTTTTCCTTTTCATTCACTGAATGGTTGAATCTTTAAAATCATCAAGATTAAGAGAACGTAATAAGCATGAAATGAGTAGACATCTTCATAATCTTATCAAGTACTTATATGGCTATGCATTTTTTTGCCTATGCATGTATTTACATGTATATAGGTACATACATAGTTAAACACACATCAAGTGTCTTTAGTATGGAAATATTTAAAAGCATCCAGGCACAAAAAAATGTGAAAATGCTTGCCCGTAAATATTGAGTATATCTTGAGTCTTGGACAAAGCACACACACAGACAGTTTGTTAGGTAACTCCTCGTATCCAATTATGAGAAAGAATCTTATTTTTGGCAGGAATATTATTTTGAAAGTAGTTCTATTTGTAGTAGGTATATTTATGATGTGAGAGTGTCCTAATTAGATTACGAAAAGGGAATTGTGGGTACTCTGTAAATAGGGTCTTGTGTTTAGAGAGAGGTAGAACACAACCAAGAGATAGTAACATCCTAGAGAGTTGAGATAGGGTGTAATTGGGTCTTGGGTTGTTGTGTGAGGGCGAGTTTTTTTCAACTTTTATTTCGTGCAAAAAGTTGTACCGTGAAGATAAATATATTGAAGTTGGTTTTGTGGATTAGGTCATTGGGGACCAAACCACGTTAAATATTGTGTTATTTTTCTTTCTCAAGTGTTATTGTTTATTTTGCGTGACTTAATTCCCAACAAGTGGTATCAAGAGCTAGGTTGATTGGATAGGGAATTATTTCGCGTAATATGATGGTGGTGAATTTGGGTAAATTTGAGTTTTCAATCTTCAATGGGAAAACAAATTTCACACTGTGGTAGAGTAACATGCAAGATCTTTTGGTGTTACAAGGAATTTATCAAGCTTTGGAGGAGAAAAAACTAGACGAGGTGAAAGATGTAAATTGGCAGACAATTCGCAAGAAGGCGGTAAACACAATACATTCGTCGTTAGCACTTGAGATAAAGTATGATGTGTTAAAAGACTGATCCGAAACAATTGTGGGAAATGCTCAAGAAGAGTTATGCTTCGAAGTCGCTAACCAATAGATTGTGCTTGAAGATGTAATTGTACTCCTTGAAAATGGATGAAGAAACAAATCTCCATGATCATCTAAATGCTTCTAGTAGGTTAGTATCTCAATTGTTGAATACTGATGAAAAATTGAAAGATGAGGAAAAGGCATTGCTCTTATTGTCATCTTTGCCCAAGTCTTATGAGTCGATGGTGCAAAAACTATTGGTGGGAAAATCAACTTTGATTTTAGATGAGGTGGTTACTGTTTTACGAGAAAGTCA
This sequence comes from Panax ginseng, assembly GCA_020205605.1. Lineage (NCBI taxonomy): Eukaryota > Viridiplantae > Streptophyta > Magnoliopsida > Apiales > Araliaceae > Panax > Panax ginseng. Next base: position 18,791,134 of record CM035148.1, on the reverse strand, counting down.
AAAGTTGATAAGAGAAGAGAGCAATAACATTGTTATTGGTGAGCAACCACTAACCGTGGAGGGTTCTAATCGAGGGAGACGTCAATGGAGAGATAATAGTATAAGAAAGATCCAGACCAAGAGATTACAGTCATAAAGAGTTCTACTATTGTGGAGAGAAGTGTCACATCCAATACCAATGTAGAATATTATAGGAGGACATGAAGAGTTTAATGAAGTATCAAGAAAAATTGAAGGACAAAGAGAAAGTTGAAGATGCTAATTTGTTTAGTGAAGCTAAAGAAGTTGTTTTAAAGGTTAAGAGTGATTATAATGATGATGGATATTGGATTTTGCGTCTTCTATGCATATATGCAAGGAGAGAGATTTCTTTGAGAGTTTGCAAGAAGATGGAGAATTTGACTATGTTAATGCGGTGAATAAAGAGAGAATGAAAATTGAAGGCGTTGGAAGTGTTCGTTTCAAACTTTATGATGGTTTTGTGAAGATTCTTGAGAAGGTATGTTCCCTAGTTGTGGTGAGAATATAATTTTTTTGGGAGAATTATCATCACGTGGATATACACATGTGGGTCAAGGAGATTCGTGCAAGGTGTTCAAGGAAGACAAATTAATTCTCCAAGGTAGGAAAAATAGAAAATTAATTTGTATGTTAGATGGACAATCTATGCGTGAAAAGAAGACCAAGATGGGCAATCATCGAGTGAAGTTTAGAGATGAAGTTGAAGTGTTTGGGGATTCGAGTTGAGGGAGGAATTGTTAGGTAACTCCTGGAATCGTATTATGGGAAGGAATCTGATTTTTGGTAGGAATATTATTTTGGAAGTAGTTCTATTTGTAGTAGGTATATTTATTATGTGAGAGTATATGGGCAACCATCGAGTGAAGTTTAGAGATGAAGTTGAAGTGTTTGGGGATTCGAGTTGAGGGAGGAATTGTTAGGTAACTCCTGGAATCGTATTATGGGAAGGAATCTGATTTTTGGTAGGAATATTATTTTGGAAGTAGTTCTATTTGTAGTAGGTATATTTATTATGTGAGAGTATCCTAATTAGATTTGGAAAAGGGAGTTGTGGGTACTCTATAAATAGAGTTGTGTTTAGAGAGAGGTAGAAAACAACCAAGAGGTAGTAACATCCTAAAGAGTTGAGAAATGGTGTAATTGAGTCTTGGGTTGTTGTGTGAGGGAGAGTTTTTTTCAACTTTTATTCCGTGCAAAAAATTGTACTGTAGAGATTAATATATTGAAGTTGGTTTTGTGAATTAGGTTGTTTTTCTTTCTTAAATGTTATTGTTTATTTTGCGTGACTTAATTCCCAACATAGTTGTCAATGTATTAGCTTGAGATGAAGAGCTGATGACTATAACTATAGTAATTTGTGGTTGCATTTGCCGTTGATTATTATGTGCAACATTTTCTAATAACAATTTTGATATTTGGCCTTGTTTTAATTATATTACAAATTTCTTAGTAGTCTTTTAGTATAATGTGATCACTGTTTCTCTTTGGTTGCAGCTCTTTTTGAAGTTTATAGATACTGAGCAGTTCCAAAGGCAAGTTGATGTCTATAGCATCATCTGATTTTCACTCTAACTAGTTCCTTCCCTTCGGTGTTTTGTCAATAAGTTAATGGATTTTATATATTGTTTGCTATCACTTACATACAGGCTTCGAGATCTTAAACAACTTGGTGAGTTTCATGACCTTCTCTTTGTTTTCTTATTTTCCTGTTTATTGATATTACATATCTGAAGAAACTCTGATGAAAGTAACCACAGCTAAGTATATGTACTGCATCTCTTGAATTTATAAATCAGTTTGTTCTTATTTTTCTAGCTCGCAGTTTGACCAGTAGTGTCTGAAGAGTTTCTTATTATAAGAGGACTAACAGAAAATCAGATTGTACTGTAAAATGGAAGGTATGATATTTGTCATGTACCAGAGGTCATGCATGGAGAGGAGATAAGTATGATTCACTTGGTCCGACAGAGTAATTAAAGCTTCTTTAGATTCTCAAGTCAACACAGTGAAGCTTTGTCCCACTTCTAGGGAACCACTACATTAGTTTCACTTGTTTTTTTTAAAAAAAAATTAGCTACCTGCTAGATCTTTAAATAACATACTGAGAGTCGTGATGGCAGAGGCCTCAAGGACTAGCCTCAAGGTCGCAGGTTCCACTCCCCATTGCTTTTTCACTTCTGATCCTATGGTCCCGCTTGTTCTGTAGTAGTCAGGGTCGCCAACAACAACCTCTCAACGAATTAAGGGATTGGATTGGCTGGATTTCTTGATTGTGACTAAAGTTTCATAAATAAAATAAAGTATTGCGAGTCTTGAATTACTTATGAACTTGTGATACACTGTAAACTATGTACTATGTACACGGTACTACCCGGGGGCGGATCTATGTGCCAGCCAATGTAGGAATTTTTATTTTTATTTTTTAAATTTTAGTCATAGTACTTTTAGTATATTTGTAAAATTAAGAGACTTAAATAAAATAAGTTATCTAAAAAAATATAATTATTTTAGGGCCAACACATAATTTACTAAATAGTTTAATGCTCAAAAATTTAATGAGAAGATGAGACATATTGATTATTTCTTAGTTTATTTGTTGATAAAGTTAACACTAATGTTAGCAGTAATCATATCTATAGGATTTTTAAAAATTCTCTTTTTTATTTTGGTTTGCAACTATAAGTGTTGAAATAGTATTTTCAGCAATGAATTATCGTGAAAAGCTTATTATGTAATCAGATGAGCCTACTTGGGGGATGAATAATTGTTTAATGGCATTCATTGAAAAATAAGTATTTGTAATAATCAATACGGAAGATATTATGCATTTATCTCAAGATATAAAATCTTGAAAAAATGTTGTTCTGAACATTGTTATCTTATTTTGAATTATGTGTAATTTTGTAAGACTTACAAATTTAAATATGTTGAATTATGTTTAATTTTGCAAGACTTGCAAATTTAAATATGTTGTACTAATTTTTTTAATTAATTTTTTTTTCTATTAAAGGTTTTGAGTTTTTAACGGTAAACAAATAAAATAGAAAACTTAAATTTGAACATAAAAAAATAGAAAACTTACAAATTTTAGAGTCCTGCTGTACATTGCGAAAGTTTTCAGTCGAATTATGATTGCGGCATACGTGCATACATGGGATAGGTAGGAATTAAGAAGGGTCCTACTTCAATTTATTTTATTTTATCGCTTACACTTCCACGTTGGTTGCAATCCAACTTCGTCAAATATTTGTTGGCATGTATATCATTTTCCTAAATTTTATTATGTTGTTACTGACTTTATAAAGAAAAATGAAAGAAAACTTAAAATTTTCATTTAAAATAAAACCTTGTATTAGTTGTGTTGTGTTTATAATGTAAAGTGTACAATAGATATTATAAAAAATTTGCTTATGTTATTTAGTTTTCCATACAAATTCGTTTATTTTTAGACAGAATACTTTGGCAAGAAAAATAACCAAGTTTTTAGTCCATTTCTTTTTTGTACAATTCAATACAAAAAAAAACTCACTAAAAACATAATTGAATAAAAAACAATTTTTTTGTCCATTTTAAAACTTAGTTAATTTTGCCTACACTAATGTCAAATCCTGGATCCGTCACTGGAACAACCTATATGATGAATATTTTTAGTTTGAATATATGATTTCTTACCAGCCTATCCTTGATTATAGTTGTGAATCTTCCTGTAGCATGTAGAAAAAATGGTTGCATGTGGTTCTAACTGTCCCCACTTGTCTAGTTTCTCTAGTATAAATAATCATGTGGTTTGATTTGACAATGAAAGTCAAATAAATGCATTTACATGTGCAAAGCAATCAGTAGGTTGGTGTGTGTTGTATACTCTGTCTTAAACTTGCTTTTGAAATGAACATTCATGGGTTTGTTAGGTGTTACCCACATGGTTTATCCTGGGGCTGTACATTCTAGATTTGAACATTCTCTTGGGGTGTATTGGCTTGCTGGTGAAGCTGTTCACACAATTAGAGCTCACCAAGTATGTAATCTGCATCCGTAGATCAATTAATAGCACAATTTGAATATCTTTAGTGCTTTCTGTTTACCTTACTGAGATTTTCACAGGGTTCAGAGCTTGATATCAATCACTTTGATATACAGACAGTGAAGCTTGCCGGTAACTACTCTTAAAAATAAATAAACTCCTTTATTTTATTAAATTCATATTGTTCTTATACTATTATTTCATTTTTAGGACTTCTGCATGATGTAGGCCATGGGCCTTTCAGTCACTTGTTTGAACGTGAGTTTCTTCCTTGCGTTCTCAAGGGCTCCAAATGGTAAAGTGAACACCATCCAATGCTTTTTCCAATCTCTTGCGTAAAATGAGTATTGAGTACAGTTTAAACTAACAAGTAATAACTATATATACCAAAAGCATTGAGGTTTGCTTATGGTTACTGCACACTGATTGTCAATTGACATGCAGTGTGAGGAAAAAGGTCATATATAAACTTTTTTTTTGGTTGTAAGCATAATATGTCCTAACAAATGCATGTCATGTGTTCCTAAGAATGCTTGTTAGCATGGCTCAAAGTATCGGTTGATACCGGTACATCAGTATCGGCAGTGGACGATACATAACATGTGCTCATAAGAATGCTCATTAGGATTTTTTTTAATGTTTGTTACTAAGATGAGGAGTTGAGGACTAAATCCTTTTTGTTTCCCAGTAAAGTGAGACGTGCTCATATTAACAACTACAAATAGCAGTGGACCTGGTTACTTCTCAAATGGACTATATATTTATATATTTTTTGGGAATAAGTAAACAGACTATTCATTATTTTGAGGACAAATGCTGGCGCCCTTCCGCTGTCAAACGTGGGAATGTAGCCCGCACGCAAAGGTGCCTCTTTGTGTGAACATTAAGGGCAGGCATTAAAAAATGATTTATTAAGGGAAAATTTATGAAAATAGTTTAATCTGGGAAACTAGTTGTATGTGTGTTTGTGTGTGTGTCTGCTTATTTCAGAGATTGATTTATTATTGCATTGAGCGCAATTTTGAAATTTTGTATTTTTGTTTCCCCTTGGTTATTTTTGTGCTTTTCTGTTATTAATTTAGTCTCTTGTACATTTCCTCTTTATTTTGGACTTTGTCATATTTACCAACCATTGCCCTTACATAATATGTTCAATAACTTCATTCTAGGTCTCATGAGCAAATGTCGGCTGAGATGGTTGACCACATAGTTGACGAGCACCATATTGAAATTGAATCTGACACCATTAAAAGAGTCAAGGTAAGGAAACATGTTTGGGCTTCAATTATCATGCATTTGTTTTCTTTGATTTGATTGTTAGTAACCTTAAAGGAAATATATATATATATATATATATATATATATATATATATATATATATATTGACTTATTCAAGTAACCAGAACTGTAGAAAATATTTGTCAAGGCTAGTACTTAGTACTATGTCCTTAAGACAATTATGCCCTCTGTATGGTGCTCGGAGTTGATAGCACTTGTCTCTCAGATCTGATGACACTGTACACTTTAGAAAGCGGTACTACTAAAAGTATACTCTTCGAACCAAAAGAAATGCTCTAACTATCTCTCAAAACTAACTTAAAGAAACTGATGAAGAAATAAAGACAAGAATGCTCTATATGCTTAAAATGCTTGAGAATTGAATGAATAAAAAGGCTGACCCCTTCTATCTATTTATAGGAGGGGTTGGTGGCCCTTCGGATGGGCAGTGAGCACTTAGCCCTTGAAAAGGCATGGGATGCCACTGAAAAGGCATATATGGTATCCTTTGGTCAAAATGACGTAGTTTTGATCATATACAGAATAAACGCAACTATTCAAACTCATAAAACGACGTAGTTTTAGCATTAGTAGAACCAAAACTACGTAGTTTTAGGCTTAATAGAAAAGGCGCGACAAAAACGACGTAGTTTTAGGCCGCCCGTTCAAACTTATACCCTTTCAGCCGATACCGCTTCTCAAAACGACATAGTTTTGATAATATAATAAATACCGCTTCTCAAAACGACACAGTTTTGATAATTCTCAAAACGACACAGTTTGATAATATAATTAAATAAATAGAATTTAAATAAATTTTAAATAAATTTTATCTAAAAATTTATATACAGGACCCACGACCCACATGCCCGAGCCAGGCCGGACGGACGGAGGCGCGCGGGTTCGAACCTAGCCTTGGCTAGGTCCTCTCCCTTTTTTGTGGGGGTGCCACTTGGGGTCCAAACCTAAGAGTACTTTCCTTGTATATAAACATATTAAGAATTTAATTCCTAACCTATGTGGGACTTGGTTTTTCTCACATGTATTTATTATCTTTTATCTTTTCCAAGTGTGATCTTTAGGAGTTAATATCTCATTCATTACTCCATGGATTTGAGCTTCCAAATACTTAATTTAATCTACTCATGGAGTAGAACACATTAATATATGGAATCATTAAAAATAATTAATGACACCCACATTAAGTTAGGCTCAAATTCCAACACTATTACTTTTTTTAAAATTTAGGTGCCTCCCTTTGCTTGTAATTTATACTCACTTTTTTTATCTTGTAGCCTTGGATCATTTGTATATGTACCCTTTATTTATTGTAAACTTTCTTTTCTACCCTCTCTTACTAGCTAGTAGCACTTCCATTATTTTACTGTCCTGTTTGGCATGACATTATTGTGTATGATACACTTAGTATATTGCGCAAGATCTGAGAGTAGTGGCCATGCAATGTACTCGATACATTCTGTTGAAACTAAAGACAAGTCATGCCATTGAGATTACATGGTTTATACTGATAAGTGAATTTTGTTGATGTGGCTAGTTTGGGATTGAATTCTGAACAGCTTTTTTCACAAATCTCGTGATCTTGTCCTTCGCTAGAGGCTTAAAACTCATCCATACATATGTTCTACCTTGCTATAAACCTTACATAATCCCCCACCCCCACCCCTAAAAAATAAATAAATAAATAAAATTGGCTCTCTATATAATGGATTCTGCATAGGGTTAAATGGTTAGTGAAGCAAACTGGAAACTTCTCTAATCCATGACAGCAATTAACATTCATCTTTGGCAGGAAATGATACTTGCTAGCTCTGAATTCACTCTGCCAAATGTAAGTTGTTATATTAATTTGTTTGTCTTTGCTTTTAATCCTTTATCTCCTATTTCAGGAAATTTATTATATGTTGAACTTTGTAGTCATATATGAACTATATCCATTTTATTTTATATAATGTGCAGAGCACGAGAGAAAAGCATTTCTTGTATGATATTGTTGCTAATGGTCGAAATGGAATCGATGTTGACAAGTCAGTTAAAATGATGACTAATATTTATACAAATTAACTTTCTTCCTCCTCTTCCTCTTCCTTACCACCTAAGTTCAGCTCTACAATTTCATTTATATATATATATATATATATATATATATATATATATATGGTAAAAATGGAGGTACACATCCGTGTAACTTTTAAAGTTACACGGTCTACGATCGTAGAGTGATTTCACTCTACGATCGTAGAGTAGCCCCCAGATAGTAGAGTGAACTCACTCTACGATCGTAGACTGTGTAACTTTAAAAGTTACACGGCTGTGTACCTCCATTTTTACCTATATATATATATATATATATATATATATAAGTACAATAATCAATCGGGTTATGGACACGCAGATTCGATTACATCGTCCGTGATTCCCGAGCTTGTGGTCTAGGATGCAACTTTCAGTTTCAGAGGTTTTCTTTTGAGTCCTTCTAAATCACCATAACATAATATGCACACACATACATGATCAAATTAAGAAAGAGAAAAGAAAGAAAGAGGAACAAGAAAATTTGCATCATGACAATATTTTAGTCACTTCCAGGTTAATGGAGACAATGCGAGTGTTGGGTGATGAGATTTGTTATCGTGCTAAGGATTGTTAGTATCTTTCTGGTTACTTACTCATCATAGTTATATGTTATCACAATCTTCCTCTTCTGATGTTTGGATGATATTTTTTCAGATCTTACCATCCACAAATTATTTGTCACTCGTGCTGATTTGTACAGGACAGTCTATACTCATGCAAAAGTGAAGGTATGGCAGTTAGTTATTAGTTATCAAATAAGGGTTTCTTTGTCTGAATTGTCAAACACAACACTATCATTATTTTTACATTCCAACCTTAGATTATCATTTGAAGAACAAAAACATCCATATTGACGATGTCTACTATTTTCAGGCAATTGAGCTAATGATCGTAGATGCCCTTTTGAAAGCAAATGATTATCTTGAAATTGCATCTCATGTTCAGGATCCTTCTCAATATTGGAAGGTTAATGGAGCTGTCTATAATTATTCTTTTATCTTGTCTATCAATGTCATATTTATAGAGCTTATCTAGTGTTCTATTTTTTGAGATGCAGTTGGATGACACAATAATTAAAACGATAGAGACAGCTCCAGACCAGGAATTAAGGGAATCGAAGGATTTGATCCTTCGCATTCGCAGAAGGGACTTGTACCAGGTATTTATGTCTAGTTTTCGGATATTTTCAAGGGAGCATAGTTGTGCATTAGTCTCATCTCTGGATATATGATCTTGTTTGTAAATTGGATGACTTGTAAAAAGGTGACCTTTGAACTGTTTTTTTTTCTTTCTTAAACACAGTTTTGTAACGAGTATGCTGTTCCCAAGGATAAAATGGAAAATTTCAAAGATGTTACTCCACAAGACATAGTCTGTTCACAGGTACTGACAATGGCTTTGTTAAATAAGTTGACCGAATTTATCATACTGTGAAAATGAGTAGTATTTCTTCAACAACAGAAAAATGGAGGGGTGATACTAAGAGAAGAAGATGTGGCTGTCAGCAATGTCAGGATTGATTTGACTCGTGGAAAGAATAATCCTCTTGAAAGGTACTTGTATAAATTATGAAGAAATAATGGATGTTCAAACTGCTCTCTCATATAAATCCCTTTCACTTCTTCTTTTTAATTACATGCCGTTTCTTCTTTCTGTTAAAAACCATGCACTGCGGCATATTTTATTTTAGTGACGGATTATCACTATTGTTTTGCATGAATTATGGTCTTCTTCAAGTATCAACTTTTTCAAGGTACAAAAATTCAACTCAAATCTCTAATTGTGATTTTAATTTGCTAATATATGGTTCTAAAAAGTCGGGATTTGCAGTTTCTTATAGTAGTAGCTGTTAATTTTTATTCAGGATTATGAGAGTGATGAGAAATTCTGTATACCTGATGATCGCATTAGCCACTTGCTGCCGACATCCTACCAAGATATGATAGTGAGAGTGTACTCCAAAAAATCAGAGCTGGTACGTGAACAAATAACTGTGATGTCTTGTTAGTTGTTACTACTTGATTTCATTTCTGATTGCAGAATTGTTGTTATGTTGTTATAGGTAGGAGTAGTTTCTGAGGCTTTTGAAAATTTTCAGTTGAAAACATATGGTGTCAAAGCACAGGTACATTCAACACCTCAGAAGAAAAAACGCCCCAGTAGTATGAAATAAGTGTTGTGGGGAATTCTTTAATTTTGTGAAGTATATGTTCTTCCTTAGATCACGTCACGTTATTAAGTGCCAATGGCATAATATATACTAGTATTTTTTATATATTAATAACGTCAATAACCAGTGACAGGTACTTGCATTTTTAACGAAATAAATATTTAGTTTTGAATATTCCAAATCCGCATAATAATGGTTTTATGTGACAATGGTTTTTGAAGTATTGGCATAATAATAGATTCTATATAATACCATGGCATGATATGTTCATAAGGAAAGCAATTATTACAACTCATATAATAGTCTTAAAAGTGTAAATTCACTACATTTTCAAATGTGTCCTCGAAGTTTTACTTAGTGTACAAACTCATCTTTTTCATCATTTGGCGTAACAAAGAATATTCTCATTATCGGCCATCTTTTTCGCATCTTGATACTTTTGCACTTAGAAAATTCCAGAAATATTGAGTTTCTTTTTTTGCTCCATTAGATTGTCCTCACAAATTGCTTTACTAAGCATTTTTGCAGTTTCATGAAGTTGAGTAGCTATCATCCTTGAAGCAGCCTCTCCAACTGGATCCATACTTGTACTTCTTTTCTTTGAAATTTTTTTGCTTGTAGACTCATCAGAACTAGGAATTAGTAACATGTAGCATGGATGAACTTCGCATATAGAATGATCGTTTATTAGAACATCTAACATGAGTGTTAGTGCAGTATAAATTGATCAGACATTTTTACTCATAAATACAACAACAACTCTTGAAATGAAAAAAATGCATCTTCTTTTCGCAAACCAACCTGAAACAATATAAATCTATTGTTTCTTTCAACAAATGGGTTACAAATGATAAACCCTAGAATCTATTCCTTTATTCTAACATCAAGTCCAGGGAATCTAATCAGCAATCTTGTAGCTCGGATTGACAAGATTATCAAGGCCATATACAACTTCTAAGCTTGATTAATTCGTAAAAAGGCGCTTTTTCTCCATCCACCATAATCTCCAAAGGTACATTACGGGTTTTCTCCGTACTTGGGAGCCATCCGCTGCAGAAAAGGAATTGAATATTTATAAGCAGTAAGAAAGTACAACAATACATTCTAATTCATATTTAGAAAATTAATGGAACCTTTGTGATGTATATCTATTGGATTAATAAATTAAAGATGTGCATTCTCTCAAATTATCCTACCTCTTTGGATTTTCATGCCATCATAAAAATGTCGCTCCACCAAATCAACAAAATTTCCAGCAGCGATTGGAGCATTGTAGCCATCGATCGAGAACTATCTGAAATACACACTCATTCAGGTTAGGATTGTCCTTAACCTTGACATTCATATCTACGGTTGTTCTTCCCTTTAATAGAGGCATACTTCTATATTCCTCAGGGACTTATACGGAAAGCCATCCACCATATCCTCTTCAACACAACACTGCAGAAACCCAATGCCCCAGGAAGATCTCAGCTGCAGTCAATGACAAGGGCTTAAATGAGAAAATAATATCTTAGGAGATGAACTTCACAAGTCCTTCTCAACTTCTATTCTGACAACATGCCATAGTTTAGAAAAGACAAGGCACTTCACTATAAATCAATTTGCCAACAGGCAAACAAGCATACGCCTATTCTAGCTTTTTTGGTTGTGTAGAATATTTTTTGAGGCATCACGGCCAAAATATCATGAATTATCTTTCTATAGAGATGGATACCCTTAATGCAGAAGGAAAACACTAAGAGGTAGGATATGATATTGTAAATACTAAATGGATAAGGACACTACAGCCTTGAGAAAGTAAAGTATAAAATGAACCAACACCGACAAGAACCAAGACGACTTTGGTATATGCAGCAACAGATGACTTCAACATATTCAAGACATTCACCATAAGAGAAACTTCGAACTGCTATATTTCAGTTAGAGAGTAGCCTGAAACATTTTTTTGTAACTATTAACTAACAGTTAAAATGGCGGTTCCCGACATAAAGTGATCACTATTCAATGTTAGCAGTCAAAAATCCTACTAATTACATGTGCTAACTAAAACTTATCATTCAACAAACATAGCATCTCCCTTTCTAAATTATTCATGGAATATTTGCTACATGTTTACTATTAGAATATACCAGCATTTCTTACTTACCCTCCAACATATTGAAGCAGCTCTGCATCACGTTTCTTATCCTCCACAATTTTCTGGAGCTCATCCATCCCAACTTCTAGCTTATCAAGCAATTTGATCCCATGGTCTTTCTTTGATTCTGTTAATCATGAGATAATTAAACTCTTTCCCTGCTTAATTTTCAGCCCGAGAAGCCTACCTAACATTCTGCAGGTCCAATGACAACGACTCCCAGTTAACACTTGCCAATCTTTTCGTAATTAAATTTAAAATATACAGTACTCTTTCAACTGAATCAAGGGCCTTGACACCGGTAACCTTGAGAGACTCAGCGATATCTTCAAGGGGCTTCTGAACCTCTCTGATAGCTTTATTTTTAATAGGCAAACCATATCGCAACAATGCTCCTGGATCCTTAATTGGTGGCCCAGAGATTAACACAGTCAAATGCTGGGGTACTTGCATTGGCAGAACTTAGTCCACCCAATGCAGGTACCGCAGTTATCAGTCCAACTGCCAACGTGATAGAAATTGCACATTCCTTAATAGGAAAGAACCAATCTTTCTGCAAAGATATAAACATTTATCAATTACACATGTAAATATATAAGCACACACCCATGAATTCACATATATACATCACAAATTTATAATATTTATGTCTAAAAATAAATTCAAGAAACATCAAAAAATTGGTTACAATTAAGTTCCAGCACCTTATACGCGTGTATGTTAATTCAACTATGCAATATCGAAAATTTAATAAGTTCTTAACCACAACACAAAAATAAACATATTAACGTATGCTTATGAGTGTGACATCTTTAACTGCAGTTCACATAATTAAACAATGAATACCAACAAGACATGTTCCTATATGAATTTAATAATTTGATAGCTAAAGGGGCTTAAGTGGAGGAGGGGATTAATTTGGGAAGAACATTGCGGTTTTAATCTCCAATTTGAAGCATTATTGGTCAAAACTAATTAATTTGGGCGGGAAAACATAACGACGATTCAGATTCATTTTATTTTATTGATTTGAACGGGAAAGCACAAGGACAATTCAAATTCATTCTAATTAAAGAAAATCAAAGTAGAAATATTGAAACGTTGCATCGTGCCTTCATGCACGAGCTATATAAGGCATAAAACTTAAAATCTTATTTCCTTTAAAGATACAAAAAAGAGACTGCATAAGTTTCTATTTTATGCACATTATACCCCACATAATTGTCCTAAAGATTCTCACTTAATTACTTGGGAAAAATTATTTTTGCATAATATTTTTATTCGAATTGTGCACTTTAGATATTTTTTATAGGACAAAATTTATTCAATCATTACTTGAAACTCAATAATGAATTATATATTAAAATATTATTACCAAATACTCCCTCCGTTCCCAAAAGAATGATTAAAAGTATAAAAATTTTTATCCCCAAAAGAATGAGATAAAATATATAAAGTAAAAGTACACATCACTTTATTTAATGAAACCCATTAGTATAAAAAAATAAAAGTACTCATCATTTTATATAATCTTGTGGGATTATGAAGGATATCTTTAAAAAAAAATTCCTCTTTTTTCTCTTTTTACTTTTTTTTAATATGTGCATGAATTATATTTTATTCATTATTTTGAGAACAGAGAGAATAAAAAGGTTTCAAAATTATGATTTATAAGGGTTTTTAAAAAAATTAAAATTTTGGATTATTATTTGTAACACAAATCACCTCAATTTGATTTCAGAAATGAAACAAATAGCTTGAGATTAATTAATTGGTTAAGAAAATAACAACCAAAACTAAAAATTTGAAGGAAAAAAATGTGCTCAATATGGTCCCGGGTTTAATAAACATGTGGAGGAGCATGATGATGGTGGAGTGGTGGTTGTAAATCAATAAGTTTAGGGGGACATTTTTTAGTAACAGTTTTAGAGACATTTTTATTTATTTATTTTTTTGGTTTTTTTTTTAGTATTTCCCAAAAAATGTATAGTATTTATTCTAATTGAAATTTTTGTAAAAAACAGTGTTTTAGGTGTAATTTAGATACATCTGGCTTGGTTGTACAAATCTGACAGCCCTGCTTTCTTTGTGTATATCAATTTTACTAAAAAACTGCTTTTCTAAAAAAAAATTAGTTGGAATAAGATTATATCATTTTTTAAAATTGTAAAAAAAACCAAAAAAAATATCGTTACAATGTCGCCGTAGAAGGACTCGTTGTAAATAGGTGGAGATGTACTAGTAGGTGACGGGAGTAGATAATTGTAATGGTGATGGTTGTGGTTCTTCTAGTGATGAATCGATGACAATAGTGATAGTAATCGAAAAATAAAAATTAAACTGGCATTGTTGCCGCGCCAGTTCACGATGTAACGTTATTCAATTTATTTTTATTTGTTTTTGTTTGGAGTGTGTTAAGAAAATGTGTCAACAAATATTACTTTAGTGAAACATCCTTTAGATATTCCTTAATTATTTCCGTAAAATGACTTGAGTTGTTTTGGGCGGGTACCCAAATATCTAACAACAATCTTCTTCTTTTTTTTCTCAATTTATTCCTTCATTATCTGAATTTTTCAAAGTACTTTTAAATAATATGTTAAAAAAATAGATACATGAATTTCGTAAAACAAAGAATATATATATATATATCTGAGAATGGATCGGTCTAGGAAGTAGGACTTGATCAAAAACGACCAAATTTTATTTTTTTTTTGCTTTTTTTTTAAAACAACTAAAAAAAAATATTTAATATTTTATGGAACTAATTTTTTTTCATAATACAATTTTTTGGGCGTGATTTGGATACCTATATCAAAAAATAGTGCTACAGCCTGCACAGACTGTACATACATATTTTGTTATAAGTATCCAAATCACGCCCAAAACATTGTATTATGAAAAAATTTCAGTTCCATAATTATTTATTTATTTTTAGTTGTTTTAAAAAAAAAAAGCAAAAAAAATAAAAAAAAATCCGGATTTTGGTCCGGTCCGAGAGTCCGGACCTGATCCGGCCTCTATATATATATAATTGAATTAAAAATATATTAAAGGAATAAATTGAGAAAAATGAGGAGATGGTTTTGTTGGGGACTTGAGGAAGATTGAAAAAGAGAAACAACATTTGCCCTTGAGCAATGTAAAAGACCTCAGTAGAAAGAACAAGGGTTAAAAGAGCCTAGTTTGCCGAATGGGCATCAAAGAATTTTTAAGTATGGGCCTTGAATGGCAAACGCTAGTAAATTCTGGCCCACAATATTGGTGTAATGAACAGTGATTAATAATATGCCAGTAACTTCAAAATTTAGAACAAAATCCAAAAGAGAAGCAAATTAAAAATCATAAAGTAATTTGCACGACACCTAATATCTAAGTCCCATATTTTTGGCCGAATGATTTTTTATTTTTATTTTTACAATATTAACTACTCCCTTCGTTTCAGGATAAAAGTCCTGATGAATATTTCACACATATTAAGAAGATGAATAAAATGACAAAATTGTCCATAATAATATATCATTAATCATTTCCAATGTAGGTGAGAGAGTGACTTTCTAGCTTTTCAATTTAAAATATTTTCAACACATAACTTATTGAATATGAAGAGCAAATTAGAATAAGAAAAATATGAAATATTTAATGCTAAGGATATAATAGAAAAATTTGTGTAAAAGTTTGGTTATTAAAAGAAATTGGACATTTAACATGGGACTACCCAAAATAGTAATAACAATTTTTATCCTGGTACGAAGGAAGTATTATATTAGGTAATATTAAATAAATTTATAATAATTTTAATTTTTTTCAAAATGATACATTTATTCAGTTTTTATCAAACACAAATGATTTCGTGAAGATGTACAATCTTACTATATCTATATTATGCAACTCAGCATTTTGAGGGAGGGAGGGAGGGAGCCAAACACCAAAGAAATATCACAAAAATTAACTAATACTAATTCTTTAATTAGTTTTTTATCTACAAAATTAAACTTTAATGAAACCAAACAAGCATAAAAGAATGTGTACTTTGAAAAAATTCTGCAGTTCCCAAGAAACAAAAAAGAGAACAAAATCCAAGATGGTTGAAGAACTCAAAGAGAGGGGATTGTATTCCTCAAGCTACTACACAGTTTGGAGCTGAACCTCAGATGGCTTCTTATCATCATCACCACCACCCTTCTTTGGAGTTGATCTGAAGTAACAACCATATAGTATGAGCTGGAGCAAGCCCAAAACTGCTCCGACGCCATTTGAAATCTACAAGAGGAGAAAACATATGGTGATTAATCACAACAATATTATTTAATTTTTAAATATGTAATAAATATCATATAGAGTAGAGACTAGATCCATCTTCAATTTCAGTTTTTGTCCAATATATGTCAAAATAAATAAATTAGACCATTGACAACTTATTGATGATATCAATTAATTCACATGAGTAGTATACGTAGATGGTGTGAGATTCAATTGGACAAAAACTGAAATCCGATAGGAGTAATGCAGCATGCTTTAGCTTATTAAATTGAACAAGGGCATGATGAGGTTAAAACTTTGCAGTAACTTAGAAGCTAGCTATTTGGGGACGTTAATTATTACAACTAAAATGAGTCATGGAAGCTGAAGAGTTTGTTTAATTACCAGAATGAAGAGGTCAAACTTGAGTAGGGCATAGGTCATCCAGCAGAGTCCATTAAGGAAGTTAGTCAATGAAAGATAAAACGGCATAAACTCCACACTCTTTGTGCTTATCACCGTTTTCTGTTTAAGATGAGAATAAATCAAGAAACTATTTAGTTGTGTGGCACATAAATATTTTTACAGATGTATGTATGTATATATATTTTTACATATGTATGTATGTATATTTTTACAGATGTATGTATGTATATCCAGAATGCCAGGGGAATTAAAAGTGACATACCATGATGGTAAGAGGCGATCCGTACATTATAATTCCAAAGACAACACATATAATTCCCACAACAGCTGATCTTTTAGTGTAAGTATGAGTAAGTCTAAAAACCAGACCACCAACAAGGCAAACCACTGCGAACTCAATCACCACGAAAATTCCAATTTTCAACTGCAATAGATAGAACCAAAGTAAGGCAAAATAGGATGGAAAAAATAATTTGTTTGTGTTAAGTCAAGAAAGCTGTAGTATGTGTGTCTCTCTCTCTATACGAGCTCAACTGTTTGTGTTATTCTATATTTTGCCTCTGTCGATTACGTTTAAATTCATAATGCAATGAAGAAGAGTAATAACAAAAAAAAATTGAAGAGTAGAGTTACCCGGTCTTTTTTGGGACCGTAAATGAAGAAGATAATCAGATAGATCAACTCCAATCCAAGCCCAACGCCATTAATAGTGAGCACAAGAGTGCTGTCTGGATGAACCCATGGCTGGCCATATAAGATCCAGAACAGACAGTTCATCACTGTTGCAATATAGGGATCAGGTTTAAAGTCTTCCACTGACTTGTTCTTTAGAATTCTCCAAATCGTTGGTCTATAAAAAAACGTTGAACAAAATAAGCACCAACAACAAGATTATACATGTAAATAAAGTTGTGTTTATATATATATATATAGAGAGAGAGAGAGAGGTTACGCTGGAGAAGCAAACAAGGCAAAAGAGATGACATTCCCTGAAGGAGAATTGAAGCAAAAGTTATTCCACTGAATTTATAAATTAAAACAAGGTAAAAGAAATAGATGAAATCTCGTCCTAGCTATATTGAACAATCATACACACGAACTAATTATATATTCTTCAACAAGATCTTCATAATCTATGAAGATATAAAATATTATTTTTATTAAAAAAAACTGCAAATAATTAATAGTCAAAATTACTAAGACTCGTTAAAACTTTCTATTCAATTGCTGAGAATTACTTGTATACAATATCAGATATCTTTACAAAAGGTAATTAAAAAAGTTGAAAAGATCATCGTTTTCTGATCAGTTGAATATTAACAGTTGATAATCTGAGGTATCTGAATAACGTTTTGCTCGATTGTACTGTAAATCACAAGCTATATATATATACCAGAAAATCAACTCATGAACATACACACTCATATTGATTAAGAATCAATCGTCGGAATAATAACAAAAAAGAGGTGCATATCTATATGCACTAGCGATTCTATACATACGAACAATTGCAATAATACAAAATAAAACAAACACAGCTAGACTTGAACGATTTTACTTCTTTTAGAAGAAAAATCTCAACTTATATGAAATCAAAATATTACTAAACACTCTCTTAAAATTACCTGATTCCAAAAAAAAAGCCCAAACAAATCATCATCGCTTAGTCTATGAATATAGTTACTGATCGGCTATAG
This sequence comes from Panax ginseng, assembly GCA_020205605.1. NCBI lineage: Eukaryota > Viridiplantae > Streptophyta > Magnoliopsida > Apiales > Araliaceae > Panax > Panax ginseng. The sequence goes on along the minus strand of CM035148.1, from coordinate 18,773,045 downwards.
CAATATATATGAACATGTATTGATATATCTGTATATTAATTACACTTCTCTATATATATATAGAGAGAGAGAGATTAGAAGCACTAACCAATGATACCGACGATCACACGAGCACCTGCACGGGTAACCATCTCTGAAACTTAGAGAGAGAAACAAAACAATTGCAGAGAGAGAGAATAGGGATGAATGAAAATAAGCGTGAAGAATTTGGGATAAGAATGAGAAGATTATATAGAGGAGCACATTGCTACTTACTGTATGACCGAGATAGAGTAGGAACGAAATGAAGTGTAATCCGATTCTCAAGTGAAATTGAATATTCCGGCGGTTGAAATTCAATCCAACTCTGTTTTTTGTTATGTTTTTATTAATTAATTAATTAATTTTTAGATAGTACAATTTATCCTTAATTCTTTATCCAAAACAAACTCCTCCGTACACATTCACTCCACTTCATTCCATTTTCTCTCTCTAAAACGACATAATATGTGCATGCGCTTGGGTGGTTATTTTGGATTACGTAATTGGTCCCCCTCTTTATGGTAATTACAGCTATTGCCCCTTCCTTACTTTGCCCCTGCCCCAAGTTAGTAGGATCCCAGAAAGCTTAAAACATCTCACAATTATGCGACATGATCTTCACGTAACTCTCTCAATTGGTTAAAAAAGTGTTATTTTTGTTTTATTTTTTCCCAATTGGATTCTATTTTTTTTAATGTACCTATTTGGATTCTGATTGACGGTACAATTATAAGTCTGGATATATTTATTAAAAGCCCTAAATATATATGGATTATTAATAACATGATTTTTTTTATTAAAAAATCCATTTTGGGGATAGTATTCTCAATTTTTTTTTAATTAAGGTAATAAACTTTTAATATTTTTCTATTTTTGAGATTATCTTCTCAATTTTTTCAATTAGGGGATTAAAATTTTTACTTTTTCTGATTCGCCTAATTGATAGTTCAACGTCATAAATTTTAATTAGACGTAATCAGAATAAAATTAAAAGTTTAATCCCCTAATTAAAAAAATTGAGAAGATAATCCTCAAAGTGGCAAAAAAAAATTAAAAATTTAAGCCTTATTAAAAAATTCAAGATAAATTAAGTGATTAATGTTTTCTTCAAATCTACAACCAATAAATAAATTTCAGTCAAGTAGAAAAAAGGAAGGAAGGAGTATAGTAAAAGTAATAAATTAAGTACAGGATGAAACAAATGAATGAGTATATTTAATAAAAATTACAAGAGATAAATTTCTACCATATTTACATGACAAGAACATTATCCCAGGCTTACTTTCTTGAATAAGCAGAGGTCCACAACGATCATAATTAATTAGTAACATCTTATTTTTATGATAATTGACGTGGCAGCCATAAATTTCTTTATGTTATTTTGTATTAACTGAGATCGAATAGATATAAAATTAAAAAAAATGTATTAATAAAAATAATTTTATATGCACAAATTATATACGTATAAATTATAATGTTTGTGCACAAAAATTACTCATGTTGATATTGTAGAACCACTTTTTAAGTATTAATGAATCGGTGCAGAGTATTTATTACATATTTAATTTTATAATGTAGATAAAATACGATGGTAGAGTATATAGTAATTTTTAAGTAGCCTATAATGTGATATTATAATAATTCTTTTTAAAATTATTGGAAACAAATTTATTTCTTAATATTGCTATTAATAACTTTATTCCTTAATATTGCTATTAATAATCTAGTTATCATTATCCTATTGTGATACTAGTAGACCTGGTCTGCGACTTATTTTTTTTTAAAAATAAAATGTTGCTATTTGAGGGTTATGAGGCTTGTAAGTAAATAAATAAGAGTTCAAACCAACTGAACTACAACAACAGTTTGTTTTTAATGCAATCTTCAATATATTATTTTTTTTTACTTTTGTTCAAATTTTACTATTCTTAAAATATTACACTTGTTTACCATCCAAAATATTACTAGTAATTAATATTTTTGATTGCACTTGTTTACCAAATATCTTTTCTATCTCTCGTGGAACTAGTAGCATGTATATCGACCCTTAGTATTTTTTTTCTTTCCCTTGCCTGCCGCTACAACTTCATGCGGTTATATGCGGAAAGGATTTTGGACATGAAAATTAGATCGAAAAAATAAAATGAATTTGTATATATATATATATATATATATATATATATATATATATTCAATTTTTAATTGATATATAGCTACATGTTTAGAGTTAATAATATCTATTTTTATTAAAAAATAAATAAATTAGTATTTCTACTTACGTTATAATCTTAGTCAATTAATTTTAAGTCAAAAAGAAAATGGTTGGCATACACAAAAAGAAAAAGTTAAAAAGTGTTATCTTCTACTATTTATTAGTGAGGAAGCCTAAGTTCATGCTCAAACTCTGTCGGCAGATGATAATAAAAATTTAAAATAATATGAAATAATATATATATATATATATATATATATATATATATATATATATAAAATATCCAGTACAAACAGTAATTAATAATTGTAACGGTTAAGAATCAGACAGTTAGCCGAATCTGAAACAGTCTGGCTTGACTCGAATCCGATAACTTCCTTATCGGAAAGCATGGCAACTTATTGTTAATTGCCTCTCCTCTCTTC